>BEGY01000006.1:691368-705490 GCA_002335675.1 Chlamydomonas eustigma | reverse complement strand
AGTACGTAGATATTAAGAAGAATATCGACTCCACATGCTTCTCATAACTACCTTATTGCAGCCACACAGTAATTGTAAGCAGCACACATCTTGTTTTACTCACTAACGGTAGTGGGCACTCACATCCTGTAATATGCCTTTGTCATCCCGACCACCCACCACCATCGTGGGGATACCCGCCAAGAAAGATTGAACCCACCATCGAGGCATCTTCTGTGCTAAGCTCTTTGCTCTCAAATGCTTGTTAGGTTGCAACCTTCTCATGAAATTAAGAACAGTCCAACATGAAAAATTGCACTAATTTATGTACCATCCAGTGCAACTTCAGCCTCAAGCAAGTACATGCTCAAGGAGTGCATGTGTGTCTTACTCACAGGAGGCAACGCATCCTTCCCATGACACATACCACTTAAAAGCTTATATCCATGCTATCACTAGGAAGAGCTGGCCTTGATCCTACTCACTTAATGGTCTTGAGTTCTAAGAACTGCTCTGCTGACAATGGCCGTTCATAAGACACGTCTGATTCTGCTGCCTCAGGATTCAAGCAATCCACTTCAGCAGCCATAAGCAGGGTGTGCTTCCCCAACCTCAATTTCAACACGAGTGCAAACTCAGAGGAGGAGTCCACCAACTCCTCATCTCCAGCACACACGGCCTCAAACTTGTACCCATAATAGGTGAACAGATCGGCTACAAGATGTGTCCAGAAGAAGGAGAAAAAGTAGATTCAAATATGATTTTGATGCAAGTATTCTTGATATTAGTAGCATTTGCAACATAGAATAAACGAAAAGCTAAGTCAATCACTACAGCTCAAGCAGCACCTGAGAACATCATGACATCTTTGAGAGGTTATCCATTATCCCAGCTGATACTTACAATTTGGGTAATCTCTTTGAGGAGTCTTAACTATGTCCAGAAACAGCGTGCCTTTGTGCATGCAAGCATCCACAGCCCAGGCATCTCCGCGGTTGATAAGGGTTAACAAAATCTTATTCAAGTTGTTCCTGATGAAACAATCAGACTGATTATTAAGGCAAATGAAAATTAATAGGTACCATACGCTATGAATACATGGTTCATCTGTAACTGTTATCCTAGCAAGATGTTAACTCATCTAGTAAGATCTTGCACAGTCTACAAAGGTTGACACAGAAACGCTTGTGCCCATGTCTGTTACCGAAATGTGCAAACTGATATTTGGCCGAGGCTGGCGTCAGCATGTTGCGTTGCTCTGATCACAACCTCTACTGGGGTTGAGTCCGTGTCATTTTCTTTCCTCACAAAGGCATGAGGGTATCCTGAATTCAAATCTACTGGAAGCTGCGGTTTGGAAAATGTCGGCATTCCTGCAAATTGTATTTGGAAGATTACTGGAAGACACGATTGGCATTGGTTTCTTAACATAGGACCTGATTTCAAAGGCTGGGACATTGAAGAGCGCAAGCTTACCAGATTTGGAACCATATTGGTAGCTACCACCATCTTTTGTACTGAGCTTCGACCAGTAATTAATAACTGCAGGCTTAGTAATATCAATAAGCTCAGGCTTATCATTTGAGAGCCAACTCTGAACACTAAAGGTTTCATGTGTCATCGGCCTTCTGCACTTCTATCACTCAAAATCTCAATATAATTCACACTTTTTATGAACTATTTCCGAACATTTAGTCCCAACACCTGCTTGGTAACTTCTATTGAGACCATGTAATGTTGCCCGACGTACGTTGAAATTGATCCATTTAGCATTCTTGGAGCTTGTTTCATAAAGTGATATGCTGCAGAACGGAAAATCTGCGATACGAGGGCCGTTTTCAACTCTGCAAAACTTGAACAGAGTCATGCGCCCTGTATTATTCACTCCTATTATCTCAAGACGTGGTATAATTGATGTGTCAAGGGCAGCACGAACACCTGTTGATGAACTGATGAATCTGATGAATGAGGTCATTGAACCAGCAGTCCGTCAGGAGCTAGGGCTCCAAAGCAACAAAATTCCTAAGGATACATTTCAGAGAGTTGAGAAAGCTATCCTTAATTGCAAATTGAGAGCTACTGTTGGAGAAATTGCTGCAGCCTCAGGGCTGAGAATCTCTGAGACTGAGGAAGCTCTGAGAGCTCTGGCCTATGATTCCCAAGCCAACCTACAAGTGTGAAAGAAATTTTTATCAATTTTCAGCAGTCAGGAGGATGCCTTTCATGGCCTACCATTGTAGATTTGACTCTTCTCACTTTCTAAACACCATTCTAAATTTCACAGGTTTCGGCAGAAGGAGATGTTGTTTACTCCTTCAGTCAAGATTTTCAAACAACGATAAGGAATAAATCATTTTCTTTGAGACTGAGGCCTCTTGTGTCGAAAATACAGAATGGCTTGTCTTTGCTGGTGAGCACTGTGCTTATGATATGAGCAAGCCTGCTCAGTGTAAACAACTGTCCTTATGCAAGATATCCTCTCACACAGGTTCGCATATCTTTTGGGTCAGCTTTATTTGTGTCAATCTTAGTCACTTTCTTGGCAATTCTAGCCATTCTCAGTAGCAGCAGCGGTGACTCCAAAGATGACAAAAGAAATAACAACAGAAGAGACATAGGAGGCAGTACATTTATCAAGTAAGAGGTACTGCAGCGTTGAGAATTGGAGTCCAGGTTTTCCAATGAATTTAACAATAAAATTGCCGCATAATGCATCCTTGCAATTGATGAATATTAAAGCACAATCAAAGACTACAATGCCCATGAATTTGTGCCCGTATCAACAGAGAAACACAGCTAACATGTTGTTCTCGCTGCAAAACAAATTTTGTTCAGTGTACATTGTGAGCATCTTGTCTATATTGATGCACCTCCAACCAACGCTTATGCTCTTAGCTTCTCAGATGTCTTGTTCATCGGCCGAAATCAAAGAGGTGGGCGAAAGCAGGAGGGAGATTTGAGCCTGCCAGAGGCCATTTTTAGCTTTGTGTTTGGAGATGGTGACCCCAATGAGAATTTTGAAGAGTATCGCTGGCAGGGCCTTGCACATTTAATCCAAAGAAAGTGAGTTCTGATGAGTGGACCTGATTGTTGTGAGGATAACAGATCTGGTAGCCATCTTCCTGTCTGAACACTGCTGCGTCTAGTTGAGATACGCGTATCAGTGCATGCACGCCTACTGTTGACTTATCTGCGTCTTTCTGCCTGTTCTGCTCCCTGTAGGCGTGGAGTTGTAACAGCTGAGGAGATGGCACCATTCTTGGACCCGTCCCCTGAAATAGTTGTCTCAATGGAAGAGCGTGGTTTTAGCACAGACGATGCATTTGTCCTCCCTGCACTTATTAAGTTTGAGGGAGAGCCTTTTGTAGATGAGGAAGGCCATCTCTTGTACCGCTTTCCTAGCCTCCAGACAACTGTCAAAGCTGCAGAGTATCTTGAAAAGGGCTATGAAGGCCCTTTTTACGAGGATTACGATGGATATCTCTCTCGACGCCCCACAGCTGTATATGAAAAAGTATGGAACTTGACTTCAGCAAACAGTGGGCAGATCTTCTGTGCAAAGTTACTGGGAGCTTTGAACATTTTTGGGGTGATCTGGCTGGGTTACCTGCTGGTAAGGTCATAAAATGTGTGACTGGGGCTTACAATAAGCTCAGTAAGTTAAAGAGGGCTGCAGATGGCAGAGCTGAGGTTTGGCAGTGAAAATTGTATTATCTATTAGAGAATAACAGACATCACTTTATTTTGAATTTCATGCTCATTGTTTTATTGAATGGATGTGTAGAGTGATCCATTGGTGACAGCATCCCTTCTCAGAGAAGGCCGGGGGTTCATAATCGCACTCTTCCCAGCACTGATAGCTTATGCAGGGACCTACTTTGCTATCCCTTCAATCAGGTTTGTTTTACATTCTTGTTGTATACATATGTGCCAAATACCGAATCTGATTGCCTGCTATCTTGTCACCTGTATCCCCCATCTCTTGCAATCAAATGAAAAGAGAATTCCTTCTACAATTATAGGAATTTCCAGATTAAGTCTAGGAATCGTTTAATTAGAGATCGCAACAAGGCCCGTCGGCAGGCTCTTCAAGTGCTGTCCAGACCTCGAGACCGTCTCTCCGCCAAGCTGGCCAGTGCGAGGAAAGAAGGAGTACAAAAAGAGATAAGCAAAGAAGATATTGTGTACTCCACAGATGAGTCCAGTCTAGAAAAAGAGCAGTCCAGAGAGAAGCTGGATTGGGACGATCGATTAGAGACAAGCAAAGCAGCAAACACCAGAAGTTCAGATTGGGGTTAAATCTAAGAGCGAATCAGGTTCTGATACTATGTTGCAGCATGACTGATGCCTTAACATTAAAGGTTTAGCCTGCTAGCTGAAATAAGACGTGCTGACGCCTGCCATCATGTATGTGTTATATCACTTAATGACCTAAAACAAGTATTTATATCTGTGTAATACTTGACTCATGCCTGTGTAAATTGGCTAATAAATTGACTAATACCTTATTGTAGCCACACAGTAAATGTAAGCAGCACACATCTTGTTGTACTCACTAACGGTAGTGGGCACTCACCTCCTGTAATATGCCTTTGTCATCCCGACCACTCACTACCATCGTGGAGATACCCGCTAAGAAAGATTGAACCCACCATCGAGGCATCTTCTGTGCTAAGCTCTTTGCTCTCAAGTGCTTGTTAGGTTGCAACCTTCTCATGAAATTAAGAACAGTCCAACATGAAAAATTGCACTAATTGATGTCCCATCCAGTGCAACTTCAGCCTCAAGCAAGTACATGCTCAAGGAGTGCATGTGTGTCTTACTCACAGGAAGCAACACATCCTTCCCATGACACATACCACTTAAAAGCTTATATCCATGCTATCACTAGGAAGAGCTGGCTTTGATCCTACTCACTTAATGGTCTTGAGTTCTAAGAACTGCTCTGCTGACAATGGCCGTTCATAAGACACGTCTGATTCTGCCGCCTCAGGATTCAAGCAATCCACTTCAGCAGCCATAAGCAGGGTGTGCTTCCCCAACCTCAATTTCAACACGAGTGCAAACTCAGAGGAGGAGTCCACCAACTCCTCATCTCCAGCACACACGGCCTCAAACTTGTACCCATAATAGGTGAACAGATCGGCTACAAGATGTGTCCAGAAGAAGGAGAGAAAGTAGATTCAAATATGATTTTGATGTAAGTATTCTTGATATTAGTAGCATTTGCAACATAGAATAAACGAAAAGCTAAGTCAATCACTACAGCTCAAGCAGCACCTGAGAACATCATGACATCTTTGAGAGGTTATCCATTATCCCAGCTGATACTTACAATTTGGGTAATCTCTTTGAGGAGTCTTCACTATGTCCAGAAACAGCGTGCCTTTGTGCATTCAAGCATCCACAGCCCAGGCATCTCCGCGGTTGATAAGGGTTAACAAAATCTTATTCAAGTTGTTCCTGATGAAACAATCAGACTGATTATTAAGGCAAATGAAAATTAATAGGTACCGTACGCTATGAATACATGGTTCATCTGTAACTGTTATCCTAGTAAGATGTTAACTCATCTAGTAAGATCTTGCACAGTCGATGCATCTGCAAAGGTTGACACAGAAACGCTTGTGCCCATGTCTGTTACCGAAATGTGCAAACTGATATTTGGCTGAGGCTGACGTCAGCATGTTGCGTTGCTCTGATCACAACCTCTACTGGGGTTGAGTCCGTGTCATTTTCTTTCCTCACAAAGGCATGAGGGTATCCTGAATTCAAATCTACTGGAAGCTGCGGTTTGGAAAATGTCGGCATTCCTGCAAATTGTATTTGGAAGATTACTGGAAGACACGATTGGCATTGGTTTCTTAACATAGGACCTGATTTCAAAGGCTGGGACATTGAAGAGCGCAAGCTTACCAGATTTGGAACCATATTGGTAGCTACCACCATCTTTTGTACTGAGCTTCGACCAGTAATTAATAACTGCAGGCTTAGTAATATCAATAAGCTCAGGCTGATCATTTGAGAGCCAACTCTGAACACTAAAAGTTTCATGTGTCATCGGCCTTCTGCACTTCTATCACTCAAAATCTCAATATCATTCACACTTTTTATGAACTGTTTCCGAACATTTAGTCCCAACACCTGCTTGGTAACTTCTATTGAGACCATGTAATGTTGCCCGACGTACGTTGAAATTGATCCATTTAGCATTCTTGGAGCTTGTTTCATAAAGTGATATGCTGCAGAACGGAAAATCTGCGATACGAGGGCCGTTTACAACTCTGCAAAACTTGAACAGAGTCAAGCGCCCTGTATTATTCACTACTATTATCTCAAGACGTGGTATAATTGATGTGTCAAGGGCAGCCCGAACACCTGTTGATGAACTGAGGAATCTGATGAATGAGGTCATTGAACCAGCAGTCCGTCAGGAGCTAGGGCTCCAAAGCAACAAAATTCCTAAGCATACATTTCAGAGAGTTGAGAAAGCTATCCTTAATTGCAAATTGAGAGCTACTGTTGGAGAAATTGCTGCAGCCTCAGGGCTGAGAATCTCTGAGACTGAGGAAGCTCTGAGAGCTCTGGCCTATGATTCCCAAGCCAACCTACAGGTGTGAAAGAAATTTTTATCAATTTTCAGCAGTCAGGAGGATGCCTTTCATGGCCTACCATTGTAGATTTGACTCTTCTCACTTTCTAAACACCATTCTAAATTTCACAGGTTTCGGCAGAAGGAGATGTTGTTTACTCCTTCAGTCAAGATTTTCAAACAACGATAAGGAATAAATCATTTTCTTTGAGACTGAGGCCTCTTGTGTCGAAAATACAGAATGGCTTGTCTTTGCTGGTGAGCACTGTGCTTATGATATGAGCAAGCCTGCTCAGTGTAAACAACTGTCCTTATGCAAGATATCCTCTCACACAGGTTCGCGTATCTTTTGGGTCAGCTTTATTTGTGTCAATCTTAGTCACTTTCTTGGCAATATCCCTAGTCATTCTCAGTGGCAGCAGCAATGACTCCGAAGATGACTCCGAAGATGACAACAGAAATAACAACAGAAGAGACATAGGAGGCAGTACATTTATCAAGTAAGAGGTACTGCAGCGTTGAGAATTGGAGTCCAGGTTTTCCAATGAATTTAAAAATAAAATTGTTGCATAATGCATCCTTGCAATTGATGAATATTAAAGCACAATCAAAGACTACAATGCCCATGAATTTGTGCCCGTATCAACAGAGAAAAACAGCTAACATGTTGTTCTCGCTGCAAAACAAATTTTGTTCAGTGTGCACTGTGAGCATCTTGTCTATATTTATGCACCTCCAACCAACGCTTATGCTCTTAGCTTCTCAGATGTCTTGTTCATCGGCCGAAATCAAAGAGGTGGGCGAAAGCAGGAGGGAGATTTGAGCCTGCCAGAGGCCATTTTTAGCTTTGTGTTTGGAGATGGTGACCCCAATGAGAATTTTGAAGAGTATCGCTGGCAGGGCCTTGCACATTTAATCCAAAGAAAGTGAGTTCTGATGAGTGGACCTGATTGTTGTGAGGATAACAGATCTGGTAGCCATCTTCCTGTCTGAACACTGCTGCGTCTAGTTGAGATACGCGTATCAGTGCATGCACGCCTACTGTTGACTTATCTGCGTCTTTCTGCCTGTTCTGCTCCCTGTAGGCGTGGAGTTGTAACAGCTGAGGAGATGGCACCATTCTTGGACCCGTCCCCTGAAATAGTTGTCTCAATGGAAGAGCGTGGTTTTAGCACAGACGATGCATTTGTCCTCCCTGCACTTATTAAGTTTGAGGGAGAGCCTTTTGTAGATGAGGAAGGCCATCTCTTGTACCGCTTTCCTAGCCTCCAGACAACTGTCAAAGCTGCAGAGTATCTTGAAAAGGGCTATGAAGGCCCTTTTTACGAGGATTACGATGGATATCTCTCTCGACGCCCCACAGCTGTATATGAAAAAGTATGGAACTTGACTTCAGCACACTATTGGCAGATCGATTGTGCAAAGTTACTGGGAGCTTTGAACATTTTTGGGGTGATCTGGCTGGGTTACCTGCTGGTAAGGTCATAAAATGTGTGACTGGGGCTTACAATAAGCTCAGTAAGTTAAAGAGGGCTGCAGATGGCAGAGCTGAGGTTTGGCAGTGAAAATTGTATTATCTATGAGAGAATAACAGACATCACTTTATTTTGAATTTCATGCTCATTGTTTTATTGAATGGATGTGTAGAGTGATCCATTGGTGACAGCATCCCTTCTCAGAGAAGGCCGGGGGTTCATAATCGCACTCTTCCCAGCACTGATAGCTTATGCAGGGACCTACTTTGCTATCCCTTCAATCAGGTTTGTTTTACATTCTTGTTGTATACATATGTGCCAAATACCGAATCTGATTGCCTGCTATCTTGTCACCTGTATCCCCCATCTCTTGCAATCAAATGAAAAGAGAATTCCTTCTACAATTATAGGAATTTCCAGATTAAGTCTAGGAATCGTTTAATTAGAGATCGCAACAAGGCCCGTCGGCAGGCTCTTCAAGTGCTGTCCAGACCTCGAGACCGTCTCTCCGCCAAGCTGGCCAGTGCGAGGAAAGAAGGAGTACAAAAAGAGATAAGCAAAGAAGATATTGTGTACTCCACAGAAGAGTCCAGTCTAGAAAAAGAGCAGTCCAGAGAGAAGCTGGATTGGGACGATCGATTAGAGACAAGCAAAGCAGCAAACACCAGAAGTTCAGATTGGGGTTAAATCTAAGAGCGAATCAGGTTCTAATACTATGTTGCAGCATGACTGATGCCTTAACATTAAAGGTTTAGCCTGCTAGCTGAAATAAGACGTGCTGACGCCTGCCATCATGTATGTGTTATATCACTTAATGACCTAAAACAAGTATTTACATCTGTGTAATACTTGACACATGCCTGTATAAATTTCTACACTTGGAGGAAAAGAGAAATATGTCATTTCAACTTGTGTATTCCTGTCATCAGCATGACTGAGCACTGCTTCAAAACATATCAGAAAGCTTAATTAAGTTAATGAGACATCTGTTCAGATGCTCCTGCCAGCTCCTTAAAGCATATGAGTCAAAACCCTGGGAATGTATTGCTCGGGATACCATAGAGTCTTAATAAGTTCAGTTTATAGTTAATGCTCTCAACATATGTTTCACGGTGCATTTAAGATTGGGCGCGTTAAGATAAATCATAATGGCTGAGGGTCTTGACGATTTTGATTCTTCGGATTCAAAGCTCGTCGACACTTTTTCTTTTGTCTTATCGTTTTTACGAGAAGCTGGATTGAGAAATGCAGAACAAGCCCTTGTACATGAGATTGTGGAGAAGTTCCCGGACTTAGCCCCTGTTATTGTAGAATCTGAGGATCCTGAGGATGAAACAGAGGATGATCTGCCATCTGAGTCCCCTCCAAGATTAAATGAAGAAGGGTACGACTAAAGAAAATATCCGACCTGTCTCAGTCTGAAATTTGCGTTTGAGAGTTTGCAGGAACAGGGGTGATGATGCACAATTACAGGCAACAAGTCCTCTACAGGCCCTACCTGTGGCACAAGCCGTTGTATCTGAGAAGAGACAACAACGAGAGAATAACAATTCATTGAGAAGAGACTTGCAGGGTCCTCAGCGTAAGTTCCGACGATTCCCTTGCAGCTCTTACCTGTATCTTTAAATCTATTTTCAACTTACACAGAAACATCTGTACCATGGAGCAGCGAGGTCGATGAATATGATAACATGGATGACGTTGGCTACAATCGCAAGCCTATACTAAGTCAGCTGCTGTTCGTAGAGCTTGAACTCGATCTTCACAGTGAGGAGGGTAGTGAAGGTTATTTTGTGCATAAATCTAAGAGCGGTTATCAATCAGATGAGAAAGACCTTTCTGAAATGCTATCAGAAGATGAGGAGGACCCTCAAAAACCACATGAACTGGAACGAAAACCACCCCCTCCCACAAAGATGCCCGAGTCTATGGCATCGCATATCTTCAGCAGCCAGGATTTAGATCAGGTGAATTTAGATCAGGTTACTGTCCAGCCAACCTTCAGTCCGTCTGTGAAAGTCAAGTCTCAAGACAATGCATGGGACTTAGGTACAATCAGGATCGCGGAGCCTGTGATCATTGCAGGGAAAAGCACCAGCGGGCGCTCTGCATCAGACGAGTCCCGGCCTGTCCTCTCACGTGTAGAATCTCTGTCTAGATTCTTTAAACTCAATCTTGCGACATCCCTCTTCAGCTCCTGCACCATCATCTCATGAGAGGCCATGCATGCATTCCACACATATGACAGGACACGACCTCGCTCCCCACATTGCACCTCCACCTACAACACAGTGCAGAGGATATAAAGACTGTGAGGACAGAGCACCATAACTCTTATCAACCATTTTGGCAACTTATTATACAAATCTTGTTACTGTATTCCTTGATCCTTAAGCTCATGAGAGCATCCAGTGCTCAGGAAACAAAATGGGAGGTAGGGACAATGCTGTGTGAAGGTCGCACCTGACGTACAAGGTCGGCCATAAGCATTGCCGATGACAAGCATAGATTGGCAGCCCTCATACTCAAATGAGACTGCATCAAGGTTGTACAAAGGGACATGCTCTTAGCCTCATGTCAAGCTCAGTCCAATATCCAGTCAAATCAGAACATATATTTCTCATCACATTAACTAGGAGATAGGAATTTTGATTGCATGGAACTTATGCAGGCATTACCAGGTCTGGAACACCCTTGCCCAGGTTTAGATGCGAGGGCGCCTGAGGACCTCCTGCAAGGCAACAGCAGCAGAAGGGTATTGGAGAGAATGTTGAGTATTGCTTCTTAAGAGGAAAAATGGGAAACATTGTGGCTACTCATGAAATGATTGAGTACAAGACAAAGCTTGAGGGACACCTTGTAGTCTGACCCATATCTTAACAACATTACTGAGGGTGAAGCAATAGAATGTGCACCTGCTTCTGTCGCCAACTGCTGATCAGCCTCTGGATAGCTGCCGCCCTTGCCATCTGCAGAGCGATGCATTCCTGCAGAGAGCCCTCCCATCTTGCCTCCATCTCTTGACATGAGGCGATAGTACCATGAGAGGGACAAGGGCCTTTGCCCTAGGCGGTCACTACGCAGCACTTCTCCAATAGCAGACAGGGCATCTGAACACAGGGTCGACAAAGTGTGACCCCGCCAGATGGCCGCCCTGCATATGTTTCATAATGTAAAATAAGAGCATCTTAAAGCAAGACACAAATCCTCATGTGAATGAAGCACGACATGCAATCATCACATGGATCAGTATTCCAGCCGCAGACTGCAGTATTCCAGACTTCACAAGGGATTCAAGAGATTTCCCAGAACAAGCCTATACTGTCTGACAAACAATTGGGATAATCCCTGCAACCAAAGCGAACTCTCAAACAAATTTCCGGCTGTTCTTATATGTTTTTTGTTTACCTTAGACAAGACAGTCAACTTACTGATGACTTGATTGATCCGGCACTTTCCACAGGTCTATCAGTAGATTTTCTACTGCCAGCGCCTCAGCACGAGTGGTGGCTTGTCTGATGGGAGCACAATCATGCAGGCATTGCCTGCTTGGTCCAGTGTCTGACCAGGTACCTCAGCTGCACACAGGTAATGAGGTGTAAGGCCTGATTGTGTACACCTCCATGGTTCTCACATCAGCATACTGAGAAAAATACAAGGCAGTAGGCATGATAGAGCATCAGAGGAGTGTGCCAATCAGACAGTAGGCATGATATAGCATCGAAGGAGTGTGCCACTCAGACAAGAAAGA
Source organism: Chlamydomonas eustigma (assembly GCA_002335675.1). Classification (NCBI taxonomy): domain Eukaryota; kingdom Viridiplantae; phylum Chlorophyta; class Chlorophyceae; order Chlamydomonadales; family Chlamydomonadaceae; genus Chlamydomonas; species Chlamydomonas eustigma. The sequence continues at coordinate 693,693 of BEGY01000006.1, read as the reverse complement.
AGACAGTCAAGCCCCCTATGATATTCTGCAATCAATAACTGCAAGTAACTGTACAATCAAATAATGTGCTTGTGCAAAGAGTAGCTCAGCAATTGCCAACGAGCAACGCTTTCTCACACTATATCAACTCTGTGAATAACCTCCTACAAGAGTCATGACAAGAGCCTCATACCATCACCTGCAAGACCTTCAAAAACAGCGGGAATCCTGACTAGGAGCATCTTCCGGCCAATCCCTCGATTTGTAGAGGAAGCGCCCACGTCAAACACGGACACACCAGCAGTCCCCTCAGGATCAAACTATGTGTGCATGAGCGCAATCATGAAGATTAAGAGAATTCACAAGGCTGTTCATTAAAGCATTACTGAATGCAGTAATGCATTACATACATACATTTCATAGTTATCAAGAGAGCTCAGTCTGGACCTATGCACTTTATCTATCTCACAGCTATGTTCATTTTGTTACAAGATAACCAGTTTGACACCAGGGATACATAATAGAAAGGAAGAAGAGGATGCCTACTTTCAAAAAAGGCTCCACTTACAGTGTGAGCAACAAAGCTCTCAAAAACTGCTTATTTGCTGTTGCCATTTAACTCCATCCCTCCTTTTCTGGCTAGGAATCCAACATGAGTCACAGCTTGTTGCCCATTTGCTGCCATGCTGCTGACTGGAGGCAGTACCTGGCTGTTCGTACCACCACCACCACCACTGACCTGCTTTGTGGTGATGGGTACGCCAGACAAGCTGGGCCCATGAGCCTCATCTGAGACATGAGTTACTCGACCTTTAGTTGAGTTTCCTTCTTGCCGCACATCCATCGATATATTGGTGACCAAGGGTTTGGAGGGTGAGTTATGCTTCTCCTGCATGTACGTGTTGCACCTTAATTACCAAAGCACAACAGCTCAAAGAAGTTGGCTCGAGATGACATTATGAAGACCTAGACAAATAATATTAGGCTATCATTAATAATTTGACGTACAAAAAGGACTCAGCATGAAATGATTTTCATGTTCATTGGGGAGGCTCATTATTTCACCTCAGGCGCAAGACTCCAAGATTGAACATTTGAGCTGCTGACTCTATCAAGTCTGCAAGTGTTCCAGATCTGTTTGTTAAATACTGGCAGCTTTAAGCACTCTTTCAAAAATTTGCAGACTCTGCTTGCAACATGCATAATGTGAATACTTCCCAATCAAATGAAGGTCCATTCACCTTGGCAGTTGTGCAGGCAAGTCCAGTTCAATATGAGATGTGGCAACAGGATTCAGCCTCTTCGGCTGTGGCATTGGAAGTCCTATAGGTAACAATACGAAAGAAACTCATTATTTCTGACAGGTCCCTCCAATGCATTAGTACTCCTACCACCAACATCTCCTTGACTCTATTGCTTTTTTATTTTTCCTTCCTACTCATGATGTTCCAAGCCAAAAATGTGCTTCACCTCGATTTGAAGTTGACATCACAGATCCTGTGTAGTAAGGGTGCTCTGGGCTCTGACCTGCTTTTGGGCTGCTGGGTCGTCACCCTTCGAGACACTCTTCTCCTGGCATGGAAACATATTATAAAGGCTTAAGCAAAATCGACTTTCAGCTGCAAAGTAGGTAGGCCATGGGCATTTTTTTGAACACAAAACCAACGACACGTCACGTACTTTCCTCCCTTTGCTGTCGTTTCTGGCCAAGGGCATGAGCGCTAGCTCGTCATGACGTTTATCATTTGTATAAGGCATGAGTAAATACAAATTATCACTCATGCAATCTTGATTTTTCTAAGAGTCTAGGAATTGAACGTGCTGCCATTATTTCAGGTTTCGTTTTCCTTGAAGTGAGAGGGAGAACACCTCGTGAAAGGGGAATCACTTGACGTACATGATTACCGCTGTACACTGTGACTTCAACAGCGAATATTTATTGATTAGGAGGTATTATCGCGTATTAAAAGTGTGATGTAGAATCATATATAAATCGCATTGGTATTGATGCGGCACAGATTGCCGAGGCACCAGTCGAGTTTATCACACTTGAAACCAAGGTATCATGATGTTTAACAATCCTCGATGCTGAGAAGAGAAATCTTAATTCTTGCACAAATTTTTGATCTGGCATTCTGCAAGTGAATCTAAATTCAAATGTCAACACACCTGCAGGAGTCAAAAGAAGATGATATCAACAGACAGTGGAGAAAGTGCAGATGGCAGAATGTCGAAGCAGAACATCAGTTTGGGGCATGCAGGGATGACCTTCTAATTCGGTTAAGGGTCGACTTGGATGAATTGCAGGAGATTTGGCAACGCAGAATAGAGGTATTCCAGGAGTGT
>BEGY01000006.1:575835-688179 GCA_002335675.1 Chlamydomonas eustigma | reverse complement strand
CCCTGAGAGGTGTAGGCTGCTGCATGTGCCCATCGTCAAGTATGCTCGACTAAGGTTCTTACTAGAGGTTGGCCTCGCTAAGTACAACACTCTCAGCATACAGTCCATCTTGTGGAAAAGTGAGGAATCGTTCAGGCAGGACTACGTACCTCAGCAGCTGTACAGAGGAGTGAAAGGAAGTCCTGAGCACGAGAAACGCCGTTCTAGGATGTCGAGGTTTGCAAAGAGAAGGTTGGTGCAAGCCCAGTTGCTTGCTGTTGACATTGCTGCGCATCACAGCTCTCTGAAAAGCACACCTTCATTGCTTTTAAGAAGTTCAGAGGAGGAGTGTAGCAGCCAGAACGAGAGCTCAGTGCTTGCAGAGCACAGAGTACTAGCTGAATTTTCAGAGGCCCAGCAACTTCTAAATAGGTATACAGACAAAGAGTATTTCAGTAAATTTTATCCTGCTCTCTGTTATTAACAGAGCTACCTCAGATTTTTGTGGAATATTTGCTGAGTACTGGGCGCGAGATTAGAATTTAGTTATAGGAAGATATCCTAGAATGCGTTGATTGCGTGCTTTTTCTTTTTCCTGATTGAGATAGGTCAGAAGAGAGGTACGATTCAAAAGTTTGCTCAGCATTAGCTGAAATGCGGTATTCAAATACATGATATCTCAACCAACAATGGACTCAGATTCGTGGTTTGACAACTGTCAGCAAACTCAACACCAAATATCTTAACGAATTTGCAACATAGTAAGTCCTGAAACTAAAAGGCAAAGACTTTTGAGACTGGGGTTCCTAATTCATGATAACAGATCTCAAACTTTGTCACTCTCTTCTCCATCGTCTTTGTTGATATCTGTCCCCACAAACACCTGGTGCAATGTCAGCAGCGTAGCCTGGATGATAAGGACCGGTGTCAGTATGGCCTGCAGAAGTACTGCTGACGTGTTAATGTGAGAGATCTCTCCTGGTATGATAACAAGAAGGAGTCCAGCAGTGAGAGAGAAGGAAAGTGCCATGGCTCCTGCTAGACCAGCCAGGAGGCCAGTCCATGCAAGAACCATGTGAGAGGGTGCCAGGTCATAAGTTAGGGAAAATGTCAAAAGGCTCAACACTGATGAGGTGAGGAGACTAGATTGGAGAGAGACAGAAGGAAGAGCTTGGGGAGCCAAGGAGAAGCAGGCTAAAATGAGCATGGTTATCAGAGTGACACCCAGGGCCAAGAGCAGGGGAAGGGGGGAATCCAGGCATGCTGCTGCTGCTGCTGCTGCTGTGCTTGTGCTGGCAGTTAGCAGAAGAGCCGAGAATATGTTCCAGGGATGTATCAACCTGGACCTGGGCACACTTATGATGATCAGCAGGATGACAAGGACCGCCTGCAAATGAGTCAGACTGGTAGTCATACTATATGTGATCATGTAGTATGCCTTTAGTGAAGTACAACAACTGAAGTACAACAACAGTCATACTATATGTGATCATGTAGTATGCTGTGAAGTTATTAGTGAAGTACAACAAGTTATGATGAAGAGGATGTGCTTGAATATTCACCTCCTTCACAGTAGTTTAAAAGGATCCATTGACATGCTAGCGTGCCTTTTGTCTATGATTTATCTTCATTGTGAGATGGTCAAAAGACTGACTAGGCTCTGCCTGCATATAGCTTCTGTTAGCTTTTGGAAGACCTTTATAGTGGTGCAGCACTATAGAGTGCTCCCTAACTGATGATGCTGTGCAAATAATATTTATGTACTCACTAGGGTGCTTAATATCATCAGTGCCTCACTGTCTGATGCCCACTGCCTTGCAGGCCCTGGAATTGTAACTGCAACCACAGCCCCGGTGCTAATGCAGAGCGACAAGACAGTAAGCAGCAACACCTGCATTTCCAGGTGGGAATGTAAGGGATGAGCAATAGAAAGGAAGTGTGAATGATGATGAAAATGCACATAGATGAGGATGTTTCTGGTCAGCCAAGATGAACAACACCTGACTGCAGCCAGCAGCCTATTTCGTATCATATCTGAATAGTCTCAGGTACAAAATTATCATTGAAAGTTCAGGAGTAATTTTGTAGACACTGCAGGGATGAGGCAGAACGCAACTTGCACGTAAAGTATAAGCTAAGTAGCAATATGACGTTTGTCCAATGCCTTACCCTAGTGGGTAAGCTTGATGGCACAGTTGGGTGCATACATGACCTGATCCCACTGCGGTCATCCATATCATGAAGCAAGGACCTGAGGCTATGCCAAGATGCCACAAAGGGCCTTATATCAAACATCCTGAAAGAAGCAGCAGACTGTCTTGAAATTGCGGCAACTAGGTTGTTGGAGCAGCCTGCATTGTCTGCAGAAAGACCTGGACCCAAGAGTGGCTGCTTGAGAGCTGTAGACCTCGGCAAGTATAAAGGTGCCGGATGAGCTCTCCTATTGCTTCTAGAGCTGTGCTGGCCATCAACATCAGCTATGTTATCAGGACGTGTAACCAGGATCCATTTGGGTGTGTCCTCAGCTCCTTCTGTTGACTCGTCTTGCTGCTGAATCTCTAGGTGTACCTCCTCTCCGGACTCAAAATGGACGTGTTTGGAGATTCTGCTGAAGGGCTGCTCTTTAGTACATGACTTAGAATCTTCAGCATGTTGGCCATCATCATCAGGTGAGGTGGCAATAACATCCGCTGATGCTGGTGTTATTAGACGCTGAGGGCTCTCACCCTTGGCAGTGGCTGCCGCAGTAGACCAGGCAGAGCATTCTGGGGGTGCGAGATAAATGGTTGTAGAGATAAACTCACCAGATCCCTGTAATCCCTGAGCTTGGGAGAGTTGTGTNGTCGTCACAGTTTACTTCTGGTTTTAAAATGATACTGTCAACACCTGCAGAATCACGATGCGAAGAAGTATCTGCATTACGTACATTTATCTGATTTCTCTCGGCAGACAAACTGATCACATTATCTTCGCAACAAAATCTTCAATTTTTGTCAGATTCTTACCCGTTACACTCATGCATCGAGATCTTTCCGTTGAAAGTAACATTGCATCATCTCCAATACCTACGACTGTTCCTACTGTTCCGTTACTCCCCTGATTCTCATCGACACTCTCCGTTATCAGTGCGTCTTGAGCCATATGCTTCCTAGCTATGCTATTTGCTACATCCATTACGGATCTTATAAGGTATTTGATTTGGTTAATTTTGTTTCCTTTACACGTCAGATGCCGTTCGCGGAGAATCCGATTGGAAGGCGCAGCTGAGTTTGTAATGGGGTTGACAACTTTTTATCCTCTTAAAGTCCCAAGTGTCTTAATTACCCTAAAGACCTTGATTCCGAACGTTGCTCCAAGACCAGAGCTCTGTGCACGACTGACTGCCTCGGTGGTTTGCAGACCAATCACTTCATAATCGACACATTCAAGGTAGCAAGAAGCAGGCCCAAGGCACATTTCTCAAAATTTAAGACAATACAACATTGGCATGAATGGTATGACCAGAGTCAGTAGCCCAACTTTGATCGCCTCCTCCTCCTGAGGGCCGCTGTACAATATGGCAGCTCGAAGACCTATTAGCAAGTACCCTGACAGGAAAATAGCCCCGGCAACACTGACTACAATTGTGCCAAATGTGAATGTGCCTGACGGTGCCATACTCGTTGCCATGAGCGTGAAGATGAACGTAATGACAGAAGTGACTAAGGCTCCTGTGCCTTTGAAGGCATCATGGTCTGCATGGGGCATTGCTGGAAAGGAGGACAGAACGGCGAGCGATAGAAGGGACCCGAAGCTTGATGCCAGGGCCAATAGCACAGCTGGTGAGAGGGATTTTGAGCTGGAGGACGCCACCATGGTGAGGGTGCTGAAAGAGGACAGCATCAAGAGGAGACCTGCTGCATTTCTTAGAGGTGTCGAGGGAAGCAGACTCAGCCCCAAGAGGACAGCCAGAATAGCCTGTTATGCCAGGAGGTAAAATCAAGCATGAAATCACCATAAGTACTGCTCCAGCACCTAATTATTACAGGGTCTTTATGAATTATTGAAGCAACATCAGAGCCAATCCTGGTGCTGCTTTAACAGGTAAGTATTGCTTGCAATGATGAGTGCTAAGGTAGGTTAGAGAAGTGCACGTTGCTGTGACGGTTAAGTAGAAGAAACTATCAGTAGCAATAGGCTCTATAGGCTCACCAATAATCCCCAAGTCAATGCCAGAAATCTTTCTTCCATCCACAAATCTTGGCAGGCATCAAAATGAGCACATGCCAAGGAAGATGAGAGAGTGACGCCCAGGTATGCAGAGAGGAACCAGAGTGACTGAGGTTGCAGGTTGTAGGTTGTAGGATGGGGCCGTTGGAGAGTATGATAGGAGAGGAGGAAGGAGTAGAGTTACATAGAGAATTAGAGATGAGATGGAAGGGTATAGCGAGTGGCAATCACTGGTGCAGTGGAGGTAGTGGAGGTGGAGTTTGGAGGGAATGTATGAGACCAAGGACAACCCTAATACAAGCATCTAGAGGTCAACTTATTTGAAAGTATGTGGGGCTGCACCTTCATTCTTAGGTAATATGCGCAGTCTGCATCATTGATTTGCCCTAAGGATGCAAAGGGAGATGTGGTGTCCTTTGCAGCATAGCAGATCCATGAATGCATAGGATCCATGAGAGAAGTTTGATTCCTCTCCTGGAGTGCTTCAGAAGCACACAGATTGACTGATGGAAGTAGTGGGGTCTGCATGGTGTCATCCCTGCTGCTTGTTGCTCCTCCTGCTAGTGGGGTCTGCATGGTGTCATCCCTGCTGCTTGTTGCTCCTGCTGCTTGAGTAGTTGGATCATCAGGGGTATTAAGTGATGAGGAGGGTGCAGAGATGAACTCATCAGCAGGAGGGAGCAAAGACGGGGAGAGCAAGGGTGCTGCATTAGGATAACTCTCTCTTTTGGAGGATGGCTTTGTGCGAATGGGTTTTAGGTTGATGCGAGGCAGCCATAACGACATCATCCACTGTCCTGTGGATGAGGTATTCTTATGCCTGCTAATCCTGTTCTGGACTGCACCAGCTGCAACTATTGTTGTTGTATTTGATTCATGTCTTTCAGTGTCTAGGATTGCAGGTGAGCTACATACAGGTCTTGGTTCCTCTGCGGCTGTATCCATGATAGCAGCTTCTGCAGTATCCAGTACAGTATAATGCAACGACACATTTGAAAAAGCTACAACCATGACCTTTGAGATTAAAATTGCACCGCACCTTCAGAGACTTCAATGATCGCATGCTGACTATCTGCAGGTGTCATTGTTTCCGGATTGCAACTGATCTCGACAATGGATCCTGAGGTTTCTGCATGTTTTCCAGTAGACCATTGAATTCTCATTGAATTTAAATTGAAATGCAATTGAAATGCCAGTCTTTTACATCCGCACCAATTTGATGCGATGCATGATTTCCGCCATTTGCTGCTTCATCCTCTTTCTGAGCCATGCTCATTTGATCAAGAATTACAATGGAGCTGTTAGAATAAAAAGGCTTGATACGTCGAAATCATGTCGGCAATCAAAATGAGAGGTGAAATGCTCTCAAATCATCAAGATGTCAGATGCAGCAATGATATCAATCTATCAGCAAGATTCCCGTCATCTATCGTTGTCATTACTATACTCTGCTGACTGGGCTCATATTTGAAGCGCAAGTGGCAATCCTCCCTCTTTTTAGCAAGTGTAGACATCCAGGATAACACACTATCCCCAAACCGTAAAAGCTGCCATGCATCAAAGCCCTGTGATGCTTCCGCTGCCAAGGAGGGAAGCTTTGGAACCGGGAGATGGAAAATCTGCGAGCAATAGTCACAAATATTCACAGGGAGTGTATCCAGCACAAGAATGTATAAATAAAAAGTGCCTCAAAACTTGGCTTTTGCACACTTTTGTAAGCTTTGCAACAAGATTCTAAGCTTACAACTCACATGGAGCACACGTACGTAGATATTAAAAAGAATATCGACTCCACATGCTTCTCATAACTACCTTATTGCAGCCACACAGTAATTGTAAGCAGCACACATCTTGTTTTACTCACTAACGGTAGTGGGCACTCACATCCTGTAATATGCCTTTGTCATCCCGACCACCCACCACCATCGTGGGGATACCCGCCAAGAAAGATTGAACCCACCATCGAGGCATCTTCTGTGCTAAGCTCTTTGCTCTCAAATGCTTGTTAGGTTGCAACCTTCTCATGAAATTACGAACAGTCCAACATGAAAAATTGCACTAATTTATGTCCCATCCAGTGCAACTTCAGCCTCAAGCAAGTACATGCTCAAGGAGTGCATGTGTGTCTTACTCACAGGAAGCAACACATCCTTCCAATGACACATACCACTTAAAAGCTTATATCCATGCTATCACTAGGAAGAGCTGGCTTTGATCCTACTCACTTAATGGTCTTGAGTTCTAAGAACTGCTCTGCTGACAATGGCCGTTCATAAGACACGTCTGATTCTGCTGCCTCAGGATTCAAGCAATCCACTTCAGCAGCCATAAGCAGGGTGTGCTTCCCCAACCTCAATTTCAACACGAGTGCAAACTCAGAGGAGGAGTCCACCAACTCCTCATCTCCAGTACACACAGCCTCAAACTTGTACCCATAATAGGTGAACAGATCGGCTACGAGATGTGTCCAGAAGAAGGAGAAAAAGTAGATTCAAATTGATTTTGATGTAAGTATTCTTGATATTAGTAGCATTTGCAACATAGAAAAAACGAAAAGCTAAGTCAATCACTACAGCTCAACCAGCACCTGAGAACTTCATGACATCTTTGAGAGGTTATCCATTATCCCAGCTGATACTTACAATTTGGGTAATCTCTTTGAGGAGTCTTCACTATGTCCAGAAACAGCGTGCCTTTGTGCATGCAAGCATCCACAGCCCAGGCATCTCCGCGGTTGATAAGGGTTAACAAAATCTTATTCAAGTTGTTCCTGATGAAACAATCAGACTGATTATTGAGGCAAATGAAAATTAATAGGTACCATACGCTATGAATACATGGTTCATCTGTAACTGTTATCCTAGTAAGATGATAACTCATCTAGTAAGATCTTGCACAGTCGATGCATCTACAAAGGTTGACACAGAAACGCTTGTGCCCATGTCTGTTACCGAAATGTGCAAACTGATATTTGGCTGAGGCTGACGTCAGCATGTTGCGTTGCTCTGATCACAACCTCTACTGGGGTTGAGTCCGTGTCATTTTCTTTCCTCACAAAGGCATGAGGGTATCCTGAATTCAAATCTACTGGAAGCTGCGGTTTGGAAAATGTCGGCATTCCTGCAAATTGTATTTGGAAAATTACTGGAAGACACGCTTGGCATTGGTTTCTTAACATAGGACCTGATTTCAAAGGCTAGGACATTGAAGAGCGCAAGCTTACCAGATTTGGAACCATATTGGTAGCTACCACCATCTTTTGTACTGAGCTTCGACCAGTAATTAATAACTGCAGGCTTAGTAATATCAATAAGCTCAGGCTTATCATTTGAGAGCCAACTCTGAACACTAAAGGTTTCATGTGTCATCGGCCTTCTGCACTTCTATCACTCAAAATCTCAATATAATTCACACTTTTTATGAACTGTTTCCGAACATTTAGTCCCAACACCTGCTTGGTAACTTCTATTGAGACCATGTAATGTTGCCCGACGTACGTTGAAATTGATCCATTTAGCATTCTTGGAGCTTGTTTCATAAAGTGATATGCTGCAGAACGGAAAATCTGCGATACGAGGGCCGTTTACAACTCTGCAAAACTTGAACAGAGTCAAGCGCCCTGTATTATTCACTCCTATTATCTCAAGACGTGGTATAATTGATGTGTCAAGGGCAGCCCGAACACCTGTTGATGAACTGAGGAATCTGATGAATGAGGTCATTGAACCAGCAGTCCGTCAGGAGCTAGGGCTCCAAAGCAACAAAATTCCTAAGCATACATTTCAGAGAGTTGAGAAAGCTATCCTTAATTGCAAATTGAGAGCTACTGTTGGAGAAATTGCTGCAGCCTCAGGGCTGAGAATCTCTGAGACTGAGGAAGCTCTGAGAGCTCTGGCCTATGATTCCCAAGCCAACCTACAGGTGTGAAAGAAATTTTATCAATTTTCAGCAGTCAGGAGGATGCCTTTCATGGCCTACCATTGTAGATTTGACTCTTCTCACTTTCTAAACACCATTCTAAATTTCACAGGTTTCGGCAGAAGGAGATGTTGTTTACTCCTTAAGTCAAGATTTTCAAACAACGATAAGGAATAAATCATTTTCTTTGAGACTGAGGCCTCTTGTGTCGAAAATACAGAATGGCTTGTCTTTGCTGGTGAGCACTGTGCTTATGATATGAGCAAGCCTGCTCAGTGTAAACAACTGTCCTTATGCAAGATATCCTCTCACACAGGTTCGCGTATCTTTTGGGTCAGCTTTATTTGTGTCAATCTTAGTCACTTTCTTGGCAATATCCCTAGTCATTCTCAGTGGCAGCAGCAATGACTCCGAAGATGACAACAGAAATAGCAACAGAAGAGACATAGGAGGCAGTACATTTATCAAGTAAGAGGTACTGCAGCGTTGAGAATTGGAGTCCAGGTTTTCCAATGAATTTAACAATAAAATTGCTGCATAATGCATCCTTGCAATTGATGAATATTAAAGCACAATCAAAGACTACAATGCCCATGAATTTGTGCCCGTATCAACAGAGAAACACAGCTAACATGTTGTTCTCGCTGCAAAACAAATTTTGTTCAGTGTACACTGTGAGCATCTTGTCTATATTGATGCACCTCCAACCAACGCTTATGCTCTTAGCTTCTCAGATGTCTTGTTCATCAGCCGAAATCAAAGAGGGGGGCCAAAGCAGGAGGGAGATTTGAGCCTGCCAGAGGCCATTTTTAGCTTTGTGTTTGGGGATGGTGACCCCAATGAGAATTTTGAAGAGTATCGCTGGCAGGGCCTTGCACATTTAATCCAAAGAAAGTGAGTTCTGATGAGTGGACCTGATTGTTATGAGGATAACAGATCTGGTAGCCATCTTCCTGTCTGAACACTGCTGCGTCTAGTTGAGATACGCGTATCAGTGCATGCACGCCTACTGTTGACTTATCTGCGTCTTTCTGCCTGTTCTGCTCCCTGTAGGCGTGGAGTTGTAACAGCTGAGGAGATGGCACCATTCTTGGACCCGTCCCCTGAAATAGTTGTCTCAATGGAAGAGTGTGGTTTTAGCACAGACGATGCATTTGTCCTCCCTGCACTTATTAAGTTTGAGGGAGAGCCTTTTGTAGGGATCATCTCTTGTACCGCTTTCCTCGCCTCCAGACAACTGTCGAAGCTGCAGAGTATCTTGAAAAGGGCTATCAAGGCCCTTTTTACGAGGATTACGATGGATGTCGCTCTCGACGCCCCACAGCTGTATATGAAGAAGTATGGAACTTGACTTCAGCACGCTATTGGCAGATCGATTGTGCAAAGTTACTGGGAGCTTTGAACATTTTTGGGGTGGTCTGGCTGGGTTACCTGCTGGTAAGGTCATAAAATGTGTGACTGGGGCTTACAATAAGCTCAGTAAGTTAAAGAGGGCTGCAGATGGCAGAGCTGAGGTTTGGCAGTGAAAATTGTATTATCTATGAGAGAATAACAGACATCACTTTATTTTGAATTTCATGCTCATTGTTTTATTGAATGGATGTGTAGAGTGATCCATTGGTGACAGCATCCCTTCTCAGAGAAGGCCGGGGGTTCATTATCGCACTCTTCCCAGCACTGATAGCTTATGCAGGGACCTACTTTGCTATCCCTTCAATCAGGTTTGTTTTACATTCTTGTTGTATACATATGTGCCAAATACCGAATCTGATTTCCTGCTATCTTGTCACCTGTATCCCCCATCTCTTGCAATCAAATCAAAAGAGAATTCCTTCTTCAATTATAGGAATTTCCAGATTAAGTCTAGGAATCGTTTAATTAGAGATCGCAACAAGGCCCGTTGGCAGGCTCTTCAAGTGCTGTCCAGACCTCGAGACCGTCTCTCCGCCAAGCTGGCCAGTGCGAGGAAAGAAGGAGTACAAAAAGAGATAAGCAAAGAAGATATTGTGTACTCCACAGAAGAGTCCAGTCTAGAAAAAGAGCAGTCCAGAGAGAAGCTGGATTGGGACGATCGATTAGAGACAAGCAAAGCAGCAAACACCAGAAGTTCAGATTGGGGTTAAATCTAAGAGCGAATCAGGTTCTGATACTATGTTGCAGCATGACTGATGCCTTAACATTAAAGGTTTAGCCTGCTAGCTGAAATAAGACGTGCTGACGCCTGCCATCATGTATGTGTTATGTCACTTAATGACCTAAAACAAGTATTTATATCTGTGTAATACTTGACACATGCCTGTGTAAATTTCTACACTTGGAGGAAAAGAGAAATAAGTCATTTCAACTTGTGTATTCCTGTCATCAACATGACTGAGCACTGCTTCAAAACATATCAGAAAGCTTAATTAAGTTAATGAGACCTCTGTTCAGATGCTCCTGCCAGCTCCTTAAAGCATATGAGTCAAAACCCTGGGAATGTATTGCTCGGGATACCCTATAGTCTTAATAAGTTCAGTTTATAGATAATGCTCTCAACATATGTTTCACGGTGCATTTAACATTGGGCGCGTTAAGATAAATCATAATGGCTGAGGGTCTTGACGATTTTGATTCTTCGGATTCAAAGCTCGTCGACACTTTTTCTTTTGTCTTATCGTTTTTACGAGAAGCTGGATTGAGAAATGCAGAACAAGCTCTTGTACATGAGATTGTGGAGAAGTTCCCGGACTTAGCCCCTGTTATTGTAGAATCTGAGGATCCTGAGGATGAAACAGAGGATGATCTGCCATCTGAGTCCCCTCCAAGATTAAATGAAGAAGGGTACGACTAAAGAAAATATCTGACCTGTCTCATAGTCTGAAATTCGCGTTTGAGAGTTTGCAGGAACAGGGGTGATGATGCACAATTACAGGCAACAAGTCCTCTACAGGCCCTACCTGTGGCACAAGCCGTTGTATCTGAGAAGAGACAACAACGAGAGAATAACAATTCATTGAGAAGAGACTCGCAGGGTCCTCAGCGTAAGTTCCGACGATTCCCTTGCAGCTCTTACCTGTATCTTTAAATCTAGTTTTCAACTTACACAGAAACATCTGTACCATGGAGCAGCGAGGTCGATGAATATGATAACATGGATGACGTTGGCTACAATCGCAAGCCTATACTAAGTCAGCTGCTGTTCGTAGAGCTTGAACTCGATCTTCACAGTGAGGAGGGTAGTGAAGGTTATTTTGTGCATAAATCTAAGAGCGGTTATCAATCAGATGAGAAAGACTTTTCTGAAATGCTATCAGAAGATGAGGAGGACCCTCAAAAACCACATGAGCTGGAACGAAAACCACCTCCTCCCACAAAGATGCCCGAGTCTATGGCATCACATATCTTCAGCAGCCAGGATTTAGGTCAGGTGACTGTCCAGCCAACCTTCAGTCCGTCTGTGCAAGTCAAGTCTCAAGACAATGCATGGGACTTAGGTACAATCAGGATCGCGGAGCCTGTGATCATTGCAGGGAAAAGCACCAGCGGGCGCTCTGCAACAGACGAGTCCCGACCTGTCCTCTCACGTGTAGAATCTCTGTCTAGCTCATTCAAAGACTTTGAGTTGGAGCGATCAGAAGATGAGCAGTTCAGGCTTCCAACCTCAGAAGCAGAGCTATCAGACACTGATATGGTAGAGTTCAGCCCACCCGGCCCCAGCATTGATGCCACATCCTCGCCGGTGGATCTTGAAATGTTTGCTAGGGCCAGTGTGCAGCATAGCCGCACCTCATCCACAGACGCATTGGCTGCAGCTAGTTTGCCATCACAGCCTTGTCAAGAATTGGTGCTATCTTCACTTGACCTCGTCCCTAGTGGGTCAGGGAGTGATGGTCAAGGTGTTGGAACAGCCAGTCGGTGAGTAAAGATGACGATGCATGACTCTTTCTTTATGCCTTGACACTCAGATGTTGTCTTTGCTAACAGGAATGCTTGCTTGTAGAATCTGATGTCAGTATTTGAAATCTCGCAACTCTTGTGAGCAGACCAGATTGATGTCTAGGAGCAGAGCAGGAGCATGTCATGGTAAACCATGTTGTAGTGGTTGAGATCTTGTGCTCGTTACCATCTGCCAAACATAGTAGCATCAAGGAGCCCAAGTCAGACGCTTTGGGTGGTTTCAGCTTCCCTGTGACTTCCGGCCCTGAAGATGTCCAGAAGGTGTATAAGTCATGGCCGTCTGTCAAGAGCAGTGTGTCTGATGTCTTGGCTAACAACCTGGAGGAGGTGTCTGGGACTCACACCGCTGACTACCTTGATGAGAGTGAGTGTTGTACTTCATGAAGAGGACTGCTATCCTTTTTGAACTTGTAACAAGCCTTCTAGGGCTTCAGGAAAAGCAAAAACAGGATTTGAAATCTACATGTAAGTTGTACTCAGAATGTAGGCTAGAATATGGGATTTAGGTCAGGCCAAGCTAGATATGGACACTTGCTGTTGTGACGAAACTGAGTTGCTCATAGCAGTTACTTATGTCTCCCTCCTCCCTCCTAACAGATTACAGATCCAAAATCAGTAGCCGTGCTCCTTCAAATGATATGAGCCCAATAAGCCCGAACGAAGGCAGTCGTACATCTCCAGGTAGCCCCACCCCACCTGCCTCAAGGAGAAACCAAGCTCACTCAGACAGCGGCATTTCCCTTCCTCCCACCACTGAAAGGGAGGC
The DNA here is from genome assembly GCA_002335675.1 of Chlamydomonas eustigma. Taxonomy (NCBI): domain Eukaryota; kingdom Viridiplantae; phylum Chlorophyta; class Chlorophyceae; order Chlamydomonadales; family Chlamydomonadaceae; genus Chlamydomonas; species Chlamydomonas eustigma. Next base: position 675,371 of record BEGY01000006.1, on the reverse strand, counting down.
CTCTTTGGTGGTATCAGCAAGCGAGGAGCTGAAAGCTACCTGCGCCATCAATGAGGAGCAGGAACGAGCTGAAGGTGGAGATACCAGTGACTGTCCTCAGCCTTCAGGTATTGATGATGTCAGTGATGCACTAGGAGCTCTAGGGAGACAGATTGCAGAGGCCTCTGGACTGCCTGAAGAGCAATGCAATACCTCTACTAGGACTGATGCAGGTGTGATGAATGCAAGTGACAAGTTACTAGGACTGATGCATGCCTGATGAATACTTCTACCAGGACTGATTTAGGTGAGACAAAAATGTGTAACACTAACACACTAAAATTTTGCTGTACACTTCCCAGTTTTCCCAAGGGTTTTCGGTGGAATAGGATATACATGTGATGAGAACCTTTGCATACAGTTGCAAAGATTCCTCATATATGTTAATGCCTACCACATCACTGTTTATCCCTCAGTTGCACATAGAAGTTAATGCCTACCGCATCACTGTTTATCCCTCAGTTGCACATAGATGTTAATGCCTACCGCATCACTGTTTATCCCTCAGTTGCACATAGATGTTAATGCCTACCGCATCACTGTTTATCCCTCAGTTGCACATAGATGTTAATGCCTACCGCATCACTGTTTATCCCTCAGTTGCACATAGATGTTAATGCCTACCGCATCACTGTTTATCCCTCAGTTGCACATAGATGTTAATGCCTACCGCATCACTGTTTATCCCTCAGTTGCACATAGATGTTAATGCCTACCGCATCACTGTTTATCCCTCAGTTGCACATAGATGTTAATGCCTACCGCATCACTGTTTATCCCTCAGTTTATCCCTCAGTTGCACATAGATGTTAATGCCTACCACATCACTGTTTATCCCTCAGTTTATCCCTCAGTTGCACATATAAGCTTGTTGAGTTTGAAGTAAGGTGCTGAAGCCATACCGTCATTAATCTTGAACATTATCAACTTAGGTGATGTGTCCGCCCATCAGATCCAGATCAGCATTGATGACTTGCAGAGCAGCACCTCTCTAGGTGGTGGCTCGCAAGATCCTGGCTTGTCTGGTGCCAGTGGCAGTGAGGAGGAGGACGACAACAACGAGGGGGCGGACTCAGCCTCTCTGATTGGAGACCCTTATGAGCAGCCCTTGGAGTGGCAGGTGGTGGGAGAGAGGGGAGGAGGGGAAGAGACGACTGAACAAGATGCACAAGAGGCAGAGGATAAGCAAACTAGTACAACGGGTGAGTGCTGGGTCTGGCTGGAAGTGCCATTGGCGTAGTTCTGATTGGTTAGGAGGCAAGCAGTCTAAATGTGTGTATGCTGCTGATTCTCAAGGGAGTTACTTTTTGTTGATTCTCCCCCCTGAAGTCCATACATCATGTGATGAATTGATTCTTTTGAGATGCATGACTAGAAAGGCCATGCATCTCAGAAATAAACAGGATGTTCAATGATTTCTGTTGGTTTTGTACATGTGTTGCAGGGTCTGAAGCAGAGCAGCAAGTAACACCTAAATATTCTTTGGACGAGAATGGGGCTATCGTTTACCACTACGACATGGACTTCATTCACCGAAAGTATGAAATTTTCCCACTCCAGATCATTCATCGGCGGCATCGCACTGGTTTTGAAGAAACAAAGGTGAAAATTGCACTCTTCCTTTAACAAGTAAATTACCTAGTTGGGTCATGAACCAGGGATTCACCACAGCATGTCCACATCTGCTGTACCTGCTCCTGCTGCTGCTGCAGGACTTCCCTATCAGAATGAACGACTTGATAGCGGGCAGGTACCAAGTTATGGATTTCTTAGGTGCTGCAGCTTTCAGTCGAGCAGTGCAAGCACTGGACGTCAAAACAAACACACTGGTCTGCCTCAAAATTGTGAAGGTAGATATGATGAATGAAGGCCAAGAACAAGAGCTGCCTGTTCAGCAAACAGAGTGTTTCCAGCAAATCATAGATAGCGCACTCGACTCTTAATTTTAGATATTGTTGAAGAACTTCCCTAGTCACATTCAATGTGTCTGACATGGATTGCCACTTCGCAGAACAACAAAGACTACTTTGATCAAAGCCTTGATGAGATCAAGCTGCTGAAATTTGTCAACTCTTGTGATCCAAATGATGAACAAGGCGTGGTTAGGCTTTATGATTACTTCTACTACAAGGTATGGTTAGGCTTTATGATTACTTCTACTACAAGGTATGGTTAGGCTTTATGATTACTTCTACTACAAGGTATGGTCAATTTCTTTTGTTTTCCTAAAGAAACAAACTTAACTGAAGAGCAATTTAGTTGTTAGACTTCCTGTTAAAATGTATCAAGGGATGTACACAACCAGGTAGCCCACAAATGTACTTGCTTCCTCCAGGAGCATCTTTTCTTGGTATGCGAACTGCTGCGCGCCAACCTCTATGAGTTTCAGAAGTACAACAAAGAGTCTGGAGAGGAGTTATATTTCACAAATGCACGAATTCAAAAGATCGCAGTCTCAGTGTTGAGGTACAGCCCAAAGAAACTTTATCGCATGACTGTTTGCATACATCCATTATGAGCATGAGTTCTTTGTTTGCAGTGTTTCACAAGATCTTCTTCGTGAAGAGTTTTCATCTTCTTTTGCAGATCTCTGGCTTTCCTTCACTCCCTCGATCTCATTCATTCAGACCTCAAGCCGGAGAATATTCTTGTGAAGAGCTACAGCAGGTAAGCCGACTGACCTTACTGCGAGGATCCTCAGCTGACTTAGTGAGCCAAGGACCATTCAATGCACATGCTTTTAAATGTGCTTTTCTATGGATGAAGATCATTCTGAAGCTCTTCTGGCTGTCTTCAATGTGCAGGTGTGAGGTCAAAACAATAGACCTTGGCTCATCCTGCTTTATCACGGATCAGCTGAGCTCATATGTGCAGTCCAGGTCTTACCGGGCACCAGAGGTCATCCTGGGCCTGCCGTATGACCAGAAAGTGGATGTGTGGAGCCTGGGGTGCATCCTTGCTGAGCTGTCCAGTGGTTATGTATTGTTCCAGGTGACTAAGATGTTTCAAGGGCTCTTACAATCTGTTGTAATTGTAGAGGGCTCAGCTGTACCATTTGCCCAAGATGTTGGACAAGATCTGGTCCTATGAATGGATTGAAGTCCAAACCAGTTGTCGATTTATATTATGGCAAAAATTTGCCTCTTCATCCTCTGCATCAAATCACAGAATGACTCTGTAGCCACTCTCCTTGCGCGGCTAGAAGGCATCCTGGGGCCCATCCCTGAGTGGATGGTGCGCAAGGGCAGATACTCACATCGCTTCTACACCAAGAGCGGGCACTTATATGAGCGCAACAGCAGTCAGTCTCAGGGAGGCAGCAGCGTTCAGGGCAGCAGTGCGGGAGTGGAGCAGTACGAGCTGCTGGTACCAAAGAGGACTAGCCTGCGTCACCGAGTTCCAGAAGCTGATGCAGGTCTCTTGAGCTTTATATCCTTCTTATTGTGTGTGGATCCAAGGAAAAGACCTACTGCTGCTGCTGCTATGCATCATCCATGGCTGCAGTATAACTATGCTTCACTAGATAGCATGTCGTAGGATGCAGGCTGACGTTCACTATTACAAATGATGACTCTGACTTCACACGAGTCAGAGACAAAAATCTCTGTTTCACAGAATGTATGAAATTCACTTTAAAAAACTGTACTTGAATCCGCAAGTATTTGCTCTCATCCTAGCATATCTGTACCTTTACGGGCACATACAGAACAGATGAAAATTACATGTCAAATCTAGTTCATTATAATGCAACACGACTCCTCAGCAGCATTGCTCTGCTTCAAAGAATAATGGTGACACATCCATCCACTCAATGAAGACTCATCAAGCTATAGAAGCTAATTTAGGTATCTCAGGCAAGCTCAGCCTCATGCGCGCAGCCTCAGCAGTCTTCATATTCAAAAGGTTTGGTGCTGATAAAGATGCAGCAACGACACTAGGATGTCCTCTTCTTCCTTTATCCCGTCCAGTCTCTCTCCTGCTGCCGTGCCCAAATGGTCTCACACCCACCTCCTCCTGCACATGCCTTGCAGAAGCCAGCAGCTCCTTCACTGCTTTCAGGGCTCCAGAGAGGTTATCACTCTCCAGCTGATCCAACCTAGTGTTGGGTTTTACAGCTGAGGGGCCGTTGATGTACATGGAGATCTTGCTCTTTACATGGCTGAGGTTGCGTCCTGGAACATGATCAGAGTCTTGGTGCGACTCTGGATAACTTACTTCACCTATGAGGCCTGTGAGACCAGAAGGCTCAGGAGAGGGCTTGAGGTCATTGCGGGATCCTTGATGTGCCAAACTGACATCCAGTGCATGACTTATGAATTCTCCACTCGATTGCGTCAAATGACTCTCTTGCTGCCGCCCCATGACTCCAACCAGGGGAGGTAACACTGGGACTGCAGCCAGTGTATGGCTTTTTCCATGCCTAGGCCTGCCCCCCTGGTTACCTGACATCTGATCCTGATCCAGAGGCTTTAAGACTACCCCCATGCGCAGAACCCCCCCCCCAGAAACACCCTTAAACTGGAATGAGTCTTCAGCAGAGAGAGCGTTACACAACGGTGGGAGCTCTATAGGTCTATCTCTTGCCTGCTGCCGCATCATGGGCGCAAGGTACCCCTTCTGGAACCTCTGTCTCATGCGCACACCTACCTCCCCTGACAGAAGCTGCTCCCTCACTCTGACCTTGTGGGCCTGCACCCAAGTAGATGGCTCTAGGTGCCGCTCTGGATCCTCATCCACAAACCACCAAGGTGCACCATGGGCCTCTTGGGATACCACAGCACCAGGCACTAGTCGCCTAACCATGACAGGTGGCTGGGTCCTGGTACTCACAGCCTCCCAGGTCGTGAGACCATCAGGGCCGGTCCGCCCTCCAAGGAGATCTGCCAGCTGCTGCTCATAGAACCGGGCGCGGAGGGGCTGCCCCATCTCACGCCAGTGCTCTGCAGTCTTGAGCAGCTGTCTCACCAGCAGGAGAATAGAGATGTCGATGTGGGGGCGGTGAGAGGATGGGGGGTCGGATGGGAGATCAAAGCTCCTCAAAGAGAAGAAAATGTCTTTGTTGGCCTCTGCTGGCACACGCACCTGGGGAGAGGAAAGAGATGCACAATTCATCCCTTCTGGAGTCCATAACATGGCATACAGTACTCTGTGCTCTGAAACCACTGCATTAACAACTTAGATAAGGCAAGGCTGGTCACGTGCGCTTTACATGAAGGCTTCCACATTGCAATTAAACTTTCATGTCACAGTGCAGAAGAGATGGATGCTGGTATGTTATAAGCTGAATTGTTTTGATGTTTATAAGTGAGCTTCCTACTTGAAGTATCCACACACAAACCAACAAATTGTGCATGTTAAGTAGATGAGAAGTGTAAAATGCACAGTATGTATTATGGGTCATAGAAATATCTTCACCTTTGACCCAACTCGCTTCTTGTGCGCATCTGGATCAAAGGTTATCATCACCGTCTTCACTCCACCCGTTTTTGGATCAATAGGCTCCTCTTGACCCTTAAGATTGACAACATAAAAATTTATAAGTCATTTTACTGATATTCTACTCACTCATCTTTGTAGGAACTTAACTGCAGAAGCATGGCCCTTGCCTAAAGTGAGCTTAAAACAGCAATTTTAAATGTTTAATGGGCTTTGCCATACATTGTCGAGATGCAAGTTGTTCAGAACTGTTCCTGCTGCTCCTGAAAAGCCCAGTGTGGCAGTACAGATTTAAAGACACTTCATGACAATGATCAGTTTGTCCATGCAGACATATATGAGGTGACCCCCTTAGAATAAATATGCGCATCCGCTGCCTTACCTTTTACTTCAGGAAAACTGTAGAGTTCATCCAGGAGGGCATCCTACCTTCTTTGGGTTACATATGAGGTATGAAGGATTGCAACCTCTCACCTGCACACACTCATCCTCAGTCTTAGGCGGCTCTGGCAAAATCAAATGCAGAGGTTGGTGCTGGATTTTGACAGGGGAAACCTGTAAGGATATGACAGCTTTTCTTTATCAGGATTTAAAAATAAGCCTGATACTCATAAGATAAAGTAAACATTTTTCTTTACATCTGGCAGCTTGCCCTCAAGCTCTTAATCTTACAGGCATCATACATATTATCCACAACATTCAAACTCTTAATCTTACAGGCATCATACATATTATCCACAACATTCAAGCTCTTAATCTTACAGGCATCATACATATTATCCACAACATTCAAGCTCTTACAAAGGCAGGTTTCCCAGCAGTCATTTCATGGTCTGTTGAAGTTATCAGTGCCTCCTCTATTGTCAAGGTGCCGCCACTCTGGTCAAGTTCAATACCGCCTAATAGCACATAATACTTTCTCGCTGACTGCCTTACGATAAAGATAGACGGATGCTAGCTTGAGAAAGGACTATAAATTGAACAAGCAAAGCAAACAAGAAAGGTACCTAAGTCAGAACCGTACTAAATGTTGTCGCTCTGAATCTTAGCAGAGCTTCAGGCTCAAGCTTACCAGGACAGATCATATCTCTTTGATGCGAATCAGGGGCTGTCACAAAATGTTGGGATGGAAGAGATGTTTCAAGAGTTGTGATGCTCTGAGTCGCAACCTAGAGAGACGGATTCAGTTAGCTCATTTATCCAGCACAAACATTTGCAAGGCTTTTAAGTGTACTTTCAGCATGCTCTCAAGGGAAGCACAAGACTTGAAAGGCAAACTCACTTTTCCAACACAGGACAAGGCATTTGCATCTTACATCAATGTCTGGAGCTGAACTTTCAGTGTTTGCCTTCTTTTTCCTCTTTTTTCTGGCCACTTTTGATGCCTGCATTGATACAGCCTCTTCGACACTTAGCTCCTTAAAAGTACCATCAAGCTCCATTTCCAGCTCCTTCTGTGTCCCTTCCTCATGAACAATGATCTCAAGTCTGACCTTAGAAGCATCTTCTTGAGCATGCAGATGGATCGTGTCATTAGGTTTAACAACAGTCACAACTACAGTAAGACATGTAGGCCTCTCCTCAGCAGTCACAACAGTAGTAACGCATTTAGGCCTCTCCTCAGCAGTTGGGACAGCATGCGCCACTTTCACATGTTGGATCTGTGAAGTGTTCACAGGGTTGAGGCGCACTCCTGACATCCTCATCGTCACTTCTGACTCCTCTTCTTCCTCTACATAATCACTACTGCCAGCAGAGGACGAAGCCTGCTGGTACAGATTGGCGTAATTTCCAACAAAGGTAGTTGTCTCGACAATTTCCATAGTAAATCAGAGATCTTTAATATGAAATGTAGATCAGAATGCATACAATAAGTTGCTCAGGGTACCTCTGCCTCGTGCTCTGCTCTTTGTTCCTGCAGCTCTCTATTTGCAGCGTCTGTCTTTGCAGCCTTGTAAGCACGCCAAGCAGCCTGAGAGGTATCGGAAGCACTTGTTCACCACTCAATGCCTGTCCATATCTACACTACTTAGGTTTAAAAAAAAAAAGGGTCAGACCTGAGCCTCTCAAATTTATTGCTGGGCACAAATTAATTAATTTATGCTTCTTCAGGCAAAGATTGGCTCCTCCTGATCAACAGCCCATGCTATTAGAGTCAACCTGAAACCTTTGCCTCACCCCAATGGTGTTGGCTGAATGTTTTTCCTCAATATGCTTCAATTTCACCATTCGCTCCTCCATTTCCTTTTGAAGCACAGCCTCTCTCTCTGCCCTCTTCAACTCCTCAGCTGCCCTTTTAGCTTCTTCCTTTGCCTTTTTAGCTTCTTCCTCTGCTTTCTCTGCTTCAAGTTTTGCTGCAAGCTTTTCAGCCTTCCTCTTGGCAGCTACCTCTTGCAACCAGTCCCTCTCCTTACCAGCAACCGGAAGTGATTGCGGCATGGCCACTAGCTGCTTGCGCATTGCCTGTTTGGGAGGCGTACCTACAATGCACATTTCTAGACCTAACGGCTACACCGTGTAACAAAAATGTATATCTAGGGTACACCTGAAGTAAACAGTGGAAAGTATACTGTCGCAGCGATAGTTTGATTACCTATTGCAATGCGCAAGGACAGTACATTGCCCTGAAAAGTCTATTGCCATAATGACATGCCCCTAGAGAGATTCACAAGGGAGACACATTGTACCCTCAAAAGTGTGAGACACAACCTACCTTCTGGTGGTCGCTCCTCCTCATTCACCAGCTTATCCATGAGGCTAAGTGTCCCCCAATGTGTAGAACTGACATAAGCTCCCGATGCAGCAGCCGCCTCCTGATACTGCTTTTGAGCTTCATCCTACACATGAAATTTTGTTGAATATTTCACTTATTTGTGGGAACCAGCAATGCACTTTCCAGTTTGTGTTTTCTCTAAGGGCATGCAAACAATAAAGGTCTAACTTGAGAGATCACAAGCTCTAAATTAAATTAAATTATAACAATGCAGTAGGTACTTACAAGCTCCTTTTGCACCTCTTTCAAGGCTTCAAGGACTCCTTTGGGAACGTATATGACCTCTCTTTCTGGCCTGTTTGGCGGAAACACGAAGCTTAAATCAATGTATTACTTACTGAAATCTGTATCGCTTACGTGAATTTTGCTACTGGTTTTCGGCCAGTCCGTAGTCGCCCAGTCCCTATCCCTTCTCCTTCATGCCCAGATGAGAGCGCATGCTTAGCAGATGGTAACTTTGATGTTGAACGGAGTCCCATGTGGTAAAATGCCCCCTGAAGGAGCTCTAATATAAATAGTGAAGCATCTTCGAACCTCAAGACTTGTATAAATTGTAATATATTTTTGAAGCATTATTAATTCTACATTTAAGTCTACTAGGTATGATGATGGTCGACACGACACGTTCGAGAAGTACGACATCAGCATTAGCATTTTATTTTTATTCTGGGTTACACAATGAAATATTATGGATGACACTGAAATTGATTATCTGTTTCAAGTTGCAGCAGATTTCGTGCAATATGCAGTTGCAGCGAAGAATTCATCATTTGGGGCAAAATCAACTCGGCTCAATTTGTACGGTCTATATAAGCAAGCTTTAACTGGTTGTTGTAATACAAAGAAGCCAGGGTTTCTTGACGTGTCAGGTCGTGCCAAATGGTGGGAATGACAGTCTGAAAACATTGGATTTTGTTGAAACTTTCAGTTGTCTGGCTATCAAAACATGCTCTTGTAAATATCCTGATTTGTGCCTGATCCAGGGATGCTTGGAACAAGTTGGGTGACATGCCTAAAGATGTTGCAAAACAGAAGTACATAGATCTAGTGCAGCAATTGGATGCCTCATGGCACTCTTCAGCCCTATCCAGTGGAGGAGATGAAGGAACAAAGAAGTCAGGCATGGGGCCTGTGTTCAGCACTTTTGCATACGAGGAAGAAGAGCAGGCAAGCACCAGCCTTGCAGCAACCTCAGGCACATTTTTATGGCTGCCGGTAAATCAAATGCACGTGATCATCATTTTTAATTTTAAAATCCACAACTCGGACAGCATATTAGCAGCTGTACTTTTTTAAATATCCTCCTTTCAGGCTGAATATGATGGTAAGACCATTCATGAGCTAGCTGGTGCAGGAGATGTGGAAGCCACAGCAAAGCTATTAGGAGCTGGCCATCCTGTCGATGAAAGAGATACATCCAGATGCACAGCATTGCACTTTGCTGCAGACAGAGGGTGCATAGAGGTGGCAGAGCTCCTTCTTGATGCAGGTGGTCTTAATGTTGATCAATTTCATTGAAGTTATGCAAGCTACATATCAGAACTCTCATTGATGTACTCATGCATTTCAACTGCCCTCACATAAGTATTGTCCATTGGTTAAGTTAAAAGTAGTATACCTAACCTCATCAGGAGCTGCAATAAATGCAAGGGATGAAGACGATCAAACACCTCTGCACTACGGCGCAATATGTGGAAAAATTCAGGTAGACTCTCATGTGAGAGCGCATGATATGGATTTTCCAGAAATTCCCATATATTTCCTTTTTTCTTAGCTCTGAGATCTCTCTTCTCGTTCTTTTAACTCATAACTTAAGTGTTGTAACTTAAGTGATGTCACGGTGTGCTCTCTAATCTCTGATACAGATTTGTGAGCTCCTACTGCAACGTGGTGCTGATGTCAAAGCCCTAGACTCAAGTGGATTAACTCCTCAACAACTAGGCCCTCCTAAATGGGACATATGGTCATGACCTGTGCCTCATAGGTCAACTCATTTGAATTGATAGAAGTGAATGTAACGATATGTTATACACTATCTAGGTAACTAAATGTAAATTCCTTGTACTGGTCTCTAAATCAAAAAGAAGTACTGCAAAGTGAAAATCAATGCATTAAGTCTTATAACAGCACCAGCCATGCAATGTTCTACACCTGCAAGAAGTCCTGAGGTCTAAGACCCTGTTACAAAATGGTTAGAAGCCGCCGCTCAATTCAGGAAAACAGTCCCAGGAAAGGTGTCATGAGATAGGGTGGTACAGGAACTGTCAGTATCGTGATCCTAAGAAGTCTGTCTCAGCTTCAAGTTCATCTTGGCCTGATTTTGCGGATCTTGACCATGGAACTGCTACCTGCTAGCAACAGCTCTTCAGCTACATCAATATTTGGCCGGTTGTTGCACCTCGTCATCAGAGGAGGAGCCATGGCCATCTATGGAGGCTACAATGACAGCTCCACTGCTATTGTTGATCATGCTGACTGGCATCCCATCCTCAGGGCTTCTTTGTGCTGCGCCTTGATGGAGCCTCAAGTTAGGGTCACCAGAAGGGGTAGCTCCTAGGGCACCAGGGTGAGGCCCTGAGGCCCTCATGGGATGCAAATGTTCATGAAGTATGGCCACCTCATAGCGCCTGTCTGCAGATCCCGCTGCTTGACAGTGTAACAAGGGGCCTTGGCAGCTTTGTACAGGCGGCCCCCATGATCTATGACCTGATTTAAGAATGGATAAGGAGGACTCAGTTAGTGAATAAGCTTACTCCGGACCCTGTTTATGCATTGCATCTCTTCTGTCTGTCATGGTAACTATTACATACAGTGATCCAGAGGCTTCAATCGGCGATGCACATGTGAGTACGTTGGCGGGTCGAAAATGTTGCGAATGAAGGTGTCAGGATAATTGCCACGGGTGTATCAGGCTCCAGTTTTAGAGTGCCATCATAAGATGACTCTGCTGACTAAGTGATCCCTGCTGTAATAAGGTCTGCAGAACAGGCTTTAACATCTTATGGCCTCCCTTAACCCCCATGGGTATTGATCCTGAGTCTCTACTTAATAAGAGCTATCCTACCCACCTTCCATTATAATTTGTGGCTGGGTTCCTCTGGAGTTTTGCTGTAGTAGCGGACCCTCCACCTCACTGTTGCCCCCAGCAAAGTCTGAGTCAGCATCTGCTAGCTCAGCCATATAGCTGTGTAGTTGGAATGAGGAGGCACTTTGCAACTTGTCGGAATACTGTCTAACCAAGCGCTGACTCAGCAAAGGATGTCCATGCACAACAGAAGCTTGATGGCCTCTGTCCTCAAGAGAGTGTCTGTGAGACCCAGGAGGGTTTAGGGTTCCATCGAGTCTTGTGGCTGCCCCATTGTTTTGCGGTGTTGACAAGTCCTCATATTCCGTCCGCCCGCCGGTGACTCCTGGTTCTGAAACACTTGGATCTGTGCCCTGTCCCTGCCCAAAGGATCCACCCATATTAGGCCCCATACCAGAGGCATGACTGCCTGAAACCTCTGTTGCAACCTTTACTCTTTCCGGCCTGGGCTCCGTGTCCAAAGAATAGGATGGAGCAGCATTCCTGGTTACAGAGTAAATCTTCTCATAGTATAGAATATATCCAAGATGACAGGGTGCAATTAAGAATAGAAAGGACTTTTTGTAGTAAGAATTAGAATTCTAAGAACCTGATGCAGATGAACCAACAGTGTATCGAGGCTGTATCTCACCATCGAGGACGGGAGGCTGCTGTATCACCTAAAATGACTTCATGTACAGCAGAATGCCATGTTTTGCAGACAGATGCTGCTTGGAATAACTACAAAGGAGATAGATTATGTTGTAAACCAGGGTTTCAGCATCAACTACACTACAGTATCTTCAACAAGGTACTTCTCAGTTTATCAGCATTTCAAATGTAAATTTGACTCACAGACTGCTTGTCTGATGTGAGCAACCCGCACAGTATGTGATTCAAGAGAGAAGGGGATAATTCCACCCAAATAGGAGCTCTGGAAGTAGGTTTTAAAGGAAGGGCAGAAAGGGTTTGGGACTTCCAGTCAGTGCTATCTGCCTGAGAGACAACTGATATACTTCCTGAAGTTCTTTTGCGATTCATTACAGATGTAAGGGGATGAGGTCTAAATATAATGCGTGGTGTAAATAGAATGTCAAAATAATAATAATAAAACGCCGAAGCGTAGCTTGACGTAGAGGACAGAAGAGCTCTGCCTCACCGTTAACCTGTCCATAGCGAAGGTCTTCCATATAATTCCAAGAGGTGTGAAATGTCATCCACACTGTTCTCATAGCAATTTTATGATATTTATTTTGTCACTTATTTGGTTTCAACGCTGACATCTTTGGATTGTGAAGATTAAAGTGCGCGTACCTTGTGCTTTAAAATATTGCGTGACCACTAAAGGACTGAATGGTTGGAGCATTCTTCATTTAAATTTATTTTAATCTTGGGATCGTGATAGTGTGGAAGGGATTGCCCTGTTGGTATTTCAACATGCGATAAGCAGCAACCGTAGAGGATCGTCTGAGTGTTGAGCTGAAAGGATTAGCAGCATTTTTAGATGGACTCCTCGCACAATAGGAGAGATGGGGATCAAAATAAACTCAGAGGTACCTATGAGTTTAGTCTCTAGTGTTTCGTGGCAACTTCAGCTTGGAAAAATGAAGTTCATTTAACTCTATGTCCTATGTCAGGTGATGGAGCTAAATCGCCTGTGAAGCTGCCTGTGCTGAAGGTGGGTAAAAATTAGGGCTTGCATCATTACTTCTTGCCTCCATCAATTAATGTCCTCCTCTTGTACCATATGTGTAGGGTCAGCAAGCAGGTTCAGGAACCAACGGTGTGAATACCCTCAGCGGTTAGTGCAACCATGTTTGCCTCAATGCATGGAGATTTGTTAAATTTTAATTGTAATCACACACATCAACTCTGACCTATCTGCATTCTGATTAATAGATGAATGTTGCAAACACATAGGGCTCTCTCATGCCTCTCCAGGCACAACACTGAGGAGTTCCTTGCCGCCTCTTGTGTCACTCCCTTCTTTGGAGGAGGTGCGGTAGTCTCTCATACACATTATGATGATCTGCATGCTATGCAAGTGTCGCGAGTGACCGTGGTAGGAAGTCGTATTTCAGCCTCATATTGAATTTTACGTGTCATGCTTCACTGAAATTCATGATGGCTTCCCTTGCTATGTTAACAACAGCCAAAACGACTGGGAAGTGCCATCTTGGCCGGAGAAGGCCAACAGACTTCCCTTATGACCATGATGAATGTCATAGAGCCAGAGTTCAGAAATAGAATATTCACAGTAAGATCATTCTCATTTAAGGTTTTGTATGAGCAGCATGGGGATGTCAGTCTTGTTATTTAGGTATATCCATTCTGAGTAAACTTTTGCAGACTAAGCATGCTGTCTCGAGTCTCCCTGGCTTTCTGTGCAATACCAACTTTTCAAATGCTCAGGGAATGGACATAATCAGCTATTACGCTACATTTGGACACAGCGCTAAAATCAAGATGTTCCACTGCATCAGAGCCAACCTGACAGGGACCGACTGTCCTTATGAGCTTGTCATGGTACCGAAAGAAACCATTAGAGGGGATTACTACACCATGACTGCATCAGGTGTTGTTCAGGTAAGACTTCTGGCATTACAAGAGTCTCATGTGGCTTGGAATGTTGCTGACTAGGATCATGACATCGCATGAGTGCTTTGCGCATGAGTGATGTGAGCATCTTGAAAACCACCTTAAGGTTTTTCTATCTGGATAAGAGATCATTAAGTGTCTGACTTGAGATTTGTTGCGGATATGTGCCAAATTCCACCGCTCTCCTTCAGATGTTCCAATCTGGTGCTCCAGCTGAGTTTACACCCATAGGGGAGTGGGTACGTGAGCACAGCGTCTTCAACATGATGAAGCAGCTGCGTTTCTTTCGCAACTACATGGCACTGAGGTACTTGCAAAACTGGAGGAAAGCTGCCAAGGCCCAGGCTTTTGACAAGGTAGGAAGGCGGTTTACCTCGTTGATTAAATTATTTTTGCAACAACATACCTGCTGCAAGTCTTGTCTTCAAGACTCATGCAATAACTGGACTCCTTGCTGTAGTTATATCCTCCTTGAAGCACAAAAGGAGTGTAATGATCTCATGTTCTGTGTGATTGTGATGTTCTTAGGTTTGCAAGATCTTGGAGGGCCGACTCCTGATGGCAAAGCCAGACTTCTGTTTCAGTATCATGGAGATCCAAACCAAGCTGTATGACCTGAAGCAAATTAAGTTGATTGAAGTCAATCCAAAGCCGCCCACCCTGAATGACTTCAGTCGTGAGCAAGAGGACGTGCGCAAGTGAGATTTGAAGGAAATATTACATTTTCATGTCCCTTGACCTCCCTCGTTGTCCTCTGACCCTGTTACGCTGTAGGAAGGGGTAAATAGCCCAACTAACTAACTAACTAACTAATTTTGAGGCCTCTTGCAGAAATTAACTTTCATGCCCATGCTCTCAGAATGCCATCCTTGTTGTCTGTTCAGGAACCGTGCCCTCCCCAGCATAGCCTCAAGTGTCCAGGGCATTGAGCGCTCAGTCTTGCGCCTCATAGGGGACGTGAGGAAGGCTGAGGCCAACCTGCGCCGTGATGTGGATGATCTGGAGAGGGAGTCCAACCCCATGCTGGTGGCTGCAGCAAATTCAGCAGGCGCCAAGGCGCTTGGAAAATCCAGCAACAAGAGCCTGGTCAGGATAAAGCAGGAGAAGCTGGAAAAAATCAAGGCGCTACGCATGGCTGTGCAGGTAAGCCTAGTGGACAGACTCCTCAATTCTTTCATCTACAGAACTACCTTGAAGTTTGCGCTCTGGTCCCCAATCTTGATATCTGTTGAGGAGCTTCTCATGAGCCTCAGCTGGGTGTTTACGGTTTACGAGTACTCTTTGTCGTATTTCTTCAGGATGCTGGGCTGCTGCCCAATGTGGTGCGTCTGGTAGACTATTTGTTAGTTGAAGGGGCATTGGGCATGCTGGTGTCAACTATTGACAAGTTCCGCATTGTTATGGACACACAACCGGTCATTTGTGTGCAGCTGTCGTTTGCAGAGAAAGGCATGAACTTCAATGCCAGCGAGGAAGAGGCTAGGCAGGTGTGTGCTGTTTACAGAGCAGGCTGACTTTTTGTCCCCATGCTGAATTCGCTTGTCATACAAACCAACTTGGATGCTGCCCGCACCTTCTGAAAAGTGTGGCCTTTACTGTCTCAAATTGTTCTCTCACAGATGATAGCTATGGAGATGATAGATGCCCTGTTGCAAATGGTGAGGGCCTTCCCTCGCATCTTATCCAACGAGGCATTCAAGCAGATGGTAGACGGAATCAAGGGACAGGACATGACTCAGCTCATTCTAGGATACAAGCCGTTGAACAAGGCCAGGTACAATGCAAGGATTGTTGACATTTTGAGGTAGAAAGCAGCCCTATGATACAAGCCCTTGAACAAGGCCAGGCATAATGCAAGGATTATTGACATGTTGAGGTAGAAAGCAGCCCTGACTGTAGTCTAGTAATCAAGCTCTTGAAAATGGAATGAGGCTGGAAGGGAATGATTGATGCAGAGGCCATGATTCTCCTTCAGTCAATGCACTGTCACTACCTGATCCTAGTATCATCATGTTGAGGATTCGCATGCCTTTTTATCTCTTCCCTCAGGATCAATTGCAGCTCTGCAATTGCAAAGTCATATCGTGATGCTCACGACTCTGTGGAGCGATATGAGGAGCTAAGAGCCATCAATGACTTCTGTGTCAACTTTGACGCTTATGTCTACCAACAAGCAGACCGTGACGTAGCTCAGTTCAGGCGCGACATGGTGCTGCTCAAGTGAGTCTTTGCATCTCAGGGATTTTTACTCTTTTCTTTCTTGTTGGCAGACGCATTGAGTTGA
Source organism: Chlamydomonas eustigma (assembly GCA_002335675.1). NCBI lineage: Eukaryota > Viridiplantae > Chlorophyta > Chlorophyceae > Chlamydomonadales > Chlamydomonadaceae > Chlamydomonas > Chlamydomonas eustigma. The sequence continues at coordinate 659,177 of BEGY01000006.1, read as the reverse complement.
AGCCTATTGTGGAAGGAGGGACCTTCCCTTATCGCTAACATTGAAGTGCTGTCATTGTATGAGTCCACTGGTTTTATGATCCTCTTCCAACAGGTCTTGGATGGATGACTTAACTGCCCTTCAGGCAGGGGAAGCTGTGGGAATGCTTCATGTATCGTGTACAGATATGCAGACCATGCTGATGGGCACTCTGGATAAGGCCATGGATTCACTCAAAATGTTGCTCACTGTGGCGGCTCACAAGGAAGTCGGGCGTGTGCTGGACATGTTTTCAGGACTGACCACGTGAGCATGTTAAAATCTGAAATATTGCTGCGAAACACAACCCTAAATACTCAATACTGAATCTTCATAATGCAGGTAATTCTCTAAAGGCTGTATTGTCTACCTTTTTCCTGCAGAAACATGCAAGCACGACCACAAAAACTGGATGAATTCTCCAACTTCTACGCCCAGTTTGTCGAAAATCAAGCCAAGAGGGAAGCACTGGACAAGAGCCACTCCACTGTCTTGGCTATGTATGACATGCTGCAGGTGCAGGGATTGTGTCTTGAATTTTGCATGAGGGTGTAAGAGCCATAATGTTAATGAGATTAAGCCGGCTTAGCAAATAAGTGGTACTGCATCATAAAGAATCCAAAATTATGTCAAAAGTACAGATTATCAGCCTCACATATTTACTTCCATTTTATGATATATTATTTTCAATATTATTTTTAATTTTTATATTATTTTAGTGATTATTAGTATTTATAATTATAACTGATTATTTTAAAAGTGATGAGATTTCTATGTGTTTCTTGATCCGCAGGAATATGGGGGCAAGATTCCACCATCTGATGTGGTGTCACTAGATGACCTTAAGGAGGCAGTTGGAGCCTACAACAGATCCATCACAGATGCACAGGCATATGTTGATGAGCGCAAGGCTGGAATGTCCACCAACTTGGCAACAAGTGTGAAGGAGACTCTTGACACCCTGCAGGTATGGAGTAGTGAGGGTTTATGTGGTTCACCTTCAGTCAATGGTGCTTGAGCTGCGGATGATCGATTGCTTTGAAGGAGCTGACTTGACTCCTTACAAGAGTGATGTATTAGATGTTTTATGCCTGCACAGGAAGTAATTGCTGAGTTGCGTTCTGGTAAGTTTGACAATGGGAATGCTGACACTGACAGTATCATAGTGTTGCTGGGCCAAGCCACCTCAAAGTATGAGACAGTGGCGGAGAGAGCAACACGTTTTAAGGGCTATGAGGAGCTGTTTGGACAACCTGCCTCCAATTTTGGGGATGTTGATCAGGTGAAATGCACTTCAGATACTCCCCTCACCTGGGTCTAACCTAACCAATGATCAGTTAAAAACATGTCTCACGCAGTTACTAGCACAAGCTCTGCATCCCTTATGTGTCTGAAATAGGAGTTGTGATGATGAGATTTGCTTTAGCTGAGCCTGAGTTTACTTTGATGTTGATAATGGGGAGAACGAATACGAGTGATACTGTCGATGCAGGCTCTGCGTGAGTTGACGGTCCATAATAATAAATGGCAATATCTTAAGGACTTTGAAGTCAGTAAGAAGCAGTGGACATCCATGAGATGTGAAGCACTCTCCCCAGATGCTGTTCAAGCCAAGGTGAATCCTGTAGTATAGTCATTATTTCCAAGCCACTGCATTACCCTGTTTCAAAAATGTCACGCAAGAAGATGTTACAACAAGTGCCACAGGTATATCAGGTACGAGTTGTAGGCCATTGATAAGTACATTGCATGAACTGTATCTGCTGTAAATTTGATTTAGGCGCTCTGTGGGAATCAAATATATTTTACATGGCAAGAAGATGTACAGCACATTCAATTGCCGTAAAATGCTTAGGAGCTAGCCTTGAATCTTTGGCCCATGAAGTAGAAGCTGTCAGATCAGGAGCATCGGTAGTAATCAAAGTTTTTAACACTCCTCCTTTTATATCTGTTGCTCTCAGATGGATGACTTGATTAAGAAGAATTACAAGATGGTTAAGAATCGCAAGGATGATGAGGTTGTGTTGAGGTTGAAGAAGGAGCTTGATGCCTTCATGGTGTTCATGCCATTGTTACAAGAGGTATCCAACCCTGCCTTGGAATCCAGGCATTGGGAGCAAGTGTTTAAAGTTCTGGGCCAGCCTTACACAGAGGGTCAATTTTTCAGCCTCAGTGAACTCATCAAGTGAGCTTTGTAAAATCCTCAATTCTGCTCAACTATTGTTGGTGCTGGTGATCAAATGCCTCATAGACCTTACAGATGAAAGCTGCAATGGAACAATTCTGGATTATTCATTTTGAAATATTGAACATAGGTACAATATAATGGACAACTTCGAGCAGTTGCAGAATATTGGCGCAATGGCCTCCAAAGAGTACAGCATGCTCAAGGCCATGGAGAAGATGGAGGCTGAGTGGGGAGGTCTCGAATTCAAGGTCATGCCATACAAGGACACAGGTGAGAGTATCTGAATCCCCCCTTGTATTTAAGTCACGCTGCATAGAATATGACGTTTTTAGGGTACATCATGCCTTTGATCCATTCCAAGAGTGGTTGTTTCGGTTCCGGAGCTCATTCACAAGCACCGCTGATCTGCGTACTACAGGTACCTATATCATAGGAGGTACTGATGAAGTGCAGACAATCTTGGATGACCAGATTGTGAAGATACAAGCAATGAACGCAAGTCCGTTTGTGAAGCCCTTCAAGGAGCGTGCTACTGCATGGGAGGCAACATTGCAAACCCTCCAGGTAAAGATAAGATGATGGTTTTTGAGAACAAAATAGGAAACAGTACTTCCAATGAGACAATTCAGACCTCTAGAATAAAATTGTATGGAATGCACTGGACATGCCATGATGCAATTGTTGCATGTACAGTCCTTGTTGCAACATCTGTTATCTCTTAGTAGGATGCTTTACATTTGATTTGCAGGACATGCTTGATAACTGGCTGCAATGTCAGTCCACCTGGCTGTATTTGGAGCCCATCTTCAGCAGTGATGACATTGTGAAGCAGATGCCTGAAGAAGGAGAGAAGTTCAGGTCAGCCTCCTGAGAAGAAATGTGGTGAAGAATCCAAAGTGCATTAGTACATAATCATGCCCCCTTGTATTTCATCCCCTCCTTGGATTGAAAGAGCGTTACCTGGCAGGCTATCAGCCTGCATGTCAGCATCCCTGATAACTGACACCTTACATCACTCTTCTAAATTGCCAGTTGACTGACACTTTACATCACTCCTCTAAATTGTCAGTTGACTGACACCTGGCATCACTCCTCTAAATTGCCAGTTGATACATAATATGTTATTCTCTCTTTCAGGGCGGTGGATGCCATGTGGCGAGAGATGATGAAGAGCACACACAGTGCCCCGGCTGTCATCCCAATAGCAAGGGAGAAGGAGCGTGTGGACAAGCTGGTGGAATGTAACTCATTGCTAGACGCCATCCAGAAGGGGCTGGCAGCATACCTGGAGAAGAAGAGGCTGTTCTTTCCAAGGTGCTTTTATTTCAGGCAGCCTTGGAAGCTTTTGCAAAGATGGGCCCTGTGCCTGTTGTGTTGGATCTCTTTTTTATTTTACATGCCTGGAAGTTAGGATAGATAGATGTGAACATTGATGTTTAACCTCATATTTATAAGATTATTGTGTGCTTTCTTCCATCAGGTTCTTTTTCCTATCCAACGATGAAATGCTGGAGATCCTGTCAGAAACTAAGGATCCCACTCGATGCCAGCCTCATCTCAAGAAGTGCTTTGAAGGCATCAACACTCTAGAGTTTGACGACAACTATGTGATCCATGCCATGAACTCTGTGGAGAAAGAGAGAGTGCAGTACAAACACATCATTGACACCAACAAGGTGCTTCAAATGGGTGATGCAAATCTGTTTAAAGATGAAGGTCCTGATTGTCCTTCTAAAGAAATTTCTCGTCTCCTCAATTATGGCTCAATCTCCTTCCTTGTTATCAGGCACGGGGTTCTGTAGAGAAATGGCTGTTGGAGGTTGAGGGCGGCATGTTTGATGCCATTCATGATGTCACTGGGCGAGGCATCATAGCATACGCACAGAAACCTCGCAGCGAGTGGGTGCTGGAATGGCCTGGCATGGTGGTACTTGTGGTGACAGCTGTGTATTGGACAAAAGGTGGGGCAGTCCCCTTAGACTGGCAGTGAAAACCTGCTTAATTTACCCTGAAGTGAAGCTGATTTAAGTATTTTACCTCCTTCATTTCTGCCACTGGTTCTCTTCTTCTTCTGTTCCTGTTCTGAATAGTGACTCTTGAAACTAATGACTTACAGATAATTTGAATTTATAATCCTCTCAATCTGCGCTGGATTCCAATTTCAGTAGACACTCTGCTGTCAGCATCATTGCATCCTGATTGAATCCATTTAATCCAAATGGGGTGTGTGATGCACACAGGTGTCACAGCAGCCATCAAATCTAGTGCGGTGGCGGAGTATGAGAAGCAGTGCACTTCAGACTTGTTGCGTATTGTGGACTTGGTGCGCGGAGAGCTGACTGGGCTGCAACGTGCTACTCTGGGTGCCCTGGTCGTCATGGATGTGCATGCCCGTGATGTGGTCACTGTGCTAGCTACCAAGGGCGTGCATTCTGATACTGATTTTGAGTGGCAGGCCCAGCTGAGATCGTACTGGGAGGAGGATCCAAACGGGGAGCGAGACCAGACAGTGATGATGCGGATGATGTCTGCCACCATCCAGTATGGATATGAGTACCTCGGGAACAGTAGCAGGCTTGTCATCACACCGCTCACTGACAGGTGACACATAGCATGAGTCATAACATTTTCCTCCTTCGTCAAAATAATCTAACTCGAAGGTCTCAACACTAGCTTACTTGCTCATGGCTTTCGTTGTTGTTTGTTCAGGCTTCAGCAGTGTATACAACTAATCATTCTGATGACTCTGGTTCTGTGCTCTTGCAAGTGCTACCGCACTCTGATGGGTGCCATTCATTTGACTTTGGTTCTGTGCTCTTGCAAGTGCTACCGCACTCTGATGGGTGCCATTCACTTGACTCTGGTTCTGTGCTCTTGCAAGTGCTACCGCACTCTGATGGGTGCCATTCACTTGACTCTGGTTCTGTGCTCTTGCAGGTGCTACCGCACTCTGATGGGCGCCATTCACTTGACTCTTGGAGGAGCTCCTGAGGGTCCTGCAGGCACTGGAAAGACTGAGACGACCAAGGATCTGGCCAAAGCACTGGCACGACAGGTGGATACAGCAGATGACAGATGACAGGCATTAGTTCAGGGATCGAGTATTAAGGATGAGGTTATATGCTGATGTTGATGACCTCCTCCTCCAAGGGACTTAAAACAGATGCTGGTCCTTGTTGTCTGAATGCAGTGTGTGGTCTTTAATTGTTCTGACTCTCTGGACTACTTGGCAATGGCAAAGTTCTTCAAAGGACTGGCATCAAGCGGTGCTTGGGCATGCTTTGACGAGTTCAACCGCATCAACCTAGAGGTGAGAAAGATTGTTGTTCTGAATGTCTTGTATGCCAAGGGATGGCGTACATGACTTCAAATGAGAAGGCCAGGGTGAATGTGACCATGAGCGATAACCTATCTGCATGTACCTGCTACATCGCAGGTGCTGTCAGTGGTGGCCCAGCAAGTGCTGGACATTCAGCGTGCTGTGGCAGCTAGATTGAAGCAGTTTGTGTTTGAGGGCACAGAGATGCAGCTGAAGTGGAGTGCTTGGTGCTCTATCACCATGAACCCTGGCTATGCTGGGAGGTCAGAGTTGCCAGATAACCTCAAAGTAAGTTAAGAACGCATACGTCATAGTTGTCATAGTATGGCCCACTTCTTTTGTTCTCTTCATCTCCAAAAGCATGTGCTGCTGCAGATAAGATCCTGTTCTCAATACATCCAACGTCCCTCGTTTGCTTGACTCGAGGATGAAGAGGAGATATAGAGACAGTCTGCATCTTTCTGCCCAATATTCACAAATCAATATTCTGTTGAGCATCTTCTGTTCTTGTCAGGCACTCTTCCGCACTGTTGCTATGATGGTTCCAGATTATGCGATGATTAGTGAGATCATCTTGTATTCAAATGGGTACTTGGCAGCCAGGGAGTGCGCCAAGAAGATTGTGCAGTGCTACAAGCTCTGCTCTGAGCAGCTGTCCAGTCAGGATCACTATGATTATGGTGAGTTGGCAGGATGTCTGTTGTTATAAAGTGTAGAACAGCTGCTGAGCACTGTCTTTTGAACTCTTGCTTTTTTTGGGCTGGCACTTGTACTGCACCACATCATTTAGTGAGACTGAACAAAGACTTGTTGTGCCTCTTCATATTAGGGATGCGGGCTGTGATTGCGGTATTGAGGGCTGCTGGCAACCTAAAGCGCCGGTTCCCACAGGAGGATGAGTTGGTGTTGATGTTGAGGTCCATCATCGACGTCAACTTGTGTAAATTCTTGTCTCACGATGTGCCTCTCTTCCAGGTGCGCAGACCCTGAATGCTGGTAAGTATGCCCTCCCCTACCTGGAATTGTTTTTGATTCAGCTATCAGTATATTATTGATTCTATAAAGAATGGTTATGGACACTGCTTCTTCTTAAATCAATTATTTTCTGCCTTACCCTAAATCGCACTTGCATGCCAACAGGGTATTATCAGCGATCTTTTCCCAGGCGTGGTGCTACCAAAGCCTGACTACCAGAACATGGAGAAGGCCATGCAAGATGCTTGTGCTAAGATGAACTTACAACCAACTGATTACTTCATTCTCAAGGTGCGAGGAGTAACTTGCAGCTATGTCCAGGCTATTGTTCTCAGAGGCCATTGCATTCCTTAACAGTTGCTTATCTCCTAAATATGTCTCTTAGATATGAACTTAAAGAGCACTCACCTGCACTCCAAAAAAGAAGTAAGAGCCCTTCAAAACATACGCATGGACCTCAGCCAATGCCGCTAACCTTTCTCCTGGTGCGTGTTTTTGCAGACAATTCAGCTGTATGAGATGATTGTGGTAAGGCATGGCCTTATGATTGTGGGCTTACCTTTCAGCGGTAAAACCACTTCGTACCGTGTTCTAGCTGATGCTTTAACTCTGATGGAGGAGAGAGGAGAGGAGGGTCAGAGCAAAGCTGAATACTTTGTGATCAATCCCAAGTCTGTCACCATGGGACAACTGTATGGCCAGGTGATTCTTTATCATTCATTATCTTATTGAAGACATGAGTGTTCATCACTGAGCCTTGAAGGTCATACCCATTAAATACTCTCTGGCTGCTGCCTGGGTTCTCAACATACTACTAAATGCACAATGTGTCCTCCTGTCTGCTCTTTGCAGTTCGACCCAGTCACACATGAGTGGACTGACGGCATCCTGGCTGTCACCTTTCGAGCTGTGGCCAGTAACCCAGCACCTCATCGGAAGTGGCTGCTGCTGGATGGCCCTGTGGATGCCATCTGGATTGAGAACATGAACACTGTGCTGGATGATAACAAGAAGCTGTGCCTAAATTCAGGTAATATTCTTGACGTCTCCTGCACATGCTATGTATCCTTACTCCTTTTTTATGACATGAATTGCAGTACAGCAATGAATTTCACATGGCTTAGGTGTTGATAATTGCTTAAGTCATTGATATGTGCGCAATTTCAGGGGAGATCATCTCTATGAGCGCCTCCATGAACATGATCTTTGAAGTGGCTGATTTAGCGGTGGCCTCCCCAGCCACTGTCTCCCGATGTGGAATGGTGTACCTTGAGCCACATCAATTAGGATGGAGGCCTCTAGTCCTCAGCTGGCTTAATACCTTTCCCCCTCACTTCCCCAATGTGAGTGTTTACAACATGTATAATTGCCCTACACCCACAAGTTCTTAAATATCATGCAAGTATGATTCATGCAGTCCTTCTTTCAGGGATGGCTAACTTGCTGTTTTGTGCAGGAGGAGAGACAGCACCTTCTAGGTCTTTTTGACTGGCTGGTTCCTGTGTCGCTGCGCTTTGTCAGACGTGATCTGAAGGAAGCTGCCCCTACATTGGATGGACAACTCGTCACAGCCCTGATGCGCAACTTCACAGCGCTCACTATGCACTTGACAGTGAGAAATCTTTGATTGAGTTGTTGATGTCTTGCAGCCCAGGACTGATATCAGGAGTAAAGTATTTTTAATGCTCTCTGAAAACTGTACATTTAGCTCATTCACAGGACAGTGTCATAATTCAGGCAGTGTATTTCGTGTACTATGTCATGCTGAAACATCCGTTATCTGTTTACTTGTACTGTTGAAGAAATATGTTTTCGTATGTGCTTACAGGAGGAGGATCAAGTCAAGGAACTTGGCCAAGAGAGGCTGCGTATTCATGTGGAGAGCATCTTTGTGTTCAGCCTCGTGTGGTCCATTGGTTGTAGTTGCGCAACAAATGAGACCCGCATCTATTTTGACGCCTTCATTCGGGCTGCTGCTTCAAGTAGCCTCCCTAACTATGTCAGCCCATCTGGCGAGAAGTAAGAAGTTGATATGGATGATTAACAAACGTTCAATGTATGCCCAGCACTAGATATCTTATCAGCTTTTGTCAATATAATTGAGCCTTTTCCCCATCCTTGAATGCTCGGCCTCTCTGTTCTTAGGTACACCCTTCCAGAGGACATCCCTGAGGGTCACGTGACGCTCTCCTCACCCTTCATTCCCAGCGATAAGGGAGCTCTGGTGTATGATTTTGTGTTTGAGGCAGGGTCTGATAAGTAAGCAGCACTCAGTGCACTGCAGGGAAGTTAGTGTATGCAACTTCTGCCGGGACACACACTTCATCCAGAATCCTGATTGTCGTGTCAACAGCACACACTCAAACACTGCAATTGATTCTCACTGGATAAATTTTAAATGGCTGGCCCAATCTTCATGTGCATGAGCAGGTGGGTGTCCTGGTTTGGTATGATTGACGACAGCCCCATTCCCTCAGATGCCAAGTTCCGTAAGATCATCATTCCCACTATGGACACTGTGAGGTACACATACCTGCTGGACAAGGCCATCAAGAACAACAGCCCTATGCTGGTTGTGGGGCCAACAGGCACAGGTGAGAGATCTGGCCCTATTGAAGAGAGCACCAGAGTCCTATGCGGAGCCTCCCTCTGTCTCTCAAACTCATGCATTTGTAAATTCCATACACCATTTTATATTAAATGAACTGAAGTTGGCACCTTACTGACTTGGCTATGCCTGTCTGTTTGTAGGCAAGTCTGTGTTGGTTCAGAAGTACCTTTACAGCCTGCCCAATGAGAGCTATGTGCCTCCAAATGTCATTGGGTTCAGTGCTCGAGCCACTGCTAACATGGCTCAGTATCTGATAGATGCAAAGTTGGATCGGCGTCGCAAAGGCGTGTTTGGCCCGCCCTCTGGGAAGAAGGCCATTATCTTTGTGGATGACCTCAACATGCCACAGGTACGCTCCAGCTTTTGGTTGCTGCCATTTCCGCCCACCTACCTTTGATTGGGTATCAGAATGCCCCTTCATGTTGACTGACAGAGGATCATTTAAAAGTGACACTTCAAACTTTAAGGCTCAAAACTCTGTGACTCTACGCTGGTCATTATTCATCTCCTCAGATATTAACTAATCGTGCTCTCTATCTCAATATGTGTATGCTACTTCCTTTCTGACGCTGCTTGTCTTGCTCTCATGCACTCTCTAGCTGGAGACCTACGGCGCTCAGCCCCCTATTGAGCTGCTCAGGCAGTACATGGACCATGGGGGCTGGTATGACAGGCAGAACCTGTTCAGGCGCATGGATGACTGCTTGTTTGTGACAGCCATGGGACCTCCAGGGGGAGGTAGGAACAATGTGACCTCCAGGTACACACGCCACTTCAACATGCTATCCATTGTGGACTTTGATGACAGCACACTGAAGCGAATCTTCTCAACTATCCTGGACTGGGCCCTGAAATCAGCTGACTTCTCCCCAAACATCAAGGTGAGGATCATGATCTTGTGTCAGAGAATACCTAGATCTGCCTTCTTTAAGATTCTTATTTTTTAGCTCTGTTTAACCCTTAGAATTTTCCAGATGCCCCAAATGCCTAGATCAGCTTTGCATCAGCTATTGCCCTCATATACACTCACTGGTGATACCTTGCAGGAGCTGCGTGACTGTGTTGTGTCGGGCACCTTGGACGTGTACCAGAAAGTCATCTCCTCCTTGCTCCCCACTCCAACCAAGAGCCATTACACCTTCAACTTGAGGGACATCAGTCGAGTCATGCAGGGATTCCTGTTGATAAAACCCACAAAGCTGAGGGCTGGCCAGATGGGCAAGGAGAAGTATGTCAGGCTGTGGGTGCATGAGGTGAGCAGTACCAAGGACAGACTTTGGGTGCATGAGGTGCGCAGTACCAAGGACAGACTGTGGGTGCATGAGGTGTGCAGTACCTAGGACAGACTGTGGGTGCATGAGGTGCGCAGTACCTAGGACAGACTGTGGGTGCATGAGGTGTGCAGTACCTAGGACAGACTGTGGGTGCATGAGGTGCGCAGTACCTAGGACAGACTGTGGGTGCATGAGGTGAGCAGTACCTTGGACAGGCTGTGGGTGCATGAGGTGAGCAGTACCTAGGACAGACTGTGGGTGCATGAGGTGAGCAGTACCTAGGACAGACTGTGGGTGCATGAGGTGAGCAGTACCTAGGACAGACTGTGGGTGCATGAGGTGAGCAGCACTTAATAGACATGAACAAGCTTGTGTAAATGTGCAAGTGCATTTTGTTCTGACCCAGCATGTATTATATATCAATGATGTATCAGAGGCACTGTTGAATATCAGCTGTTTTCATTTACTCGTGATCTTAAAGCTTACCCAGCTCCCTGCTTCCTCCTCTTCAGATCTTCCGGGTGTTTTATGACCGCCTAGTTGACAGAAAGGACCGCACCTGGTTCCTGGACTTCATGAAACAGACTGTGCAGTCCCGCTTTGAGATGGACTTTGACAAGATCTTTAAGCACTTGCTTGCAGACTCTAGCGATGGACCTGAAGTCAACATTGATCATGTGCGCAGCTGTTTCTTTGGAGACTACATGGATGCCTCTTCAGGTGAGAGCTAAGCCTGGATCCATGAGTGAAAGGCATGTAGGTGTTAAGGAATTCTGCATCTCTTGCATGGTTTAGGGTTTAGAGTATCCTTCCTGAATATCAAGATGCTTAGATTCATGCAGCATGAGCTGAGTGATTGGATGCCTGTGACTGTTGTCTCTGCTACAACCTAGAGACAGCCTCAATCTTGTTAGTATACGTATTTGTATTCTTCTAATTTCTGACTCTTGCATTGTGTACTGCTGATGATATGATCTCAGAGGAGGCAGTACAGAGGGCATATGATGAAGTCACAGATCCTCATGAGCTCATGTCCAGGATGGAAGAGTACCTGATGGACCATAATGCCATGAGTAAGAGGCCAATGAACCTTGCTGTCTTCCTCTATGCTGTGGAGCATGTAAGCCGCATCGCGAGGGTGCTGAAGCAACCAGGTGCTCACATGCTTTGTGTTGGCGTGGGTGGCAGCGGGCGACAGTCGCTGTCACGCCTTGCTGCCTTCATCTCGGGCATGCAGACGTTCCAGATTGAGATCAGTAAGAGCTATACACAGACAGAGTGGCGAGAGGACTTGAAGAAGTTCACGAGGATGGCAGGAGGTCAGGGTCAGCCCTGTGTCTTCTTATTCAGTGACTCTCAGATCAAGCAGGAGTCATTTGTTGAAGACATCAACAACCTGTTGAACAGTGGGGAGGTATGCTTGGTTGAGGAATGTATAAATCTTTAGGCACAACACCCAAACCCTAAACCTAACTGACAGGAGATCCCTTCATGGTGGTTTTGGTGAGAGGGTGTCACTGCCCCATTCTATAGTGATATTTGTAGTGCACCTCACAGACGTGTAGTAGCAAGTTCCAACAAGTGCCTTTGAATGTGGTTGAAGTAATACTCAGCTCGAGTTACATCTCAGAGAATACACGCCTGATTTTACATAGGTCCCCAACATGTTCCCCTATGATGAGAGGGCTGCTGTTCTGGAGCAATGCCGACAGCTGTCTAAGAAGGAGGGTCTGGATCTGGACAGTGCTGTGGATTTATGGAACTACTTTGTTGACAAGACTAGGGAGAATCTGCACGTGGTGCTTTGTTTCAGTCCCATCGGAAATGCATTTAGGGAGAGGCTGAGGCAGTTCCCATCCCTGGTTAACTGTTGTACCATTGACTGGTGAGTGGACCCTCCCTGATTAACTGTTGCACCATTGACTGGTGAGTGGACCCTCCCTGATTAACTGTTGCACCATTGACTGGTGAGTGGACCCTCCCTGATTAACTGTTGCACCATTGACTGGTGAGTGGACCCTCTTTGAACACCCTTTCCTGAACTTAGAATGTTAGCCCATGCACTTTCACACAATGTCGCCTGTTCATGCATGTGAAATTTTACCTGAACTTGTCTGTAGCTGACATCAGTAATGAACTTGTCTGTAGCTGACATCAGTAATGATGCCATACATCCCCCCTCTAGGTTCTCTGAGTGGCCCAATGATGCCCTAGAAGCTGTAGCCTTGAAGTTCCTGAAAGACCTGGATGTCCCACCCACACAGCGCACTAACATCATGTCCATGTGTAAGATGTTCCATGAGAATGTGCGGCAGCTGAGTGAGCAGTACTTGAAGGAGGCAGGGCGCATTAACTATGTGACTCCTACTAGCTACTTGGAGCTCATCACTGCATTCACCACCCTGCTGGCAGCAAAGAGGGCTGAGGTGAGATTTGGGAAGGACTGAAGAGCATTAGTGGATGATGCCAATATGCCTGGGCCTGCGGATATGATTAAAGCTCTTGCGTTAGGAGAGACTTATCTCCAGCCAATTTATATCCTTAAAGCATAGTAAGATTTCTTCATAGGAGACGAATCATCAATCATGCCTTAATCTGTAGGTGATGGCGGCCAAGAAGCGGTACGAGGTAGGACTAGAGAAGCTGGAGTTCACAGGCCAGCAGGTGGTAATCATGCAAGAGGAGCTGACGGCTCTGAAACCCAACCTCATCCGCACTGTGGCTGAGACTGAGCGGCTGATGGCAACGGTTAAGAAGGAAAAGACTGAGGTGTGGACTGTGCGCATCTTATACCCAGATCTTGTCCTTGATTATCATGAACTGTGCTCATCTTACACCCAGATCCTGTCCTTTATTATAATGGACTGTGCACATCTTACACCCAGATCCTGTCCTTTATTATCATGAACTGTACTTTGCAGTTTGTGTTGTAAAAAGAGACGAAACCCATAGAATTCTTCTCTTAAAGTTTGTGTGCATGTGCTTGAGTTGGATAGGTTGTTGAGCCAAAGAAGGCTATTGTGGATGAGGATGTTAAGACAGCAGAGGAGGCTGCCAATGCTGCCAATGCCATCAAGATGGAATGTGAGGAGGCACTGGCTGAGGCAATCCCCATCCTCAACAGTGCCATTGCCGCCCTGGACACTATCAAGCCAGCAGACATCAAGCTGGTTCAGGTGAGACACAAGTGGGAGCACTCTGAGGTTGAATGGTTCTGAAACAGGAAAGTGAGATCCGACAGATCAAAGGCATGTATGACAGGCCATATCCTCTCTTCTTTGTATAAGAATGTCTGTCTACTCCTGCATGTCCTTGTCTCAAAGGCAGCTTAATTGTAGCGCTTTCTCCTGACCTTTCTATCATCCCTCCTTCTCCTGTTGCTCCCTTCTGTCAGAGCTTCAAGAGCCCTCCTGCAACCATCAAGGTAGTGATGGAGGCGGTATGTGTGCTGCTGGATGTCAAGGCAGCTCGCGTGAAGGACCCGGGTGGCTCTGGCAAGATGATAGAGGACTACTGGCCTAGTGCAACCAAGGTACACACTAGTACATCAGATGATAGAGGACTGCTGGCCTAGTGCAACCAAGGTACACAGTAGTACATCAGATGATAGAGGACTACTGGCCTAGTGCAACCAAGGTACACAGTAGTACATCAGATGATAGAGGACTACTGGCCTAGTGCAACCAAGGTAGACAGTAGTACATCAGATGCCATGGAGGATGGAGTGAGAAGAAGAGCCCTGATGTGGTTGCACAGGATGCTGATCGGAGCTTCTTACTTGTTATGTAGGATCCAATGCATTTACTGTGAAGTCAATCTGATGTATGTGTCTCTTACTCCATGATTCTTAAATGCCATGACCTGGAGCATCTCTTTAAAAGCAATTGACCGTGATCTCTCCCTCTTGAATGATGTCTGCGCTACATCATCAGGTGTTGGCAGACCCTAACTTTGTCAAGACTTTGAAGGATTATGACAAGGACAACGTGAAGCCTGCCATCATTGATCGCATCAGGAAGGAATACACTTGCAATGCAGACTTCACTCCAGCTAATGCTGCCAAGGCTTCCAGTGCAGCAGAGGTGGGTGCAGCTGTGGAACATAGTAGACAAAAGATTCACTGTAACTAACACATCATCACTTATCTCAAGCTTAGTATGAGAAGGTGACAAGCCAAATTTAGTCTGCATTGCCGTTCCCTCACACTGACATCTCTGCACCCTATCATAAAGCAATTCCTATGATTTGGTATTTGATTTGAAACTTTCCAAACACCCTCAGGGTCTTTGTAAATGGGTATGTGCCATGGACTCTTATGACAAAGTGGCAAAGGTTGTGGCTCCCAAGAAGGCAGCACTTGCAGAAGCTGAGGGAACGTACAACACTGTCATGACTGCTCTGAACATCAAGCAAGCTGACTTGAAAGAGGTGACCAAAGGACTTGGAAGGGGATTGGAGGGGGATATCTATTATGGAAAGCAACAACCTGTTGTCTGAGCTGCACTAGCTACAATGTAGAGGACGTGGTTTGGATGTCTTGAGTTGTTGGAAAAATTTGTATTTGGAGAAATTTGAAGTTTTGTAATGATTGATTGACATGATATTTATTGTCTCTTTCTGACACTGTGCTCTCACAGCTCATGGATAAGCTGGCTGACCTTGAAGCCCAACTTGAGCATAGTGTTTCAGAGAAATCCCGACTGGAGGGAGAAGTGGAGCTGTGCACACAAAAGCTAGAGAGAGCTGAAAAATTGATTCAGGTAACCCATTATGTGAAAGTTCCCGCCCAAGTTCTGTATTCACACTGTCAGAAAATGTGAGATTGTGACATTGATTGGATCTAGGCCTGCCTTGCTTGATACTGATGTTGTTGAGGTTCCCTTGTCTTTCCTGGCTGTAGGGTTTAGGTTCCCTTGTTTTGCCTGGCTGTAGGGTTTAGGTGGAGAGAAGACCCGATGGACAGAAGCTGCTGCAGCCCTTGGAGGGAAGTACCAGAACCTAACAGGAGACATGTTGATCAGTGCTGGTGTCATCTCTTACTTGGGAGCATTCACAATGGCTTATAGAGATCAGGTGGGAAGGAATCTGGTCTAGAATGTAGCTGAGAATGTAGCTGAGATGGTTGTTGATTCCAGGCACTGAGGTGCCCGTGTTGTGGTTGAAGGCGGGCAGAGTGTGACGCGCAGTCTTCAAGAAGCTTTCAGTATTAATGTTTGTGTGTGCTCCTAATTACAGGTGGTGGGGAGATGGGTGGCTGGCCTGGAGACGTTCGGGATCCCTCGCTCCGGAAAGTTCTCCTTGGTGGCGTCACTAGGAGATCCAGTGAAGATCCGGGAGTGGGGCATTGCAGGACTACCTAATGATTCCTTCTCCACTGATAACGGCATCATGGTGGCCAATGCTCGAAGGTGGCCTCTCATGATTGATCCCCAGACCCAGGTATGAACAAGTGTGCACTGTAAGGAGCCTCTTTGTCATAAAATTGTTGTGAAGTGTGAATCTTAAACTGGGAGTGAAACCTCTGGACAGTTGTCATTATTGTTGTAAAAGTGGAGATACACTCCCTTCCTGATTCCACATCACCACAGGCTAACAAGTGGATCAAGAACATGGAGCATGACCTGAGAGTGATCAAGCTGACGGATGGCGACTACATGAGGACATTGGAGAATGCCATCCAATTTGGGATCCCAGTCCTGCTGGAGAATGTTGGTACGTGGTTTAGGGTTTTGCATGTTGCATACCTCATTGAGGGTTGATCATCTGTGAAGTAATTTAAAAAAATGTTGCTCATACATTTCAATTTATCTTAATCCTGTATTGCATGCCCTTCCAGGCGAGGAGCTGGATCCATCTCTTGAGCCATTGCTTCTTAAGCAGTTGTTCAAACAGGGCGGTGTAAACTACATTCGTCTGGGGGATGCTACAATTGAGTTCAGTGACCAGTTTAGGTGAGTTGTCTCTTGGGTCGTTGACCATTTCAAACACAAGTTCACCTGAATAGTTTATCATTGTGCAACATGAAAATGCTACTTCTGAGCTTCTGCAGGTATGAATGAAATCATTTCCAGTTCTTAATGGTCTTGTATCTTTCAGGTTCTACATTACCACTGCTCTCCGAAACCCACACTACCTCCCTGAGACCGCTGTCAAGGTCACTCTTCTGAACTTCATGATCACACTCGATGGTTTGAGTGACCAACTGCTGGGAGTGACAGTGGCACAGGAGAGACCTGACCTAGAGGCGCAACGACAGCAGCTGGTGGTGGAGTCGGCTGAGAACAAGAAGAAACTCAAGGAGATTGAGGATAAGATCCTACATGTGCTCAGCAGCAGTCAGGTGAATGAGCGGGAGGACTCACATGCTTAGGAGGTTGTTTGTTTTGAGAGGGAGGACTCACATGCTTAGGAGGTTGTTTGTTTTGAGAGGGAGGACTCACATACTTAAGTGGTTTGTTTTGAGAGGGAGGACTCACATACTTAGGAGGTGGTTTGTTTTGAGAGGGAGGACTCACATACTTAGGAGGTGGTTTGTTTTGAGAGGGAGGACTCACATGCTTAGGAGGTTGTTTGTTTTGAGAGGGAGGACTCACATACTTAGGAGGTGGTTTGTTTTGAGAGGGAGGACTCACATACTTAGGAGGTGGTTTGTTTTGAGAGGGAGGACTCACATACTTAGGAGGTGGTTTGTTTTGAGAGGGAGGACTCACATACTTAGGAGGTGGTTTGTTTTGAGAGGGAGGACTCACATACTTAGGTGGTTTGTTTTGATACCTTGCCTGTGGCATTACAGCTGTCCTTAGCTCCAGGAGTCAGCTCTCTGGGTATTTCCACAAAGTGCCTCCGTATAATTATTTTCACGCAGGGTAATATCTTGGAGGATGCTAGCGCTATCCAGATCTTGTCTGAGGCCAAAGTTGTGAGCAATGACATCCAGATGAAGGAGGTAGTAGCGGAGCAGACACAAGCTGAGATTGATGAGGCAAGGACAGGGTACAAACCTGGAGGGGCTTACAATGCAATCCTCTTCTTCTGTATCAGAGACATGGCAGGTAAGGAAGCCCAACCAACAATACTGGTCCCTTATCTAGCTGATATATTGCCTCTGTTGTGTAATCTCTGCTTTCCTGAGAGGGTGCACCTGTGACCAGACTCTATAAACAACATGTCATGTCCAGGTATTGATCCCATGTATCAGTACAGCCTGGCTTGGTTTATCAGCCTTTTCATCCGCAGCATACAGAGCAGCACCAAGTCAGAAGATGTGGGAGAGCGGCTGAAGAACATCAACGACCATTTCACATATGCTTTGTACCAGAACATCTGCAGGTAGGTCCTTCATGGCTACTTCATGGCTACTTCATGGCTACTTCATGGCTTCTTCATGGCTACTTCATGGCTTCTTCATAGCTACTTCATGGCTTCTTGTTTCATGTGATTACATTTGATTTGCTGATAACTGATGCTGTTTTTCTCACTTCACAGGTCCTTGTTTGAGAAGGACAAGCTCCTTTTTGCCTTCCTATTGACTGCTCGCATCATGCTGGGGCAGAGTGAGCTGGATCCCAATCAGTACCAATTCCTTCTCACTGGTGAGGGATGTGAACCTCAAACCCATCCGTGTTTTCATTACCTCCTGTGTGAGGTAATACCATCCAACATCAGGCCTCAATCAAAACAATGCATTCCAAGCATCTGCATCACTCCCTTAATAACTTGTAAGTCTCCTCTTGTAAACCAGGCGGTGTGGGTATCCATGAAAAGGAGGTGCAACGACCACTTCAGGCTGACTGGTTATCACAGAAGGCATGGGGCGAGATCTGCAGAGCACCTGGGATCTCCCACAACTTTGCCACGCTTCCAGAAGATGTTGCCGGGAACCTAGATCTCTGGAGGCACATATTTGATGCTGTGAGATCATTATTTATATGCTGCGCTAAGGCTTATGACTCCAGCCTTATTCAATTCATGAAAGGCTTAGTGTTAATCTTGTTTGCCAGATAATTTCAAATGTTTGAATATCAAACTTCAGGCATACTGGTTGCCTGTGCACTTCGTGTTGGCCGAAAGTATGATCATGTATGTCTCCATGGCTGTCATAGCTGTTGCATACAAATGGTTGAGCAGGTACAGCCTCAGAACTCAAGATTGCCGCTGGGTTACAATGAGAAGCTGACTCCCTTTGAGAAGGTCCTTGTTCTCCGTATGTTCAGGCCGGACAAGGTGAGACTGTCTATTGCTAATTGAGGATTGATAATCTGTTTTTTTTTATCAAGTTTGCAAAAATGTATCAGGATTCATGAGAAAAATAAGAATCAAGGTGCTGATCATTTCCTCAGCCTTTTCATGGCATTTGCTACACTCCTGCCACCCTGATTGGATTCCTTGTCTCTCAGGTGGTGCCTTCCATTCAAGGCTTTGTGACTGCTACCCTGGGTGTCAAGTTCACGGAGCCTCCCCCCTTTGACTTAGCAGGCAGCTACAAGGAGTCTTCATGCACGAGCCCATTGTTGTTTGTCCTGTCAGCTGGCTCCGATCCAACAGCAGCATTGCTGCAGTTTGCAGACACCATGGGTTATGGATCTAAGATCTCAGTCATTTCCATGGGTCAGGGTCAAGGGCCCAAGGCAGCCACGCTTATCCAAGCTGCAAGGAAGGCTGGATCCTGGGTTCTATTGCAGGTGGGGTATATTGAAACATTTAGTCGAGATTGGGCAGCAGAAAGCTTGAGGCAGGAAACATCTTACTTCTGATAGGATTGTACATGGAATGCAATGAAAAATGCATGGATTGCACGTCATGTCTCTGCAGTTGGTTAGGGAGTGCAGTTGGTTAGGGAGTGCAGTTGTTGAGTTTGATTCACATTTGTGATCATGGATATCTTGGCTACTCTTCCAATGTTTTTGCATCATGCATGCAGAATTGCCATCTTGCTCCCAGCTGGATGCCCTCACTTGAGAAGATCTGTGAGAACATAAAGCCTGACAACACTGACAACGATTTCAGGTGATTAAACTGAAGAGAACAACGGTATTTCATGCCTTAGTGATTAGGGTTTAGGGTACATTGACCTTGAAGATGTAAAAGGATTGTGGTACTGCATTCCAGTCAGTTCCATGTGCTGTAATGTCATGTGCCATGCAGATTTTATTATGCCGATTGACTTATGTTATGTGCCATGCAGGTTGTATGATGCCGATTGACTCATTTCATGTGCCATGCAGGTTATGTGATGCCGATTAACTCATATCATGTACCATGCAGGTTGTGTAATGATCACTGATTCATGTCACATGCCATGCAGGTTATGGATGACCTCAATGCCCAGCCCGGACTTCCCAGTGTCCATTCTACAGAATGGTGTGAAGATGACCAATGAACCGCCTGCAGGTCTCAGAGCCAATTTGAAGCGATCATTTGCTTTGGAACCCATCAGCAGTCCGGAGTTCTTTGAGGGTAAGAACAGGGTTTGGCAAGAGATTTGCATGGGTGGGGGAGAACCAAGCATTCAGTACATAACACTTGTGCAAACCTCATGTAGCTTCTTCTTCTTGGGACTAACTGCTGCAACATTATCTCTAGAATGTTGTCAGCCTTCTCTTCTTGTCGTCAAACCCTCCGAATGTTGTTCTGTTACGACAATTGTGTGTGTACAGGTTGCTCAAAGCCTAAAGCCTTCAAGTCATTGCTGTTTGGGCTTTGTTTCCTTCATGCCTTCGTACAAGAGAGAAGGAAGTTTGGTCCCATTGGATGGAATATTCCTTACGGTGAGAACCTGCGCTGATGTTTGTTCAGAATGTATGGAAACATTTGGTGTGAAAATTGAATGATATGGAAGAGTAAAAACTGTGACCCCTTCTATCTCTGTTTGTCCAGAAACTAAGACATTGCAAATGGCCCAGTGGCCTTTATAGCAGGTTTTTCATGCAATCTCACCAGGAACTGCTGACTTGACATTGGATTTCATCCTATTCAGGCTTTGACGATGGAGACCTTAGGATCAGTGTGCGCCAGCTGCGCATGTACATCGATGACAATGCCGAGATCCCATATGATGCTCTCAAGTATGCCATTGGAGAGTGTAATTATGGGGGTCGTGTGACAGACGATAAGGACCGGAGGCTACTTAACACGATGTTGGCACGCATCTACCGGCCGGAGATCATGACTGAGGAAGTCTTCAAACTGTCAGCCTCAGGTCTGTCTTGATCTGCTTGATATTCATGGTATGCATGATATGCCCAGAAGGCCTTCCTATTCATCCACAGTTTACTTTTTATAGTCTGGTGGCACTTCAATTTAGTGTGTGTGATAGGCATCTCACTTGCCTTTCAAGAGCGTTGCATCTGCCTGTGGTGATATGTAGGCACATACTATACACCTCCAGAGGGACCACACTCAAGCTATATTACCTACATCAACTCCCTCCCCACTTTCCCTCTCCCTGAGGCATTTGGCTTGCATGAGAATGCTGATATTACCAAGGATCTGCAACAGACGGAAGGCATGCTAGATACATTGATCCTTACTGGAGGTGCTGGAGGAGGGGGTGAAGGTGAGGGTCATGCTGGCGCTATGCTAAGTATTGTAGGAAGGGAACTATCGTTATTTTTCTTCAGAACACTATATTATGATAAGAGCACCATGGGCTGAGCTTTCAGATAGCCTGATGTTAAGTGGGGCTGCATATGGTGTGCTGCTGATGGTTTGCAACCCTAAACCCTCATGTCTGTAGGTGGCAGTAGTGAGGAGCTTGTGGGTGCTATGGTCACTGACATTCTAAGCAGGCTACCTGCCAACTTTGACATAGAGAAGGCACAACACAAGTACCCCGTGCGGTACGAGCAGTCTCTGAATCAGGTTCTGTGCCAGGAGATGCTGCGGTACAACAGACTGTTGTCTGTCATCAGAGGCAGTCTGATTAATCTGGACAAGGCAGTACAAGGTCTTCAAGTCATGTCATCAGAGCTGGACGCAGTGTTCAGGTACTGCCATTCAGTGTAGTCAAGCAGTATTTCATGAACACCCAACGGCATATTTTATCTGATGTACAAGTTTCATCTGTTCAGGTGTACAAGTTTCATCTGTTCAGGTGTACAAGTTTCATTTGTCCAGGTGTACGAGTTTCATCTGTTCAGGTGTACAAGTTTCATCTGTCCAGGTGTACAGGTTTCAACTGTTCAGGTGTACGAGTTTCATCTGTTCAGGTGTACAAGTTTCATTTGTCCAGGTGTACAAGTTTCATCTGTTCAGGTGTACAAGTTTCATCTGTTCAGGTGTACAAGTTTCATTTGTCCAGGTGTACGAGTTTCATCTGTTCAGGTGTACAAGTTTCATCTGTCCAGGTGTACAGGTTTCAACTGTTCAGGTGTACGAGTTTCATCTGTTCAGGTGTACAAGTTTCATTTGTCCAGGTGTACAAGTTTCATTTGTCCAGGTGTATGAGTTTCATCTGTTCAGGTGTACAAGTTTCATTTGTCCAGGTGTACAAGTTTCATTTGTCCAGGTGTATGAGTTTCTTCTGTTCAGGTGTACAAGTTTCATTTGTCCAGGTGTACGTAAGCTGAATATTATCTTGACAGCAGACATACTCTTCCATGATCCACTGCAACCCCTCAGAATTTGCAAGCTTTATCGTAAGCCTGCTCATCACACTCCCTTAACATGGTTGGCTTACCCAAGTCATAATATGTTGAACCCTTCACCTAAACCCTAAACCCTTCATAGGTCTATGGCTGTCGGCCAGGTCCCTGCTTTGTGGAAGGGCTCTGTTTCCTTCCCTTCCCTGAAGCCCTTGGCATCCTACACAGTGGACCTGTTGGCTCGTCTGAACATGCTGCAGACATGGTGGGAAAAGCATAAGAAGCAAGTACTTCTGTGACCTGCAAGTGCGGTTGATGTAGTCTAGTTCCCATGGCTTACATGTAGTCTAGTTCTCATGGCTTACATGTAGTCTAGTTCTCATGGCTTACATGTAGTCTAGTTCCCATGGCTTACAAGTGAGCATTGTGTGAAGGGATGTGGCTCTCTTTTAAACCACTGATTCATGTCCCACACTATGTTTACAGGTATGAAGAGGGGGCACCTTCCGTCTTCTGGATCAGTGGCTTCTTTTTCACACCCTCCTTCACAACAGCTGCCCTGCAGAATTATGCGAGGAAGCACAAACTACCCATTGACACAGTGAGCTCAAAACCACAGCTCAAATTCGCAATGTGCAGGGTGCTTGTCTGCCGGTTCCTGGATAAATGCTGAGGCTGATTCCTTCTCAGTCATGTCTAAGGCTCTTGATATTGGTTCCTAATGCTGCAGGTGGGCTTTGACTTTGTGATGATGGGCACAGATCCAAATGAGTACAAAAATGGTCCAGAAGATGGTATTTACATCCATGGGCTTTACTTGGAAGGTTGCGCATGGGATGGGGGCAAGAGGCAGCTGAAAGAATCCAATCCGAAGGTGTGACAAAGCTAATATTTCGACAAACAAAACTTGGACAGTACTCCATGCTCACATCCTAGAGGTGAGGTGCCTTTTTGCCTTTGCTGAATCTGTAACCTACTTCATCTTTGTTGCAGGTCCTCTCTGAGTCTGCTCCAGTCATCTGGTTGCAGCCCAAGACGTTAGACAAGTTCTCTGCGTACCCAGCGTATGAGTGTCCTGTATATCGAACAGCAGAGCGCCGCGGGGTCCTGGCCACCACAGGCCACAACAGCAACTTCCTTATGTTCATAAGAATGCCGACAGACATGCCAGATTACCATTGGGTCAATAGAGGTAAGGTCTACAAGCTCTCCGCTGTACACATTATAATTCAATTTTAATATTGTTGAAAACTTTCAGACCTAATCTTAGAGTTCAAGGAGTTGTGTACTTATTTTATGTATGATTGCAATGAGTCCACCCTCATGTCCAACACATATATTGAAGTGAAGTGAACCTGAAGATGTAGGCATTACACTCATAATCCCTTCGAATCATTAAATTGTCTTCATCCTGGTTTCACCCTCCCCTCATGTCTGCAGGGGTTTGCATGCTGTGCTCGTTGAGCGATTAATTGGCGTCAAATCGTTGTAATTAGATACTCATGCATTTGCCTTAGATATAGTCTTGGATCCAGGGATCCTAAGCGGCAATTGTAATATGCAATTTCAAAAATGAGGGGAAGTGAAGTGAGGCTAGCTGCTATGATAGGCAATCTAGCAACATAAGGTTCCATGAAAACAGTTTAATCATCTTAGGTAATCCTTTATAAGCTCATGTGAACGAACAAACATTGCAAGTATCCTGTCAGCTCTTCTGAATAGGCTCATATAACTGTGAAATTTATGGAGAGAATGATGAGCCAATCCTCTCACAGCCTCAAAGGTCACCCTTTTCTCCGACTCTTCTTCCCTTTCGAAGCCTGGACCGGCTGTTGCAAAGGTTGTTGCTGCTGTGGTTGAATATCTATTTGCATGGAATCTACAGCAAGGTTAATTGCATCAAGGTGTAAAGTTAAAGTCTTACATTGAGAACACAGGAGAGTGCTGAGGTGGATATACTCATTTGCTAGTGTATGAATTGAGACATAGCGCACCTTCTGCTGCTGTTTCACTATTTGTAAAGAGAGCAAAGAACATGGACGTTATTCTCTCCAGCTTCTTCAAGTCTTGCTGCTGATCTGTCTTGAACTGTAAACACTACATGCCATGTGTATGCATGACATAAGTGAGTGTAAGTTGAGATAGTTTTCAAAGTTTTCAACCATGACAAAAGAGAGTCTCACAGGTATCACCTTAACATCATCTGTAACTTTTAGGACCAGCTTGCCATCACAATGTCTGTACTTAATGCAATACCGAGTTGCCAATGGCCGAGCTTTGTACAGATCCTCTGCCTCTTGGATAAACTGTTCGAAATCAGATATATACATAACCCTATTGAATGATTACGCACTGGATGTGTTTTGCAATGCTGCAAGAGATCTACCTACGTAAGGACAAGTGAACTCATTGCAGGACGATGGTCAAATACGTTGCATAAATTTTATCTATACAGCATTAATTTATGACGTCTCTTGTTGATGGCTACGTAACGCAGCCACTACAACGTTAGGTAACGGAGCCAAAAGTTCAGATTTGAAGCAATCTTGATATTGTAATCTTACTCCAATCCACAAAGCCGAGATGGCAGATGAGGAAATCCAGTCACCATCCAGCCCAGAAGATATCACAAAAGCCCCTCACGAACCTGAGGTTGTCGTGTCAGCTGTTAAAAAGACAAAAGGCAAAGATGACTTATCTACTCAGTTCGCTAATGTCCTGACTTCAAAGATAACAGAGCTAGAGAAAGGCTTGAACAGCAGCAATCCTGCTGAGAGAGAGGCATCCAAAATGAGAAGGAAGGCTTTGAGAGAACTTCAAAAATACGTCACTGACAAAAGTATTGGTATTGAGGACAAAATTGCATATGTTCAGTCCAAGTACACTATCCAGGTCAGTCTTTCTCCCCTGCGTTTCTCAGAAATGTGTAGTATCCAGAAATCTATGTCAGTGCGTATGGGAGATGGTAGCATGTACAGGATGGGCACTGATTCATCACTGATTATACCCTATGCATTTCAGACGGTGATCTGCATGTGCACAGGTTACGGAATTCCTAAAAATGGAGAAGCATTACTTAGAAGTTCAGAAGGAGCTTGATACTGTGACAAAAGAACGCGACAAAGGTAAACTCTATCAAACCTGGCAAAAATAACCTTGAAAGTAGCTGCTTGATATTTTGGGCAGAGGAATCTTGGTTGTTAAACCACTTCTTGAGCAATTGTGTTAGCTGTTAGGCATCCCATGGTATGTACCCTTATTTTTAAGATTAGGTTACTGCAGCCGGTAGGTATATTACTCTTGTACAGGCTACATTCAGAATGTAATAGGTAATTTTTGGAAATGTAAATTCTGATAGACTGCGTTTATTATCTGAATCAGTTCAAGTGGAATTGAGGAAGACTAATACCTTGAGGGACAGACTAGAGGAGCTGTGCCGACAGCTGCAACGAGAGAACCGCGATATTTTAGAGGAGAGCAAGAGGCGTCAAGAGGATGAGCTCAAGCAAAGGCAGGCTATCCAACAGAAGTTCTCTCAAGCCATTGAGGTATGAGGAGCTCATACTTTCTCTCAAGCCATTGAGGTATGAGGAGCTCATACTTTCTCTCACGCCATTGAGGTATGAGGAGCTCATACTTTCCTTACAAGAATCCTATTGATTATTTGATTCCAGTCTGTTCATTGGATGCTGTTTGGAAGAAGCTTAATGGATTCATCCACTTTAAAGCCCGTATTGTAATGCTCCTCATGTTACCTTTTCATTGAATGTCTGGGCCCTGTAGGATGTCACGTCTAAGATGGACATACAACAAGCTGAGCGCGCCAGGCAAGCTGAAGAGAATGAAGCACTGCGTGTGAAGTTAGGCGATGTCCTGCAGCAATTTGATACATACACTCAGCTGATCACCAGTAAAGATCTTGAGGTTAAGCTTTCCAACGCAAAGCTAGAGCAACAGCAGGCCTTGTCCACACAGATCTTAGCAAGGCAAGTTTGAAACTCCGGCCTGTCCAATGTGTGGCTGTTTAATTTGAAGTAGATTTGAAACATAGAAGAGGTGACATCATTCACACTTCACAAAGTTGGCCTCTAATAGCACTGACAGATGCCGGATTCTGCCTATTTCCAGGATTGACTTGCTTCAAAATGCTAATGACAGTCTGTCAAAGATGAATGAGGTAAGATGCTACAGCCTATAAGGCCTTACACCGACGACTATTTCAACGGTACAGAGTTCCAGGGGCATTTACATACCTCGACATTGCTGACTCTAGTTTAAATCAGTGAACATGTATGAATCTGTAGCCCCTCTCCTATTTACAGGTCATGAAAGAAGAGTTGGAGCACCACTTTGCTGTCAAACAGCAGAATGCATTTCTCCAGGAAGCTAATAAGGACTTGAAGACCCAGTTGGACACCTATGCTGATCGCTTCTCTGAGTTTCACTCCACAATCACAAAGTCTAACGAGGTACATCTCACCCTACTGTGAAGAGCTTTGTGTGTTCAGCACAGGTGGACATGAATGCACTCCTGGTACCATTTTTCCAATAAGCGTTTGACTTTGTAGTGAGGGCATCGCTCACTAATCGGATCCTCCCTTTCACTACAGGCATTTGTGACGTTAAGGAAGGAAATGGATTCTAGCAACAAGAAGCGCTCACATCTCTTGAAGGAGCATGAAGTTTTGAAGCGGAGGCATGAAAAGTCGGAAGAAGAAAATACTTTGCTCAGGAAACAGGTACTCCTTGAATGTCATGGAACAAGGTATCCAGTATGATCATAGGCCAATAGGCCATTTCTAATTCTTTGTCACTGTTTCACAAAGGTATTTTACTCATGTTCACTCCCTTGCTGTTGTCTTGTGTCCCTGAATGTGAAGATGGAGCGTATCAAGGTGGCTGCCACAATTACCTCAGAGGCAGATAGTGGAGCTGATACAGCCAGTATGGCTGTTAATGGTTCAGATGTCGCGGAGGAGGTGCGCAAGCTGCGATTGCAAAAAGATAGGTTGGAGGGATTATGCAGGGCGTTGCAGGCTCAGGTGAAGGCTTACAAGTCTGGATCTAGTCCTGAGGTTTCCTTCCAGGGTCTTGCTGGTGATGGTAACAGAGGGTCTGATTCTAGTCAGAGCAGTGATCTCCAACCAGGTGCTGTGCTCTCGGATGGAACTGAGACTGAGACAGGGAAGAGTCCAGAAGAAGTTACACCCTCTCTTGATAGAATAGATTTTGCTGATGCTCAACCCTTGTAAGGTTGGATACGTTTTCAATCGACCTGACATCACTGTGTCCTGGAAGAGAGAACTTATTATTACATCACACAAATAGGTACTCGGCCTGAATCTGCCCACCATTTCAAGTAAGTAAGAGAATTTCTTTAAAACAATATGAGACAGAAATTAATTTTCAGCAAGAATCAGAAAAACAGTATGGAAAACAGGCTGGAAACAGTAGCAAACAGTTAGACAAAAAGTTCTATCAGATCGGAGTGAAAGGGGAATGTGTATCCACTCCTAATCCCATAGCTGCGCCTACTTGCTGCATGGAGGCCTGCAAGAACTGTTGCCCCAATCTGGGGTCAGCAATCGTGAGATGAAGGTATCCGGCGCTGGATAGCACCTGCTGCATCTGAGAGTAGCTCTTGCCAGCAAATGACACACAGGCCTGAAGATCATATCCAATAATAGAAGTTTAAATGTTTCTCAGAGCGAGCCAGATATGGCATTCAACTGGCCAACAAAGACTTTACAACAATGGCTACAATGGCCAACACATGTAGTATGCACTGCTCACCTTCAATAGACCCTCATGTTGATGCCTATCGGCCAAGAGGACGCAGCCTGTGACATTATCTAAGGCCATCTCTTTCAAAAGTACTTGGAAACAAACCTCTCTCAGTTGGGTCAATCCATACCTGTTGGAGTTCATGGAGATTGCAAATGGACACAAGCCATGAACATACCGACTCTTAACTACGATCAGACCATTTCAACTACTGAGCGAAGAAATCATGATTGAAAGGGATAATCATATTGCAGAAGGATTTTTTCACGATCTGATAGATAAGAGCAAATGTTAAGGACATCGTCAGTTCAGATACCAGCACCTGTCACTTGCGCTGAAGAGCTGCATGGCAAGGTCTTGCGGTACTGCTTCCAGACATCCATATATGTACTGTAACATGATCTCCATGATTTGAGGCTGTACATCACTAACATTGAGCTGTACAGCAAGCAGCAGTTGAGCTGATAATTGTTTTCATGGCTGTGATCAAGATAGCAGCAGCATTTTATAAGACACGCCAGGCACTCACTGCACTGCTTTTTACCGCACCAGTGACAATATATATTTATTACCTGTGGTGTATTCGGCTTCACCAGAGAATCAATGGTGTGGATGCTTGACTGAAATGCAGACCTGAACCTATCATGATCAAGCCATGTTGAATCGTAAATTAAACATATTTCTGAAGAAGGCTGTAAAAGTATAAATAATACAAACATTTTCAATTGACTTAAAGCTGTTGTTGCACGGGTACACAATTCCTTTGTTTTCCTATGGAAGGTTTGTGAGCCTTGAACAGGGACAAGGAAACACTTCTGCCTTCAGCCAATTGTATTGTCTAAGATAGAGGAAAAATGAATCACTGACTTTGTTTTTGAAATTGTTGTACCTGGGAGATGCAGCTGCCAGAACTACCCTATGAGCATAGAAGGTTGTCCCGCTGACATTGATGATCACATCACTCATCAGCTCATTGCAACAGAAGGGTCTGAGGTCAGTGGTGAGGTCTAGCTGGCAAAGCTTCATAATAGGTAACAAGGTCCCTCCATTAGGTACCTTCTTTGGAGCATCTACTTTGAGAGGTGATGGTGTGAGCTGGAGCATGAGTACCTGCAAACATTTATATGCGGACATCAACAGGCTTGGTGATGCAATGTGGCTTTGAGGAGAATATTTCAGCCTGCTTGTGATATATTTCTGGATCATAGATTGATTCAATTTTCAACCTAACACTTTGACGTCACCTCTGTAGCTGCAGGACTCCCCCCAATCAAATATAGGGCCTGTGCCTCAGATTCAAAACAAAGGTTGAAGTCTACTCTATGCTGAGAGCTTGATGTGTTACTGCAGGACCTCTTCCTGACTGGTGCCTCGATCACATGATCTGGGTCTGGAATCTTTAATCTCTTCCAGGAATTGAGGTTCAGATCAAGCACCAGAAGGTGTCTCTCACCCTGCACCTCTAATTTTTCTACACAAGTTACATCCCTTTGCATCTGACTGTCATCCCCATTTTCATACTGAAATAAGACAAGGAAGTCCTCACAGGCCTCAAAGGCAGTGCTCATGTTGGGACTGGGGACTGGAGCTGCTCCAGATGTTACCATCTGACTCCATGCAGGTATCTGATGTCCATGGCCGGAAAGATCAAGGACACAGACTTTCATATTCAAAAGTTGGCCTTCATTTTTTACTGGCACCCCTTTTGTGTTCTTTGAAGTGTTCCGTTTTGGAAGTGGCAGGTTTGCCGTGGGGCTGTGTCCCACAGCAATCAAGCGGTGACCTACTAGCACCAAGGCACAGCAGTGTGTGAAGCAGGGGGAGCCTAATGTTGGAACATAGGACCAAGTGCTGGAACAGAAGTCAAAAGCATGGAGAATAAGCTGTTTCTGTTTAGCTGCAGTGGTATTCTGAGGCTTTGGGGGATTGTTCTCGTCCCCTTGTTCACATCCAAAGGCTAGCAGGTATGGACCATAGGCAAAAACTTTATGGAATCCGCAGTAAGATGTTTGAGCTTCAAGCTTGCGGTCGGGTAGACATCCAAGTTGATCCACTGTTGTCCAGGATTGTGATAGGAACTCAAAGCGGTGCATGTCTCCCTCTCTCTTAGCGTGAAACTTCATTTCTTCGTATCCAGAGCAGATTGCAGATTCAGCAATAGACACTCCATCATAAACCCACATCTGTTCTCCCCATACTGTGCTGCTATGCCTTGACCTGGTAGCAAAAATAACTTTGCTCTTTGCACATATATTTTTTAATCGTTAAAGAAATGACATACTGTGTGAAAATACATTTGTGATTTTATTTGTGCGTTGTGAACCTGTTTCTTTTACCTTGAGCAAGGTATACAGCCGGACTGCTCAACAGATTTCCAGGAACTGCTAGGTACTGAGTGTTCTTTAAAGCTGAAACTGTGAAGGGAGCTAGTTGGGAATCCTAAACTATCAAGCCCTCCAAACATGTACATCTTCCCGTTCGATGGATAGCATACAAGGCTCGTGCAATGTCTCTGTGGGGTGGGAGACCCTACAATTGAAGAAGTCTACAATTTATGTGTGCAGAATGTCATATTGGCGAAGGCTACTAGTGAAGTGCCAAGACTGACTGTCTAATTCAAAATTCAAAATGTGTCAGAGCACAGTACATGTCCGAATTGCTTACCAAACACCCGTAGGAGTTTCTTAATCTTCATGAAATATGTGATTACTGATTACCAGCTGAACTTCCGAATATCACAGATTCTGGTATCACACTTCAACGACATGCGGTCAAGTGACCACAAAAAACCTATCATCCCATTCTCATTAAGTAACATGCAATCAAAATTACTATCTCGGATCGATCAAGCGAATATTTCATTACCCCACCGAACAATGCACTCCCAAAAAATGTTTGGAACATTTCAGAACCGTACGTTAGGCATTGTTGGAGCTCTGCGATATCCATACAGACAAGGTAGTATGCTACTTGAATTTGAGGCTGTACAAAGTTATATAAATGTGGCTCATGAGTTTTTGTTACAGGAGGGTTCATACCTACTACCTCCATTTCTCTTGGGGACAGGAGTATGATAACAAGTGCCTCACCTGAAAATGCTACAGGTACAATTCAGGCTGCCAAATGCATGCACACCTCTTATTTGGCATGTGAAATTGCTCACTAAATAAGAAATAAAGTGCCTACACACTAACATAGTCATAGATGGCCTTAACACTCTTTTTGAATTTTATGCAGCTGAATCAAGGACTCTGCCAAACAAAATAGTCATCGTTGGGGGCGGGTTTGGTGGCCTGTATGCTGCAATCAGGCTTACATCTCTGTTTTGGCCCAAGGGTAAATTGCCGCAGGTGAGTGTCATCTGGATTTGTGAGCCATTTCGCTATGCACAGTCTGTTCAGTATGAGGCAGACAATCTGTACTGATGTACATCCATGTCTATCTGCATTGTGCTCTCATCTAGGATAGTGAAGTGGTTTAAATGTGAAGACTTCCTCTTGATTAATTTGGGGGTGCAATTTGAGAAGGGGACTCTCTGACAGCTACTCCTTCATTTCAACAGATCACACTCATTGACAAGAGCGACCGCTTCACATTTAAGCCTTTACTGTATGAGCTGTTGAACAATACTGCTACTGAGGAGGAGGTTGCACCTCCCTTCTCTCAACTGCTGGCTCCTTACCCTGTGAGATTTATTCAGGTGCGATGACAGCAGCTGCTACATGCAGGACTGATGCAAAGGAATCAGTAAATGTTGCCTACGCAAGGGTGTGATAACTAGGGGAGAGAATCTGGCATGGTTTACACAGATTCTGTCACTTTCCTCCTTTTTCACACATCAGAGACCTCTGCCATTCTCTCCTTTAGGCCCAGGTGTCTGGTGTGGAGGAGATGTCTTCTGGGGGGCCAGAAGGCAATGGGAAGGTGCAGCTTTCTGATGGAGGGTGTGTGGAGTATGACTGGTTGGTGATGGCTATGGGATCACAAGCTGACAGCAGAGGCATCCCTGGTGTGAAGGAGCTAGCTGTGCCTTTTAATGTTTATGAAGATGCTGTCAAGGTATGCATGAGATAAGGCAGCCTTGCAATGGGCATGAGAAGGAAGCCATGTCTCAAAGCATTTCGGAATGAAGTTTTCCAGTTTGCACAGAGCACAAGAAATTGGTTTCAGCTCACATTTCTGCTGATCATTCTTGGAGAGGA
Organism: Chlamydomonas eustigma; assembly: GCA_002335675.1. Lineage (NCBI taxonomy): Eukaryota > Viridiplantae > Chlorophyta > Chlorophyceae > Chlamydomonadales > Chlamydomonadaceae > Chlamydomonas > Chlamydomonas eustigma. Next base: position 627,224 of record BEGY01000006.1, on the reverse strand, counting down.
TGTCATGTACTTCAAATCATATCCTTTCATGTACCCTAAAAATATACCATGGTCTTTCTAATGTGAAGCTCATTGCCTATCCTTCTCTCCCTAGGCAAGAACTGCCCTTCAGAGGATTGAGGCGGCAGGAAACCCATCATCTCAGATCATGATTGTTGGGGCAGGGTATGCAGGAGTGGAGCTAGCCACTGTGGTTTCAGAGCGCATGAAGGGCAAAGCCAGAGTGCAGCTAGTCACATCCGACTCTGACATACTGGATGGTTGCCCAGAAGGACAGAGGATAGCTGCCTCAAGGTCACTTGCAGCCTTAGGTGTGGAGATAATCACAGGTATGATTACTTTCTAGACGCACTGCGGGTCACGATATCCTGATTCTTGATCAAGAAGTACTGTAAATTCTACTTCCTTGATCCTTGAATTCAAGAATCCAAAGGATTCCAAAAGACACTGTACTCTTTGTAAATGGACAAGGTCTTGTGTGAGGCTAGTTACTACTGCTCCAGAGTCAGTTCCTGGGCCTTGCAACATTCCTCCATTCTGATTTCATCGCAGGTTGCAAGGTACAGCGCCTAGAATCTTCTACTGCAGACCCATCCTCCCTGCCCACCAGCTGCAGCGCACAGCTGCAGACAGCTGATGGCAGTACCATTTCATACAATGTGGACTTGCTGTTGTGGACTGCAGGCAGCAGCCCAGCAACTAGGGAAGGCAGGAAGGGCCTGCCGTTTCCCGTGTCTTCGAGAGGACAAATTGAGATTGTGAGCTTGCATAATGCGAGGAGATGTGGCAGTATATCAATGGTTACCTGTTGCACAACACTTGTGTTGTTGGCAGTATATCAATGGTTGCCTGTTGTACAACACTTGTGTTGTTGGACAGACTTGAATGCAATATGGAAGGACAGATGGCATGTCAATTTGAATATGAGTGTAAAGTGATGAAAATGATGATTTGATGTACATCATTATGTCCTCATGGTTGGAACCATTCTCCCACACTTGTACCGCTTTGCTGTTGCAGGAGCCCACCTTGCGGATTCGTGGCAACCAGCGCGCCTTTGCCCTAGGTGATGTCTCTCGCTCCGATACTGATGCACATGATGATCAGAGTTCTCCCTCTGTACTCCCTGCTACCGCCCAAGTGGCATTCCAGCAGGCTGATTATGTTGCGTGGAACCTATGGGCTTCCATTAATGGCCGAGCTCTGCTACCTTTTAGGTAATTGAGGAGATATGCTCTTTGGTAGTGTAGAGACCAGTTCGTAATACCTCTACTTAAATTTTAGCACTCTACGCAAGAAGCAATCAACTCAAACAGCTTACCTACCCAAACACATGATTCTCAGGTGTTGTTTGAATAAAAACTGAATGCTATCATGATCTGGAATGCTTTGCAGATATCAACACCTGGGCAGCATGATGTCTCTAGGTTCTATTAACGCAGCAGTGGCCTTGCCAGTTCCTCTCCCTCTCCCTCTGAAAACATCTCTACTGAATTCACCTCTGGGACCCTTGCTTGAAGCCTCAGGGATTAAGCTAGGAGGCAATGATCCAGAGAATGGTGTCACTTTGGAAGGTCCATTGGCAGCTGTCATTCGCAGGGCCGCATACTTGTACAGACAGCCTACGAATGAACAAAGATTGAATGTTGCTACATCTTGGATTCAGCAGGCACTGATAGCAGTAGGAACAGCACCTGCTAGTAAATAAAATGTGCAATTCAACAGCTACTACGATACTGTGAGTTTGGTCGTTGCTATTGCTTCAGTAAAGCTAGTGTGAAAAAGGGTTTACACATGTCCTTGAATTTGACAAATCTGACCTGTTCGTCACAGTTTCATTCTTAATTACAAACGAAGTTTAAGTCATTCCTAGGAGATGATGCAAGTTCCTCGAACCATGTCGCTCCAGCATATGCTGACGTCACCAAATTCAGTCATATTTAGAATGGTAAAACTCGTTTAAAATATAATACTAATTCAAAACTGAAGAAGCGAGAGCCTTCGTTTATTTGCAGATGAGATCTCTTGTACTAGTAGAACATAAGAACGAGAGGGTAGAGCCCGTTACAAGGAACACGATAAAGGCAGCACAGATTCTTGGTTATGAAATCACTGCTTTGATTGTTGGTGATAGAGTTGAAAAGGTTGCCAAAGAAGTTGCAGAAACCCTAGCAGTGTCAAAAGTAAGCACAAACCTGTGTTTGAAAGCCTAGTAAAACGATTAGGAGATGCAAAACTTGTTGAATGTCTTGCCTTTTGCTAGGTGTTGGTTGCCAAGCATTCATTTTTATGTCATCAACTCTCTGAACAAGTTGCTCAGCTTCTGAAATCTATCGTCAAGAGGTACAGTTGTTTGACTTAAAATCCTTCTCTTCTCCTTACCTTGCTGATGAGTTATGCACTTGATACAGATTTATAACTCATCTTAAGATTCATATTGAGATTTGCAAATTCTTTCTCATAGATGTCTTTCCTACCTCTCGTCTGCATGCCCCGCAACATGAATTGCTATGTCTCCTGTTCTCAGCTCTAATGTTTTCTAGTCCTGTCATATCTCATGTAGCATATGGCTTCCTGCTCTTTATGCATACGGCTTCCTGCTCTTCAAACGTAGGGATTCTTACTCTCATGTGTGGGCCCCCGGCAGCACTTATGGTAAGAACATCTTGCCAAGGGCTGCTGCCAGCCTGAATGTCCAACCTGTAAGCGACGTGGTGCAAGTTGTTGACAAGGACACTTTTGTAAGGTGGGAAGGGTTTAAGTTGGGGTTCCAACATTAGATAGTATAGTATGATTGCATCTGGGGATGTTTTCGCTACATGCTTGAGAAGACAGTTTGCCTGTGTTAGTAAATGGAGAAAGTACCTACACAAAAGGAGATCACTTAAAAACATATGTGCTCATCTTTGAAAGTGTACAAATTTTGAAATACAGGCCCATCTATGCTGGTAATGCTCTTGCCACTGTCCAGTACATTAGTCAAGAAGGACCCCGAGTGCTAACGGTAAACTCAGTTACACACGACTTTTTAAAATGACCGAAGCAAATTTCCAATCAGTCATACACAAAAAATCATTACGTGTCATGCTTACAGCATGATGAACCATCTCCAACTCAAAATTAAGCGCTCCCTGTTTTCCTTCAGGTGCGCCCTTCTGCATTCCCAGTATCAGAGTCAGGACCTTGCAGTTCAAAAGCAGATATCTTGTACGTACAAGATGAACTTCTGTCTGAGCTTGCAGAAAGCAGTACTAGATTTGAAGGAGAGACTGTGTCCAAGTCAGGACGTCCCGAGCTAGGGTCTGCAAAGTATGTGCAGTGGGACTTAATCCATATTTTGGTAATCTCTTAGTGTAGGAAAGAGTAAATTAATAGAGGGCAAGTGAAAACTAGATGTGTGTCGAAATAATTTTGTCGAAAGCAACTCAAAAGTGCAGATACATCAGACTGTTGTTGCAAAAAATTATGAGACGCATCATTGGCTTTTTATAGCGAGTGTTTTGAGGTACAATCCTGGAGATGGTGTGAACCTTTAAGCCATTGTTTGTAGGATTGTTGTGTGCGGAGGTAGAGCTCTAAAGAGTGCAAAGAACTTCCAGATGCTGGATTCTCTTGCTGATGTTCTGGGAGGAGCAGTTGGAGCTTCCAGAGCTGCAGTGGATGCTGGTTTTGTGCCCAATAATCTGCAGGTTCTCGGCATATGCTGGTTGGGTTGGACTGAGATGGAGCAGTTGTTTATTTGTAATGTCCCTCCTAACTTTCAATTTCGTTATGCCTTAAAGTTTCTTCTTATTGTAACATCAGGTTGGACAAACTGGGAAGGTAGTTGCACCAGATTTGTACATAGGTGTAGGAATCTCGGGGGCTATCCAGCATCTAGCAGGTAAGGCCAGGGAGTAGCTGAATTTCATAAGATGTTATTGCAAGAGTCCGATGCATGAGTTGACCTTGCCATCTTCTTCCAGGTATGAAGGATTCCAAGACGATTGTAGCGATAAACACAGACCCAGAGGCCCCCATTTTCCAGGTGATGATTGTTTTCTAGCATAACTTAAGTTACACTGATCAAGATTGATGTGGTTCATGCCGTTCTATTTGTCAATGTGGTTGCCTGTGTCTGCACCTACCCAGGTTGCTGACTATGGACTTGTGCAAGATTTATTCACCGCCATTCCTGCTTTTGAAGAAGAAATCAAGAAGCTTCAGAGAGCTTGACCGGCAGGTGTCAATATGGTCTGATAAAATTGTACCGCTGGGAACAGTAAGGGTACTTTTGAAAATGGTCGGCTCAAAGAGTAGGTAGTAAATTGCACGAATCATCGCCTAAAGAATGCCAAATATTTTCTAGTATGTGTATGGGCTCTGTCGATGTGCCGCGCAAGTTAAATGCTAATCGCAATCTAATTAACGGAACTTTCCTTGACATCGGATCAATATAAAAAGTTTACTGTATATGTCGAACATCGATTCAAGATCAGCCGAAGAGTCAGCAAAACAGATCTCGCACTTGGAGCACACATGGCAAGAAAGACCGAGTGATGCTACTGGTTCGGGATCTGTGCCCTTAGCCTCAACTTCACAGGTTGATAAAAATGGCATGCAGTTCACAATTACATCCATGAGGTGACAAATACCTTCATCACCTTCTTTAGGCTACCCTTGGAACAAGAGGATCTTCTGTTACCAGCAGTAAGAAGTCCAATCAGGAGAAGACCATCACTGATGTCATAGCAGGCGCATTGGCCAGAGCTGCCAGCCAATCAACGATTCATCCTCTAGACACGTTGAAAGTGCGGATACAGGCTGGAAGAGGTAATCCAGATTCAATTGAATTCGTATTCTCCTGTCGTAGTCATTTGTAAACTGCATTTCTGATTTTTCACATGGCCATTGTAAGACAAGTGAATTTGTATTCTCAGGGAGAGCTGGGACATCGAACAGTGCAGGACTCAATTCTACAGGATTGGGACCACCTGTTGTGAAGTTTCAGCACATGATGACTGAACTTGGGAGCTTGTACAAAGTATGATGTAATTTTTATTTGATACTTGTCATGATGAGAGGAGATATGAAGACATCAGGGCCATCTTGTTCATCAGTTCTTGAAGCAACTAGGCTCCTCTCAGTCATCTCACAGTAACATATCTTTCTTGCTTGTGTAGGGAGTGCTGGGTGCAGCAACAGGCGCAGGCATCATCATAGGTTCATACTTTGCTTTCTATTCATCCACAAAACAAGTGTTGAGGAAACATACGGACCTCTCTGATGGTGAACTCACTGCAAAGACACAACTAGGTTCTCAAGTCGGAATTACGTACAGGCACTTGCATTTAGGCATTGCTTCTCTTGAATACGGCGTAGAACACATAAGTTATCACAATTGCTGAAACTTGCTGTTGTCTTTCGAAAGCTCCTCAGTTTCATGTGTTCCCTGATCCAGGAGCTGTGGCGTTTGTGTCAGGAGGAACAGCAGCTGTAGGTAGCAGCGTTGTGAAAGTTCCCATAGCTGTGTGTATCAGATCAGTACAGGTGCGGTATCAGTCACAACATAGTCACGTTTTTGCATGAATCAATAGTCTTGTAATCTCAGCAGTGATGCAGCCTGAGTCACCTATGTGCTTTAAGAGGATCATTCTCCAATGCACTATTTCAGGCGGGAGTATATCAGAATGCAATACATGCTGCTCAATCCATTACCAAAGCTGCTGGCGTAAGGGGTCTATTTACGGCAAGTGACAGTTTTGCTTTTGAAAATGTCATGTTAAGTTGCTTCCTGACTTGGCTGAGTCTTGGAATGTATGAGCCGATGTGAATTGTGAAATAGATGTGTTTGTGTTCTAATGTCACCCATGTGGTGTACCTAAACTTTTGAACAGGGCTTTGTGCCAACCTTGCTAGAGGATGTCCCTGACATGGCTGTTAAATTTGCAGTATATGAGTCAATGCGCACGATCTATTTCCAGCTCACTGGTAGGCAGGTGAGCCCTGTATGTAGAAGCAGGTCCTAAGGGCATCCTAGTAATCTCGCAACTCCATTTTGAATGTAGGCACAATGTCTGCACAGGTCCTATAGGCATCCTATTAATTTCACATCTGGATTTTTGTTTGGACCAAAGTCCATGGTTGAAGCCCTGCATAACCATTTTGTGCATTGAAGCTGCTTGTTGTTCTCCCCCAGCCTGCTGCCATTGAAGACTTGCTGATGGGAGGGAGTGCAGGAGCTGCTGCCGCTGCTGCAACAACGCCATTAGATGTTGTGAAGACACGGATGATGTGTTCAGCCTCTCAAAGACCTACTATTACAGCAGCTGTTCAGGGCGTTGTTGAAGAGGGTTTAGGTTGGAAAGGCTTCTTCAGGGGTATGGGTCCTAGAGCCTTGAGCAATGGCATTAATTCAGCAGTCTTCTTCTGTTTCTTCGAGGCTATCCGAAAGGTGATTATGTAGAACCCCCGATTGATTGATTTATTGGGGCTGTTTGAGCCAATTGGTTTTGTCATGGCCATGCTGTAGGGTAAGGTGTTTAATTCTGTATTTTAAAATTCCTCAGGTCCTCATCTCAAAGCAGAGCGAGGTGCTGACTCCAGTCCTACAAGGTGACCTTGTTGTCCAGCCTGCACAAGTTACTGCTGGATGTGGATCAAGGCCTGCCTCTATTAGTCTTGTTCATCTTAATAGGATTCAATACCGTTGTAATAGTGTAGTCAAATTGCAAAGCACTGAGTTGCGGCCATACCTCTCAATTGCACTTCCTGTATCAACTGTACGATAACTCAAAGTTTTGTCTGTTGAAAACTCATCTGGTTAGGATGAGCTATGAGGTCATTGTGATGTATGATGACATTCTGCACTGAACCTCACCAATGTTGATCTAAGGTGTCAGTTCTCTAACATACGCAGTGTGCCCATGTGATTCATTTACCTGTGAAAGTTTGAGACTTGAACTGAACTTTCTTTTTTCAACATTTTGCACAAAAAGCACTTCGACTACAACCAGGTAGCTTCACTGGGATTTTAGATTCTTCCACACTTTTGTGTTGATGTATGTCATACCTCACACTTAATCTCCCGCCTCCGAGCGACGTGTACAAAATGGCTTGGAATACTCCTGCAGCCCCGACCTCCTGGGCTGATGACATTGTGGACGAAGAGCCCAATGTGGTGCCAGTTAAAGCAGAGAATTCAGACTTCCCGACTTTGGGTGAAGCTGTTAAGCAAGTTCCAAAATCTAAGAAAAAAGGAAAACCTATCTCGATTCATGAATTTTTGGCAGCACCAGCTAAGACATTCGGCAGCAGTGCACGTCCGACTGACCAGGATATTCTTATGTCTCTACCAACCGCGCCTCGTGGTGAAAGAGCTGAAGATGAAGGAGCTGGTCTAGGTGGAGCTTTTAAAGGATACGGTACGCAAGACTCAATATCATTTGAATGATCCAAGTCCTTTAAGCTAACCCTCTATGATCTCTTTTATTATTGAAGGTGGCTCAAATGGTTACGGTTCAAGGCGTGAGGGGGACTCAGACAGACCTGAAAGACGTAATCGAGATGACGACCGTCAGCCTTCTCGAGCTGATGAAACTAGGGACTGGGGTGCAACTAGAGCTTTCGTTCCTAGTGGTGATGGCCCTCGTCAGGGGGGATTCGGTGGCGGTGATCGCCGAGGAGGTGGATTTGGAGGGGATCGACCTGCAGGTGCCGCTGATGTCGTTGATGACTGGGGTAGCACCAGAAAATTCGAACCATCAGCAGATCGGCCTGGGGGCTTTCGAGATGGCCCTCGTGGAGGCCGGGACGACCGGGGCCCACGCAGGGAGTACGAGCCCTCGAGGGCAGATGAGGGCGAACAGTGGGGTAAGAGCTTCCAGCCATCTCAACCACCTCCTAACCGATCCTCTAGGGGCTTCGGATTCAATGATAGAGCTACAGGCCTTGAAGATCAAGAAGACAGATGGGCCAGAAGAGGGCCCATGGAAACCCCCCAGGAGACACCAGCTCCGGCAGCATCCGCACCAGGTGAGCGACCACGCCTGTTATTGCAGCCTCGCACCAAACCAGCGGAAGTGGTGGATGCTGACAAAGCTAATGGGGATCAACCTAAGAAATCCAACCCATTTGGTGCTGCCCGCCCTCGTGAGGAGGTTCTGAAGGAGAAAGGTGTTGATACTGTCACCCCTGACGCACCTACTTCAGCTCCAGCTCCTGAGCCTATTGTAAGGTTAGTTAGAAGTAGAAGAAAACCATATGCTTACATATTCCTAGCAATGTTGCTCAAAATAATTGACTCACGCTATGCAAGATAATCCTCCTGAACTTTAAGGTGTTAAGATGATGATGATGATGATGATGGATCTCAAAATTTATCTTCATTTTAACACTGATACCTATGGCACTGTTTGCCCTAGGAAGAGAAACTTGTTCTGAGACTGAATTCAGCTCATGTTGTGTGCAGGGATGATTCTCCCGAGGAAATAGAATTGAAGGAAGAAATTGAACAGCTACGCAAGCGGTTGGAAATTGTGAAAGCTAGTGGTCCTGATCCGGAGTCTATAGCTGATGAAATAGCATCTGCCACCCAGGATGTGGAGGAAAAAGTAGCTGAGCTTGCAAGAGTGAAGGATGAGACAGATGAGAAGGTAAGCTACACTTCCGCTCCTGTGTTGAACAGTAATGAATGTGTTTCTACTCTTGATGTGACTGCTGATATCTATGTTTATACTACTAAAATATTCTATGTAATCCATGATCTGCATTGCTAATGACGCAGGTCCGTGAGGCTAAAGCAGTTGCAGATGCCGTAAACGCTGCAGCTGCAGAGGAGTCCATGAAGGCTGAGGATAGGGGTGCCAAGTTCCAGGCTGCACGCCCTGGCAGCGACAAGCAACAGGGACCTAACAGGGATCGCGATGTCAGAGACCGTGATGTCAGAGGTGCTCCAGACACCAGTCAGCGCAGTCCCAAAGATAGTAGGGAACGAGGTCCTGCAGGGGGAAGGGATAGAGATGTTGGTGCTCCTCCACGTGGAGGTAGAGGACCTAGAGATGCCATTCCTATCGCAGCTGGTGCTCCTGGCAGAGAGCGATGGTGATCTGCAACTCTGACTCTGTGTATGGACCATTCTGAGATGGATCAGAGTGCATGACCACTAAAAATTACATGGCATGCTGATTTGTCTTTCCTGCACACATTGAACTGAGTTAGGTTCAAGTGAGTTGTTTTGTTTTTACCAGTGAGTTGTTTCATCTGCTTTTTTAGAATTTGAATTGCAGTGCTTGGAGACTTCTCGAAGGGCTCACATCAAACCATGCTCCTCTATATCTAAGATCCGTGTTTAGAAGGGATCTTTTTGCAAAGACAAATTACATGCACTGTACTCTCCTTGAGAAAATAAAATTTTGTCTAAGAGTTTTGGCTGACATTTGAGGGCACATTTGTGGATAGTGAGATTAAACAGTAGATTTGAGTCCTCTGTTAATCATGAGCGCGTAACTTTCAGGACGAAGCATGGAATGTGACAGATCTTTAACAGAAATACAGCTATGATTTTTAAAATGAAAAGTGTCCGCACTGCTCACATGCCTCACAGCCCTCATCCTAATCTGAGTCGATCAAAAAGACTCAGACGTTCAAAGACATCCATGTTACTGGAATCCCTGACCAATTATCACGCACATTGAAGGCATGATTCCACAAAAAAAAAGGTTCAACATTGCCAAGCACAAAATCCTGTCTAATGAATTAAAGCAAACACAAAACTCTCTTAAGCACTGAGAACAGAAAAGAAACTGAAAAATTTGAAGCAAATTCAAGTCATCCGCATGAGTCAGTCTGCATGGGTACGTTACTTCAAGATACAGGTTCTTTCTGAGACTGCTGCATGGGCAATATCTTCCCGTCGCGTAGCGATGCTAAGCTACTCATATGATCTCGTAAAGTCTTCCTATTAGAGTCCTCTTCCTCTTCACTTGAATATATAACACTTCTTCTCGCCTCATCTTCACTGCCTGACACCTCACACTCCTCTACTGCGTTGTGGAGAGAGGTTACTGAAGGGTGTTGGCCAGCATCTAAAACCATGATATCATTGGAGCAAGCTTGCATGAAGTCTTGGTTGCTGGACAAAGCATTTGTCCTGTCCATTTTTGGAAGAAATGAGGTAAGAGGCCAGAAAACGAATTTGTGAAAGCAGAAGATAACAGGTTTCTCCTTGATCATAATATAATCATAGTCAATACCTTCAAGATGTATTTAAAGGTTCAGCATCACAATTCTGACCTTGCAACAAGCGCTGCATCCATGCCCTCCTTCAGAAACACCACATCATCCCCCCTCATACCAAGCTCCGATGAAAGCAGCCGGCAACCTAGGTACATGCCTGCTTGTGCAGACGCAACTACAGTTGCTATGGCTCCAGCTTGCTCCAGCTGCGCTGCATGCTTGACATCTGCTCCAGCAGCATAGATGGGCACAGCCGGGTGGAGAGCATGGAGCATATGTACCATGTCAATAGCCTGTGAAACAGGACATGAGGATAACACTGAGATGAGAAGATGCAGGCTCGACAGTTGTTGAGGTTTATGATGTTATCTTGCTCAGATGACCCAGCTACATGATAGCCTATCTCCTACAATGGTTGCCTAAGCCTCAAATGTCACTGCGGCAGACAACGCACCTGCTGCTTGTTACGAGTGCAGACCATGAATGCTCTTGGCCTGTCAATGCCTGCAGCTTCTAAAACAGCTTTCCTGGAACCATCCCCAAATATGACTGGGAACCCTGCCAGCCTTGCAGCTTGCACTCTCCTAGAATCGGTGTCAAAGACTACATAGCTGGGCTTGCCTGGCACCAAGGGACTCTCCAACATGTTTGCCAACATCTGACCTTGAGGCCCAAAGCTACAGATGACGATAGGGTCTACCATCTGAGCAGGAGGAGGATGAAAGCACAAATAACATACAATAACAATCTGAAGAAATCAAAGTTTATGATCACCCCCTCCATACCAGATGACTCATGAAGACCAATCAACATCCACACACACACATTACACTTTGACCTTCATACCTGGTGACCATCCATCCTTTTGCTGCTTGCCTCTTCAGCAAGGATGTCCATGACTAACTTGTCGGGGGAGTCCTGTTGCTGTCGGGCTAAGAATGCCTCAAGCCAGTCCCCAGAAACCTTGCCCACCTCCGCCAATCCAGGAGTCAGAGCCATTGACATGACCACCACTATAATGAGCACCTAATTAATGACAGAGAAATGATGAGCAACTAATCGATGACAGAGAAATGGTTATTGCAATGATGCACACATCATCAATGAAACACATCACCACGATTAATGGTTTCTGTTCAACTACATGGAAACTAGTCTCCTCTGATCACTCATTACTCAGAAGATCCCGAGCGTACCATCTAAGTATTGCAACTTGCAAGTCAATGAATGTTCATCCAATTCTATCCATACCTGATTAAGATCTTCAGGCAAAACCTTTAGTTGGGCTGCCAAGGAGAGAAGTACAAACGCAAACTCCCCTCCTTGAGACAACATGAAGCCTATCCGCAGAGATTCCGTCCTGCAATCATGCACCATACCAGTAAATTCTATTAGGAACCCTAATAAAATATTAAGATTAGGCCTTGTGAAAGGAGTCATACTGGTTCTCACTACCTAGACGAGCTTACAATGTCAATGTAGGGAAAAGTAGAAAATCGAACAAAATTAGACACGACACAGCAACCTCAGGTTCACCCAGGATCTTATACTCACGTTGTTAGACCAAATCCCTTCCCTAGAGTTGCAATGACGGCTGTCTTTGTGGCCAGCAGTCCAGCCAGGATCCAGGAGATGACCTGCCAGTTCTGTTCTAGAACCTCAAGGTTGATACTCCCACCCGTGGTGGTGAAAAAAAGACCCAAAAGCAAGCCACGGAAAGGCTTGATGTCTGCCTCAACCTACCAGGGAGTTTCAAATGTAAGTTATTCATGCAAGTTGAGACTTGAAAGGAGGTAATTATGAAAGGCTGAGGATGAATATGGATTCATAAACACACAACATGGGCATAGATACCTGAGTCTTGTAATTCGTCTCAGAAAGAAGCACTCCTGCCATGAACGCGCCCATCGTGTCACTAAACCCTAAGCTGTTAGTAGTGTAAGATGCACCAGCAACTGTCAACAAACACAGAGCCAAAAATGCCTCTGTGTTCTTACTCTCTGCCACTACCTGAAGGCAATAAAGTTGGGCAAATAGTTTTCAGACAAACTGCTTTATCACTCCCTTTTAAGCCAGGGCAACCATGAGTCTCACATCTGTACTAGATATGTACTTGCCATGTACTTGATGTGTCCTTGACAGAGGATAATTTTCATGTGCTGCAGAAGACCTTATTTGAAGCTCTTTTTTAGACAATATCAAGAACTAAATAATCAACGTACATAAGAGGATGATTTTGATTGAAGTAGGCAACACACGGATGACTTACTTCAAATACACGCCTCAGGACAAATCTTCCTCCAATTAGGAGCACACCAAGACCTCCTAGCGTCTTGAGCACAGTTGGACCCATTTGAGAGACCAGAGTCATTGCATCAGCGTCCTAGAAGAGAGCAAGAACAGAATTTCAAAAGGAGCATCCTCACTCTTACAATTGTATCATAATATTTTGTACTTAAAATGAACCATTGTAAGGTAACCAAGTTTCATATTGTTTCAAAGCATTGCAAGCTTGCAATTAATGCATTTGATGACTTCATCTTAGCATTTAATGCTCTCTGGTAAAATTGCAATCATACCTGCATGATATTTGTTGTGCCCTGCTCTACTAAAGGTAGAAGGACTAAGAAAGGAACCACCGCAATATCCTGCAGACATGGAAGTGATAGTTCATGTCAAATTGAACTTGAACATAAATTCCTGTTGCAGTTGATTGCTCACGGCTACGAAAATGTGGAAAGTAACATTGGACACAAAGGATCACAATTTTCTGGATCCATGAATTTTGCCTCATAGCAAAGTACGTACCTGCAACAATAGGATACCCAGAGTAGCAGACCCAAAACGCGTCGCCATCTCTCCTCGCTCTTTCAAGAGCTGTAATACAAACGCTGATGATGACATCGACAAAGCCCCTCCAATCACAACTGCCTACAAATCAAAAGATATGCATATTTCAATCATCTGTTCATCTTCCATCTATTGGCGCTTAGTCATCATGAGGATATAAAACGTTTAGGCTAACACAGGGAAGGCAATCAATTTTAGGATCCACAGCGAAAAAAGGAAACACTTATATCATTCTGTATTGGTAACTAGCTAGGGCTAAAGATAAAATTTAGGAAACTTACTTCATCTACAGTTCTGATGGAGACTAAGCTGGGGGGAGCATGTGCCACAGTCTCAAGAAATTGAGTTGCAAACCCATTTCCAACAGGTAACGCACAGAGGGCAAATATCCCTGTTGTCAATGCTACTTGGAGGGTACCCAACCCAAAAGCGTACTTTGCTAGAGCCTATGAAATAAATGAATGACCTTCTCATCAGCGTACACTTCAGCAGTTCTTAGGTGCAGGTCACTATCAAAGCTTAATTGTAAAAATTCAACATTTGATTGAGTATGCAAAGATACTAAGAAGACTGTTAATCCACTAACCTTAAGTCTATCTATTGAGAGCTCTAGTCCCATTTCAAACAAGAGAAACAGTACACCCATCTCAGACAGGCGCTCCAAATCCTCCACATCCTTCGTCAGTCTAATAATTGATATATATATATATTCATTAAAAAAATGAGCGTATCTGTAATGCATCTTTCGATAAGACGCCTACCCCAGCTGATGAAGGATTATACCACTAGCCAAGAATCCTAATACGGGGGAGATCTTCAAATACTTGAATAGAGGAATAACCGCAACAGTCGATCCAAGGAAATAAAGGACATCTTGGCCAAGAAGAGTTAATCCTTCGTCTGTCCGAGATATCACACGTCGCCTCTGCTCCACATGTCTTATAGGGGCAGAGGTCGAAGCTAAATGCCCAGTGTCTCTCCTATTTAAATTATATGAAAATCTTAAAGGCACTGGATTAAGTTGTGTAGACCTCCGCTGAGAGGAACAAGGTGCATGTGAGTAGTGGTGCTGCAGCAAAGACCCCATGCTGTAATGCTATATCTTTTTTAAAATTGTGAGTCGTGAAGTGAAACCTACCACGTCAAAAACCCTATCTTGTGACCTGACTTCATATTGATCACATGTACGATGCTGACACATCGCTTCTTTATGAGGGTGAGAATTCCTTCATCATTGAAAATATCTTACAGAATATCGTTTTTAGACTTGAACAGTACGTACTATATACAATAAACTGCAGGTCTGTATTAATACGTATTACATGTGAAAATCCCCCCATTCTGCCTCAGCCAGTCACCAACTTCTTCAGAGAGCGTCTTGGGCATTCTTCATACTCTGATTTAGAGATCCAGAAATGAGGCTGGTCCTGATCAGTAAAATTTACGCATTGGTAGCAGCTTGTTACATGACTGCAGCCTTAGGTTCCGCTTGTAAGCTTACAAGCATCACATCAGCTATGACTGAACCGCCTCTGAATATAGAATTTTGGCGATTATTACTGGCCAACACCTTCAATCCCTGCAAGAGAGTTTCAGACTTTGAACGTACGCTTACATGTGTTCTGTCTCCTTCACTTGTCTCTTGGGGATCTTCATTAGAACAATGCATGACATGTATGTTTGAGCTATGCTATCCCACCATTTGCCTACCTTACAATTGTGGGAGCTGAACTTGCTTTCTAGCTCTTCTTCCAGGCGCGAGGGGAGATTCTGCAGTGAAATTAAGGCATGGCAGCCATCGACACTCTACTTCATCAGATGCTCTTCCAACATCAACACTCTTGCATGATCAGGGCATTATGATGTTTTCCCTACTCTTTGTCATATGAGTGATTTCATCACCATAGCGTTGACCAATCTTCGAAGATCAATGTGACATAACAGAATCTCCTGCTTTACAATCAAAGACCTTGAACATGGAGTTTCCACCACTCAGTACAATGCTTGCGAGCAGCTTCCTCCGATTCTCGACATCAACCTCCTAGATCAAGGAGCAGAGGTCCTATCATTTTGCTACATGTGAGGAATCAAACATAGCTGACACAATAAAATGCATATAATACAAATGTGAGTTCCAAGGCATGATTATCACCTTGATAGAATCATAAATAAGGTCAGCCAGTCCGCAATCCTCTTTGTGGATGAGAGCAGGGTCCAGCACAGCCTCTGCAACCAAAAACCGCTCCTCACCCAATCTGATCCTTTGTCCATCTGGCAATGTATAGCTGTGCATCAAATACGTTGTCTCCTGTGCAAGCTGCTAGTACAAAGGAGTTAGTATCTCATCTAAATCTATAGGGATCGGGGTTTTATAGGGTATAGGGTATAGGGTAAAAGTCTATATAGGTCTATATAGACTCTATATAGATCTATATTAAATTACAAATATTTACAAATCCATATAGATCTATGTCCTGATCCCTATAAATCTACACAGCATTAGGAGAGCATGTACTGATCAACTATGCTAAGCACACATTTTCATCAGGGTCAGAAGCAACACGAGCTGATAAGATAGCAGGAAAATATTTGCAGCTCAACTCGATCGCTTCTTGTTAACACCAAACGAAGTGCTGAACTGCACCTTCATATCTCTCTTGAAGTTGGTAGTTATGAAGCAAATACTCTCTTTTATCTTGCATACTAGGTCCACATCAGAAGCTGAATTGAGTGTGTGTCCTCCTAGCTGTAAAAGCTGAAGTAGATACTCTGACAACTGAGGTGAGAGGTGTATAATTAGAAGAAATGAAGTAATATATGCCTTCCACATTCATACCACAAGATTACAAAATCACAGAAGTCAAGATTAAACTCAATTCACACGAGATTCAGGATCAAGCAGCATTTCTGCTTCCTCAATCACTTGCTATTCGCTGGACTTACATGCTGACCCCCCACATGCATAAATTTAGAGGCTGATGGGAACATCATCCCATCAACTATGGAGGCCTGTTGGAGAAGAATAAGGCCAATGACATTACATATTGGCATGCGCTAGCAGATTCAGTCAGTGTAAAGTGACTACTTTCATCCTAAATCATAACTCATTAGGAACAGACAGGGCTCCTGGTAATATTATGCAATCAGGCTGATGAGTCTCCTTGTTTTCTCACAGTTTGGGTGCAGAGTTCTCCTGACTCCACAACAACGCCACTCTGCAGACCTGACAGGAGCAATAGAAGCAATGACATGCAATGTACACAAGTGCTTCAAGCTAAATCAATGGTCGTGTATTTGCCACATATAACACAGGATAGCGATTCAGTCCTCACCCTATGATGTGGAAAGGCATCACATGAGAAAATGAAGAATATCGATAGTGTGGAATTCATTCAGCCAATCAACACTGAATCCCTGACCTTGCCTTCAGAGTACAGAGTCAGGGCTGCTTGGGGGTGCAGGCTTACAGAGGAAAAGGAAAAGCCCTCAAACATGTGTTCCAACATCTTCAGCCTGCTGGCCTCTGTATTGCTATTTGGCTCTGATATCAGCAACTGCATGTTTTAAACATTCATTGAGATTTGAGGCTTCATGAAGTCTTGTAACAGCCGTAAGCCACATATCACCATAGAAACATCCTTCAGAGGGATTCCAAATGCTCTATCATACTTTTTCCTATTGCATCAAGTTCTTGCTGAAAGGAAATATCAAGTATCGCTACTACCACCAGAATGAGTGGTATCGCTACTACCACCAGAATGAGTGGTATCGCTACTACCACCAGAATGAGTGGTATGGATACTACCACCAGAATGAGTGTCCAGATCCTTGCAGGGTTCAGTCTTATGCATAGCCGAGTAATAACTAACCTTGGAAGTAGAAGCATCCAGGTTCAAAGACTCATTGAATACGCTGTCCCAGAGTGAGTTCATTGTATCCCAGTCTCTGATAAAGCCATACTTGATGGGATAAGCTTCACAAGCCTGATTGTTATTAATTGATTTGGATTGACAATGCTCCTTCCCTTGGACTGGAGGTCTCAAAGTTTGCAGGACTGCCGTAGGGCACTCATGTCCAGCTAATCCAGCCCTAATGTACTGCACAGAATTCCAGGTTGTTTAAAATTAAAAAAGGTCTGCTTGAGATGAATCAATGATGAGCTTAATTAGAGACAACTGGAGCACTGCAACTTCTGTAGCATCTTTGAAGTATTTCATAGATGACACCTTGGAACCGTTATCAAGCACAACGACCGCACTGGCACGTCCATTACACAGCTGGTCGAGGGTTAACGAGTTTACATCCTCAGTCAACTTGTCCAACATTCAACCACAAAACAGTTCGGACTATGTATTTACGTCACAAGAGAATAAAATAATCACTAACACATAAGTCTGCACACAGTTCTGTTAGATCTGAGTAGATCTCGTTCAAATTTACTGTAATACGGGTGTAAAAGAATGAAGAATAAATAACCAACAAATTAAACATCACACATAGAGAATTTGATTAATTTGCGTGCAGAAGTATAACCAATTTAGAAGGTAGATACGAACACATAAATGAACTGTTGAATGCTTTTTAATAATCTTGACCTCCGTCCACTAATGCTGCACATTGCAAAGGGTAGAATTGATTCTTCCAAGGTGCCTCAAATCGCTGCCTTATGCATGCGAGCTGCACTGGAGATCCAGCTTCAAAGCCAAAAGCTGAATAGATCATGAAGCGTAGACATACAAAATACAAGTTGATCAGGCTAATTTCTTATGAAAAATTTCATCAACAGGAGCAAAGAGGTAAAATAATTGCAGACATTGATTATAAACATTCACCTGAAATAAGTACAGGCATGCACCAATTACGTCGAGGACATATTTCTAAGCTTACATTTGCCATCATTAGAGACATTGACCTCAACAACCTCTAAGCTGGCAGGATCTGCTGACTTCAAAAGCAACATTGCTGAGTCATGATCCAAGCATCTCCCCCCAGAATGTTCTGCATGTGTGAACACAGAGTCATCCCACACCCCTCCTCTCATGGCACACAGCTGAGGGCTAGGGCTGTGAGAAAGTAGGCATGCATCAGAAATACGATGCACCTACACAAAGCAATAAGCATTATCAATTGTGAGTACAAGAGTCTTCTAGATAATCCTTGCATGATATGGTTGAAGGCAGGGCGCTCGCAATAAACAAGCGACGGCAGAGTCCTCTCGAATATGATTTGCAATTCACCCTCCATCCGGATGTTTTGAGTAGATGAGCCAGAAGACCATCATTCAGCCCTATGCCATGAGAATCCATTTTTGAGAAAGCTCTCTCTTCTTCAATAAACTTTGGCCAGTTGTATGCCACAGATGCAAGGTCTGTGTTGCAAAATCTCAAAAGATTCTCCTTGCATAGCGGTGCCGAAGCGTCAGCAGCAAAGCGATCGCATGGAGTGGCTGCATGAGAATGAATCATTTTCAATGCAGCCATGATCAAAGCAGCCAGCAGCAATAATCCTCTTCAACACCGTATTCATATCACTATGAACATTATGTGCGCCTTTACTATTTGTCGGCACAGCAGTCTGTCAAATATTTGCAGGTCACATATTGATTACACTTTTACAGGTCACACACTGATTACACTTTTAATCTCACCAGTTACCCTTTGATAGCGGCTGTAAAAGTCAAAGGCAATAATATCATAGTCCAAGGGCACTGAAGTCATCCTTGGAATGTACTGGTCGTCGTATTCATTATCACCATTGGTCACAATCACCCATCTGGTATCCAAGGGGCATGCTGTGAGATGATCAGCAGAACAGTCCAAGTATGAGCCCAACCAATAAAGTTGAAGTCATGGACTGACCATATGTACAGTCACTCATAACAGAGTCCATTGGTATTCCTCATCAGAGAGACTACTTATGATCACACGTCAAGGCATGGATGGTGAATAACACAACAGACGGATAGAAAAGAGTAGCTGTCCTGGCTGGAGGATACCTCGTATGGCTTCATCTGTGAGAGCATATAACATATCATGGTACACGCCATTCCATGTCCCATCTGCTAGTTTGGCAGCATATTCTGATCCCACACGTTCTGCCCATATGCTGATCCTGTCATCTTTGAGTTCTTGCACTATATCATGTAGATCAGGGAAGGGCTGTCGGTCCATGACTAAGATCAGAGCTTTCCATCTGTCCATAGAGCGAATGAGCCATTACATGCGATCAATGATTTAGATTCAAATGTTTAAACCTGGCATGCCCACTGTTCAAGAGCCCATGCAATAGCTTCATTAGGGGTGGAATATTGCCTCCTTCGTCTTGGCCATGTGCCCAGTATGTTCTGATAACGAAGCAAAGACCCATCTCAGCTCCAAGATCGACAGGTATAGAATTGAATGAGAAATCTGCTGTCCCATTCAACTCTGATGAATGTGGACGTTGGACAGGCCGGAGGTCTTTCGGCAATCTAATGAAGAATTGTCGTAAAGCCAACACAGCAAACGCTAGTAAGACTACTCTCGAAAGTATCTTTGCTGGAACCATAACCTAACAATAAAGGACATGTGACAGTATTAAATCGATAATGAAGTGGCGTTATACCTCAACCCTGCCTGCGACCTGAGTAGAATCTGGCAGCAGTGGGCGATTCTCTGAGATTTGAGCATCGTTTCGAACCATCAAATGCTTCAAACACGGTTAAAAAGTGTAAATCTGCTGAGTCAGCCGTTGGAGCGAAAATGTGCGTTTCAAAGAACCTCAAAGCTCCGTGTCAGAGCTTCAGAACAGCAGCAAGACAAGAAGCCTAAAGTTCCTGACAAGCCTCCAAGCAAATATAAAGCCCAGACAAGGCTTGATGTTGTGTTAGAGGTTTGAATATGCGAATGTGACCTTTGATATCAATCTCCATAGCTCAGACCTTGTGATGACTCAGTCTTTGTTATGTCCTGAGAAACTTGCTTTGATCATAACAGGAGCTCAAAACTTCAGGGCTTAATACCAGCAAAGCAAAAGAGCTGCTGAAAGCATGGGACAAGGCAGGGGTCAAAGATGCTGACCAGCTCCGGAAGCTTCTAGTGAAACGATCTTTACAACCTCTCACGGGCACACTGCTTCAGGCACTGGTAGACAGCATCATCTGCTTTGGCGGTGGGTCACTCTTCCAGTCCCTTGTGCTGACTACAAGCTGAATTGATTGTAATACAAATCTTGAGAGTAAAGTAAATGTTGCAACAGGGAGACAGGGAAATGACTGCTTCCTTGATATCAAGAGATGGTGCTTCAATTTTAGAAGTTATATTTATCCTCCAAATTTCTAAGGCTTTCAAGCTCTAATTTATTTTTGAAAACATGGGTCCACAGGCTTCAATGTTGCCTCTTTGGCCAGTGCAAGTGATGGCTTTCCTTCCAGGCTCCTGTTTATCCTAGCAGGGAATTTTGTTGGGTTGTACTACTTGTTTGGCATTGTCCTGGAGCTTGGTTTGGCCGCAGGTGCAATACAAGCAGACATGTGGAGACTTAAATCTTAATCTCAGTGACGCTGCGAGGAAATGATGAATGCCATTTCTGATGCCTGACACATACCGCAACATAGAGATTGAATATCCAATATGCTTGACACATGTATGCTCCAAAACTTATTCCTTTGTATCTTGTACCCCCTCTCAGCTATTCTGTACTCCACATTCAAATATGGGACCAGCTCCACAGAGTTGTTGGTAGCTGTGAGGCAGGTGGCAGGGCCTGCCTCTGGTTTGAATATTGTAGATAAGGCATCCTCTGTGGTAAACACCCTGAAGGTGTTACAAGCTCTGGAGGAAGTGGCCAGGTTGATGCAGGTGATTGACCTCTCTCGGGAGAATCGCGCAGGAGCAGGGCTTTTGTACCTGTTCAGCAGTGCACTAGAAAATTTAGATGGCACGCAACAAGTAGAAAAATTTCCTATCCATGTTGCATGCTGTGAAATAAATAGCTCATTATGTGCTAGATTACTTTTGTTTTGCACATGTTATGAACCTGAGCAGGA
Source organism: Chlamydomonas eustigma (assembly GCA_002335675.1). Lineage (NCBI taxonomy): Eukaryota > Viridiplantae > Chlorophyta > Chlorophyceae > Chlamydomonadales > Chlamydomonadaceae > Chlamydomonas > Chlamydomonas eustigma. Next base: position 606,133 of record BEGY01000006.1, on the reverse strand, counting down.
GATGTACTGACATGTTATGAACCTGCGCAGGAGATGTACGGACATGTTATGAACCTGTGCAGGAGATGTACGGACATGTTATTGAACCTGTGCAGGAGATGTACGGACAGTCCACCGGAGAGGCAAGGGACTCCCTCAAGAATTTGTCTGCAATGTTGACATTATCCCGAGCCAAGAGTGACTTGGGTTTTGATCCAGAGCAGTATGGTCTCACTGAGAAGCAAGCTGGAAATGTGGCATTGGTGGGGAAAATGTCTTTGAGGCTTTGACATTTCCAGATTTTCGGCCAAATTTTAAAAAAAATGTATGGCTGAGGGTCTCAATCATTTTACAGTGCACTCTCAAAACATTTGATGTTATTCTCTTGGGGTTATTGTTGCAGGCCTTTTCAGAGTTTGATTTGAATGACAATGGGAGCCTAGATATCTCAGAAATTGGGAACTTATGGTAAGTGGTGAGGAGGAGCTGGAAGTCTCAAGCTATGTTACGCGCTTTATATGTTTGATTCATACTTGGGGCTCACAAGTGGTTGACACAGGCATGAATGGAAAGATGCGTTGGTCGTGATGGCTCATAAATGATTCCCTGATGCAGCTCAAGCCTAGGTTGGAGGTTAGAAGAGGCTGAACTGAAAGAGGCGTACATGACGCTGGATGCAGACAAGGTTGGATATTATGCTTATCTAAATTGGATGATCATCACAGTATTGCAAATAACTACTTGCTTATTTATTGTCTTGGTTCCAAGAGATTTCAGCGCTTACTTGTGGTTTTTGCAAACATTAATTCTCTGTTCTCTGTACTTTTCAGGATGGAAAAGTTGATTTTAAAGAGTTTGTAGACTGGTGAGTGACAGCTACAGGTGTCAAGGCACATGCTTCTCAGATGGTACTGCTATTTGCTGATTACTAGCATGGCCCTTTTTAAATACCTAAATTTCTCTCTGCAACTCAAGATTACCTAGGTATACAATGCTTAACTACAGTTTGTATCTATGTTGGCAGGTGGTGCTTGCGGTGTCCACTGGATAAGCGTCCTTAAAAATGTGGGTGCCTGGGGCCCACAACAGTTGAATAAAGAGAAAAGAGGAGATTTGATAACCAGATGAATGACTCAATGTTTTTCATGTAAATATTTCTCCGCAAACAAGAAGAGACACAGTTTTGTGCAGTTTTGCGTGGAATCATTCACACCTTTTGATTCGCAACTTTCTCAGCTTGCAGTGCTTCCGCACCATCATCTACTTCTATGCACATTGCCTAAGCATTAAACGGCATACCACGTCAAAATGGATTCGAATGACCTTGACAGCGAGCTGCAATCCCTTCGTTCCTTTTATGCAGACCTAGATGTGAATATTGTTGATGCTGCTTGGGAGCAGAGTGGTCATGATTATAAGGTAGCTATGGAGGAGTTGGCTGAAGTAGTAAAGAGCCCCACCGCTGCTGCAAAGCTTATGAGGAGAGATGCGGTGAGTGCGCTAGATGAAAATGGTCTTATATTCTCTTCTAACTTTTAATTCTATTGTAAGTTGCAGTCGGACTCGGATCCTGTAGCGTCCAGGCCTCCCGTTTCGAGCTCAGGTATATATTTTAAACTTAGTACGATTTTAGAAAGCTTAATTATCAAGACTCAAGAGTTCTGATTTTGCTCAGTCCCAGAAATCGGAAATCCAAGCAGCTCGTACTCGAGTAGCGCACCTGCAGTCACGTTTCAGGTATCATTATATTCAACATGATCCAGTTCTGTTGCATTTTAATTCTGACTTGCTGATCAGCCGGTGACCCTGTGCACAGGCAAGAGATTCCTCATCATCATGGGATCTCACTTCCATGGCAGCATCTCTGTCAGTGTTGGGGCAGAGTGTCTCTGAGCAGATAACGGTCATAGCAGATAACATATCAGACTTTGTGGCTGATTTAGCTTCCGCATTTGATGCTGGATGGGATACAGATGGGCAAGGCGTAGATCCTTCAGGGTGAGGACACAAGCCATCATGAGCATTCTGCCCCCTCCACTTGTCCATAATGTATATTTCAACACGATTCTATCCTGTGCTCCAGTGCCTCCATATATGGATATTTAATGCATTTCTACATTGCAACGCTGACATAACGCTGACTCATGATTTATTTATCTGTATTTCATCTTGCCCCACCCCACTTCATAGGCGCTCAGAAGCAGGGCCCTCAACTTCCCCACGAGATATTGCTGTCGTTATGCATGGAGGCATGGAGTCTCAGCGCACTAGCAACAGAAGGCAGCAAGCTAGCACAACCTTTGAGAAGTCGGGGCATAGTCAGAGCATGGTGGCTGATGAGGAACCAGACCAAGGATGGGAGGAGGACGACAAGAAATATGCATAAAACTTGTATTATTTGACATGCACAGGACTCCATTTATCCATCCTGTTGGACAGAATAGTCGTAGTGGTATTGAATAACAGCTATCACCTGGAACCAAAGGACATGCGGAGCTTCAGTCTCAAACCAGTTACCAGTAGATCAGCTTCTCCCCTTCTTACTTTTAGTTTATTGAAACGTTTGATATGTTGTGATTGCATTTGCCAGGTCTAACTATAGTATTTGCTCCAGTCATGAACATCTTAGCTTCTCCAATTCCTTACTCACAAAATCATGTTACATTAAGTGAAGTCATCAACCATGCACCTTATCATGCAGCTGTAAACACAATGTGGCTGCTGCCAGGATTAAGTTTGAAACCACTGGATTCGAAGATATTGCTTGCATAGAAATCCTGAAGATCAGCGATGTCATGTTCTCTGGCCTTGTCCTCGAGGCTCCTACAGATGCAACAAAGACATAGCTTGTTAAGAAACTAGTAACTGGACCTACTAAGCCCATCAGGGCATAACCACATGTGCCACAGTACAAGATGCATTTGCAGTTTCACATACATTTGCAAGTGCATTTGCATTGCGTTTTTCTACACGCATTCCATTCGAGCGTCACCTGACAGGTATCCTGTACTCCTCCTCTGCCTGCAGCATGAGGCCCTGCTGCCTCGTCTCCTTCTGCACCTCCTCCAGCAAACTACGGAGCAGGCTGAGCAGCAGCTGGTGGTAGTCGCTCCCAAAAGTCAGGTACCGCTTGAAGCGTCGCTCCATGGTCTTGTGGACACTGTACTTTTGGGATTGGATGAAGCTTCCAAGCATCTGCCTGCACATCACAAAGTTGATAGCATTCTTATCAATGCAGCAACTCTAACATTCTGATAGAACCTCAACATCATGACTTATTTACAAGACATTGCAGCAATACGTAAAGAAATCCTCATAAATTTAAAGGTATATCATATTGAATGGTAATTCTTAGCCCTGACTAGAACCCTAGAATGCCCTAACCATAAGATACAACGAGCCTCACTTGATTGCAATGTTCATGTCATCATCCGACACATAGTCCCTGAGGTGCATTCTTGCATGCGCCTCACTCATGCGAATCAGACTCTCCAAGTGTCTAACTGCAATGGGCATGCCATGTGTTCGAGAAGCCTCCTGCCTCAGTTTGCTGTACACCTACACAGCACATGTGAAACCCTGCTTTTACTCTTGCTTCGTAGTCACACAGACAGTAGTCCACTGAAAGGAAGTGCTGTGCAGGCCTGCTCTTTGCGCTCTCCCTTCCTTATTCATCATGCCACCTCACCTCCATCAGCTTCTCATAGTCCGCCTGTTGCAACTGTGGCTTGCAGTTCTGCTTTGCATACGTGACGTACTTCCTAAGCAGATCCTGGGGTATGATGTCAGGATCCTGCAAGGGCCTGCAGTACATTATCAAGTATATTATCAAGTACATTTAACTGGAGTGCCTATCAGCATGGTGATATATCACACCAACCCTGAACACTGCTATCAGTCCCCACAACTGCTCACCCTGGCAAGCCCAGATCATCCACTGTCAGGCCTTCTGCTGCAGCATTCTGTGCAGCTTCTATGTACACGGGATGTGACCGCATGTGGTTACCCACTACAAACTCGGCCAGCCTCTGGTCTTGAACGGGATCTACTTGATCTCGCACAACACACAGGACATCAAACCTGCAGTCATTTAAAAGCGCAAGACACATTTCACATGAAAGTCATGGGACCATTTTCAAAACCTCATGACTTCCAATCACTGCCAAATTACCAGCTGTTTGCATGTTGCTGTATGCCGTACCTAGACAAGATTGGATCTGAAAGTTCAACATTCTCAGAGAAAGTTTTGGAAGGATCATAGCGTCCTCCCACTGGGTTGGCAGCTGCAATCACAGCACAGCGAGCTTGCAGGGAGGTTACAATACCGGCTTTGGAGATTGAGATGCTTTGCTGCTCCATAGCCTGCATCCCAATTCAATGTGGCATGACCCAAGTTACATAAAGCTAACTGGTCCTCATTTGCCATGTTGCGACCATGATGAAGCTATTGGACAAAAGCCAAGAACTCAGAAGCTTCTTAAAAAAACTCAAAGCATCAAACTGGCTCCCTTCAATATCTTTCAAAGAAACAACTCATTACAGAAGGGATCCGTTCCTGCAGCTCTCACCTCATGGATCGACACTCTGTCTTGCTCATTCATCTTGTCGAACTCATCAATGAGGCACACACCCTTGTCGGCCAGCACCAGGGCTCCTCCCTCCAGCACCCACTCCTTGGTCATTGCATCCCGATGGACAGAGGCAGTGAGACCCACTGCAGAGGCGCCCTTGCCTGCAGAAATAGTCACAAGCACTCAAGATCAGCTTTTGACCACGACAGCATCCTCTGTTGGGTTATGCTGTGAGCATAAACAGCTGTGGACTGTCAACAACAAACCATTTTTTTGAATTAATAACTTGAAGGACTGTTTTTCAGGCTATTTTTGTATCCAGTGGATACAAAAATCAGGAGGAATCAGGAGGAATCAGGAGGAATCACTCATTTGGTTCCCTTCAAGACAGAAGCCTAGAACCATCATGCAGAGTGCCTCCCATGTTTAAAAACTGTACCTGTAGTGTACACTGCTCGTGTTGCAGTCTTCTCTACATACTTCAGGAACTGAGATTTTGCTACACCAGGGTCTCCCAACAGAAGGATGTTTATGTCACCTCTGTACGGGAAGGAGACAAAGATAACGAGGGAGGAAGCTGCAACATAATCGCAATTGTTAATGCAGCAGGCTATAAGCCCTAATTCCCTATAATTGGGCAATACATGCCTCTCCCACCTTAGCCTGTAGGCTGGAGAGGGATGCTTCTCCTGGCCCCCCAACAAGGCCATTGCAAGCGCTGTCTTGATGAACTCATGGCCGTAGATAGAAGGTGCAATAGATTTGATGATTCTCTGACCTGCAAGACGAAACAGAAAGAGTACACTTTCGAGAACAAATAATCCAGCAAGAGAGAAGCAGGAATTCAGGGCGAAAACATCAATCGCGAAGAATCCTAGGGCTACCTTGAGTACTCACCAATCCTAGGGCTGCCTTGAGTACTCACCAATCCTAGGGCTACCTTGAGTACTCACCAATCCTAGGGCTGCCTTGAGTACTCACCAATCCTAGGGCTGCCTTGAGTACTCACCAATCCTAGGGCTACCTTGAGTACTCACCAATCCTAGGGCTGCCTTGAGTACTCACCAATCCTAGGGCTACCTGGAGTACTCACCAATCCTAGGGCTGCCTTGAATACTCACCAATCCTAGGGCTGCCTTGAGTACTCACCAATCCTAGGGCTGCCTTGAGTACTCACCAATCCTAGGGCTGCCTTGAATACTCACCAATCCTAGGGCTGCCTTGAATACTCACCAATCCTAGGGCTGCCTTGAGTACTCACCAATCCTAGGGCTGCCTTGAGTACTCACCAATTCGCGGATCTTTTCCAAGATCCAGAATCGCACCCTTGTCCTCATCTGTCAATGAGTACAGCGAGTACACGTCTTCCCTCTTCTGAATGTAGTTTGCCTCTAGACAAGTGCTGAACACTGGGAAGCCATTCTTGACATTGAGGCCAGCATCGTAGGAGTGAATGTAGATGCCTGTAATTGAGGTAGGAGTGAATGTAGATGCCTGTAATTGAGGTAGGAGTAAATGTAGATGCCTGTAATTGAGGTAGGAGTGAATGTAGAAGCCTGTAATTGAGGTAGGAGTGAATGTAGATGCCTGTAATTGAGGTAGGAGTAAATGTAGATGCCTGTAATTCACAGGGGAGCATGGAGGATACTGTTGGTTTCATGACAAGTTCAGCTTGACTCTGCTATGGAGCGAACTGAGACACTCAGAGGTTGATGAGGATATGGCAGAAAAACAATAGCCTCCACACCTGTCACATCAATCTCCTCCCCAGGACGAGCACAGTCAATCAGGTCATTCAGCAGAATGACTTCCTTCTGGCGTGGCAAGCGTCCTGCCGGCACTGTCCCTGGACTTTCTTGCAAGGTGAGCTTCTGGTAGTCCCGGTAAACAGTCTGGGAACTGTTCACCTGTCAGCAAGTCAAGGTGATGGAGATTGAAAAAAAGCCATATCTGGCAATTCTGCTATTTGCACGAGTTTTAATCAAGCAATACAGGTGCAATGGTTCTTGCAGGATGAAACTTACATTGAATGGTCCTTTACCACTGCAGTTAGGGCAGTGTTGTGGCTTGATTTCTGTATCACTATTTTGTGTGAAAGGACCAAGAGTGTGTCCACACTTGGCACAGTCAAACATGACCACCCTGAGCTGAGGGAAGACCCCTGTCCTTCTGGTAACCACACCGCTGACTCTCACTAAGTTGTTCAGGTGGAAGCTCCTAGAGGATCATTGCAGCAATGCAATGGCTTGCTCTTATTAATCCCTCAATGTATGGAACAACTGACTCAGCTGCACACGAAAGATTTCCCGTACAAAATAATGCTATTCATAAGCTTCTCCAGCCATCCTTTATGCACTCACCTCAACTCACGGAGCTTGTCATGTAAGGGTAAGTCTGTGATGCGGACTTGGTACTTAGTTCCTTCCTCCTCCTCTCTGTTGTTGTCATTCTCTTCAGTGCTGGGGAACATTCTCTTGACAGCTTTTTCAAGTCCCTGTTCATTATCAAGCAAGTGCTCTAACTTTTTGTTGATACCAGCACAGAGAGTTCAGTAACTGCTTCTAACCTTATTCAAAAGTGTCAGCGTATTCAGGGGGTCATCAGCAAGCCAAGAGCCTAGGTCCTCAGTAGGTTTATTGAGTGAGATATGGGAGTACACAACTTCCAGGCCCTTCTTTCCGTCTGCAGGACAATAATTTAGAATTGAAAGGTGTCAAAATGCAGCCAGAAATCAATATGGCAACAGCAAGGTTCTTGCATGCAGCCGAGCAACTCACTGGGCTGCATCTCCTTTATCCTTAGTGTGTAGATCTTAGAGCAACTCACTGGATTGCATCTCCTTTATCCTTTGTGTGTAGATCTTAGAGCCGTCCTCATCTTGAAATGTCAACAAGAAGTTCATGAAGACCCGCTGCACCTTCTTCACAACAGCAGGCTGAGTAACGAATTCACTTAGGGGACGGCCCTCCTTATTACCGAGCTGGACATCCATATCCTGGAAAATTGAAAACGGATGTAGGTAGAGTGTACATGGTAAAGTTTCACACATTGCCTCTGGATTGCTACAATAGAAGGAAAGCCTTAATTAAGCACTTTGACAGAGGTCGCACCCCTCCAGCTTCCTCCTCATGATCTGAGTAACCAGGAGAAACACCACGCCTGCGTCTGCGATCTCTGCGCTCCCTGAAGTACTCGCTGTCCTCCGCATCTTCTGTACATTGCTCAAAGGAGAAATTTCAGTTTAGAGGGACAGGTTCTGAGGTAAAATTTGTATGTTGGGGCAATGGTTACAGAATTAAGTTGACAATTTTTTTGAGCTAAAAGATACAATCAGAGCACTTACCCTCCAGTGCTGCAGGAAGTTGACCACCAGCTCGTGCTCGCCTTGCATCTATTTCCCGCTCTGCAGCAGCCCTGGCAGCGTACAAATCATCCTCTTCTAAGACTTCTTCAGCATCATCTTCTAATCCCTCTGATTCGTATCTGTCTAAATGTTCAATTCGCCGGTAGTCCCTGCATGCCAAAGGTGCAAGGTTCGAACACAATTCTCTCTCTCCCACAAAACATTGCGGACGTACTGGCCCATATTCTCATCCAGCAGGTCTTCACCCTCTCCTTCCTCATCTTCTCGGAGATGGTCATCCTGCTCCTCGTCACTAACGTCCTCAAGACGATCAAGGACATTAACGTCATCACCATTATCCTGAAATGATTTTAAATCGTTTGGAAATTTCGTATGAGCACAATTCGTGCATGTTTACCATTTTGCTACTTCTTCTTTTGAAAAATTCAAATGTTTGAGGTCCTCAAACAATTTTTTACAGCAAACCCAACGTCTTAGAATAGTTGTCTTCTTTCTTAATTAAGCAAACGCCCTCAAATTTTTTGCAGGTGTTTTATGTAGCTAACAAGAAGTAGCTGAACATTGGTGTTCGGGTGACCTCCATTGTCCATTACAGGTCATTATCATCAGAGCTGCTGGTTTAGTGCACATGCATCTCAAAAAATTTCGCTGCGGCGATCTGGTTGCTTCCCAAAATTGTTCGTCAGCTAAACACCTTTCGGCTCCTTTACATCTACTTCCTCGTAATGCACGAACTTCGTTGAGAATTCAGCGTATAACTTATAAACACATGGCTAACAACATGGACCATGACCCTTCGACGGCCTCTACCTCAGATAATTGGTCACAACTTGATGTTGCTACCAAGTTGGTGCACGGAAAAAGCAGTGTAGTGGACCCTTATGGCTCATCAGGGGCGCCTCTGTGGCAAACAGCAACATTTGCCCAACCTAGCGCAACAACCTTTGGAGAATATGACTATACTCGCAGTGGCAACCCAACTCGTACCATTCTTGAGGAACAGGTGCCTGAACAAAGCCTGAGTAGGAAACAATTTTTAAACCACAGTGCTTGAGACTGCGCCATTGCTTGCTTTCATCTTGTGCATTTGTCATAAATTCAGATAAACTCCGTTTGTACTCATGAGTCTTTTGGCTTATACATTCAATTTGCTTCAGCTTGCAGCGCTGGAAGGTGGTGACCGCGCATTTTGCTTTACTAGTGGGATGGCAGCCATCGCAGTTGTCTGCAAGCTGGTATCCTCTGGGGAGCACATCCTTGCAGGAGAAGACATATATGGCGGGACCTCTAGGTTGCTGAGTCAGGTGCATTAAAGGGATTGTTTGATCAAGAGCTAAACTGAAAGAAAAGAATCTTCAAGAGAACTTGTTCTAAAGGGATTTAGGGCCTTTTATTCATAAGTGCTGATGTCAGCCTATCCATGAGCCTCTAGAATTTTGAAAAATACACAGCTTAGAAAGGATTTGGGCTTAGAGCCCTATTTGTGTACCAGAGACCCTATTTTGGCAGCTAGAAATGGTTACATTGTTGAAGAGAGTACAGCATAGTGCGCGTAGCATTTATTTTCTCATCTCCCTTCTCTGGCATGTGCGTTGATAAATCTCTTCAAGCAGGTTGTACCTACAGCGGGTGTCAGTGTTAGCAACGTGGACATGACGGACTTAGAGTAAGTGGGTCAGCCAACCTACTTCGTCCACACAGCACCAAGCATGCATCATTTACACTTGTCAAGCTTTTCTGCTGTCATCACTTTATCCGCGTGACGATTCTCTTTCTACGTGCAGGCATCATGATAATATACTATGTGACTGCCTTGAGTAGTGGACCTGTGATTCCTCCTCTCCAAGTTTCAATTTTGTTTTGCTTGATCTTGCAGATCAGTGCAGCGGGGAATCATCCCAGGCCGCACCAAGCTAGTGCTAGTGGAGTCCCCCACCAACCCACGCATGCAGATTTGTGATATCAAAGCCATTGCTGACATGGCGCATGCTGCAGGAGCCATCTGCTGTGTAGACAACAGTATCATGGCACCTGTATTTCAGCGTCCCATTGACCTTGGCGCTGACATGAGCATGACTTCTGGTACAAAGTACATCGGGGGGCATGGCGATGTGACCATGGGTGTCCTTACCATCAAGGGACAAGAGTTAGCAAAGAGAGTTTACTTCCTGCAGGTAAGGACAAGAGAGTGTACTTTGTTCAGGTAAGGACAAGAGACACCTGTTTTTGGCCTTAAGCAGATGCTGGTCATAAGATCACGTAGTCATCCTTTACTTGTTTCTAATCTTTAGTGATGTGAGTTGATGACATGCCTGCTGGGCTGCGATGGTCACTGAATTCCTTTCAATTTGACGCCTTTTTAATCCTGCTTATTGAGCTTATGTTTCTAAAAGGTTTGAGAGAGCAGAACTAGCTCCATTCTTACTGTCGGATTGCATGTTTTCACTCCATTCTATTATTATTGCTTTTTGCCAATAGAATGCTGAGGGAGCTGGTCTTGCTCCATTTGACTGTTGGCTCGCACTTCGTGGCCTGAAGACCATGTCTCTTCGCATGGAGCGCTCTGCTGAAAATTGTGCCAAACTGGCTGCTTATCTGTCACGGCACCCTTTGGTTAGAAAAATAAATTACGCGGGCTTGCCTGACCACCCTGGCTATGATATTCATGTGGGGCAGGCCACCAGTGGTGGTGCATTACTGAGCTTTGAGACTGGGAGCGTTGAAGCATCCAAGGTAAGATGCAGGCTCGGCAATATTGAAGGGTTTTCTGGGCTACAAGTTGTGCTTCAAGCTCTGCTCTATACATCCTCAAGCCTTTGGCTGTACAGCTTTTCAGTTCAGAACCTGATGCATGCTTTCTGTACACCCTGTTCAGGTTATTGTAGAGGAAACCAAGTTGTTCAAGATCACTGTCAGCTTTGGGAATGTGAACTCCTTGATTTCACTGCCCTGCTACATGAGTCATGCATCCATACCTGCTGAGGTGCGTGCAGCCAGGGGCCTGCCTGATGATTTGGTTCGAATTTCTGCTGGGATCGAGCACGTTGACGACTTGATAGCAGACCTTGACCAGGCCATGTTGAAAGCTATGGTGAAAGTGGGCATGAAACCAGAGACGGGAAAGGCAGAGCATGATAATGCATTAGAAGGTTCTCAGAAGCATGATAATGCATTAGAAGGTTCTCAGAAGCACCTCCTACTTAGAATCAAGGAGTTGGAGGAACAGGTGCGAGAACTCACAATGTCTGGAAAGCATGGAAATAGACATTAGAATCATTGCAAATGTAGAATATGCTGTTGTATGTGTTTTCTTTCAACTGCGGCTCCTTATGCACCTCAGAAGGACCTCCAGCTCATGTACCTCTCCACAACGTAGTAGGTTCATAACGGTGAATGGCTTTCTTTGATGATGACTAATATATTAAATGTTTTCAGCCTTAAGAGTATATGTAAGGTATAATGACGCTAGGACTTCGAATCCAAAAAAAGAACACCAATCCAAAAAACAAAGTATTAATGAAAGCCTGGAATGTATAATTTGCGGTTCTGTAAGAATGGGCTCATACAAAGAATTTATATAAGTCATTACCATAAATGGAAAGAGGCTAGCAGAACACCTCACAAGATTTAAATGACTTATATCAATTGCTACTTGGTACAAAAAATAGGTGCAGGTTATAAAATATTTGAAGAAAGACAGCACCCTGTCCTGTGAATAAAGAGCATTTCATGTACTTCTGTTATAGCATTCTTCCTCATCACTGGCATGAGTCAAGGCCATCTCAAAAGCTGCATAGTTTTGCTTCAGCTGCGTCAAAAGTGGTTCACACTCTGTGAAGACGCGCACAAAGTTGTGCACCAGAGGCATCGCAATGAAGTCGATGAACCCTTTCTGCGCTTTAGAGACTCCTGCCTTGGAGCGGTCACACAATGGTGTGATGCTCATACCTAGGTCCCGCTCCTTATCCCCTTGGGAGAAGAACTCCTCCAATCCATGGATTGACTTAATAGCAACCTGAAGCGGGCGGCAGATACTGCTGATGTCAGCAACCTTGAGGGCAGTCTGCAATCCCAACAGCCTGTCACCAGCATCTTTAGGACGGTACACCATTGGAGAGGCCACACGCCTTACTGAGGATGTCAGTCGACTTGGGACCCGATGAAACAAGCGGCTGGGCGCCCGCATACTTTGAGAAGCCTTCCGTGCTGAAACCCTAATTTGTGAGGGTGCTCTTGAGGCCAGCAGTGTAGTGTCACCTCTTCCCCCACTGCCTCGCTCCAAATCCTCATGCTGACCTCCAACAGCACTCTGAGCCGTAAGAAGCTCTGATGTTCTCTCTGTTGACAGTCGAGTGCTGGCCGTAAACTGTTGAGAGCGCAAGCAACACGGGCTGAATGGAGAGGGCTACAGAACCATATTTTGCAGAAATATAGAAGCAGCTTGTGCATAGAGAGATTGCAAAGCAATGACAGGTACTGAACTCAACTCTACACAGTTTGTATACCGTAGCTTCACTTAAGATGTGAGATGTTGTGAGATTATTTAACACAGCGCAGCCTGCTCACTCTGCTACATCCAAGAAAGGCACACCTGTGAGAATATGTTAAAGTGCTGTTTCATATCTGTTGCCAAGACAAGGTCAATAACTAGACTCCTGACTCAAGAAACAGAAACAACAAAGTCCTTGAGTGGCCAGAGCTGAGTTCCATTGTCAACTGTAAACCGCTCCTCCTCTCTGAGAGTGCCTCATCAAATTCTAAAGGCTCACATTAATTTCACACAGTATTCCTTGCATTTCTATATGATTTACCCTCAACCCTAGAAGCAATCATTGCACCCTCTATACCTTAAAGTCCTCTGGTCAGCTGGCGGTAAGGAAGAGGTGAAGTCACAATCATCAGCTTTGTACAACGTCATGAAAGCTTGGCTGCAATGATGGGACTCCATTGGAGAGCGATCGTTGTATAATAATGCTATATCATTACGGCTACTTATTAGGAAGTCATTGTTAACGCCTGATATTCAAAAACATAGAAGGAAACCTTAAACCTTTTAAGAAGAACACACAAATATCACAGATATGCAAGAATATTTATGACGTCAGTTGTCTTGAAGTGTCACAGCAGATGAAACTGTTCAGCTCAGACATAAGCATCAGAGTAGTGTGAACATCAGAGTAGCGTGAACAGGTTGAAAGCAGAAGTTAGTAAGTTGAAAAATTACAGCCTGGACAATCTGGTGTAAGGCACCAACCCAATTCTTACCATAATGATCCACATCATGAACCACAGCTGCCATGATGTATCCCAGCTGAGTGAGGGCTGTGTCAATGAATGCCCTCCTCCTCAAGGTATTTTTCACCATGACATGTAACATCTGAAGGACATCAGCTGCATGCGTGCTGTGATGGTACGAGTTATGCTTGCTGTACTGCTCCTCAATCCTGGTCAGGAAGTTTGAGACCTTGCTGGCATCCAAGTCAAGCTCGCCGGCAACATTCGTGTCAACTGTGAGAATGTAGAGGGCCAGTATGTACAATGCACGATTGTTGGTGGCCTCTCTTAGGGCGTTAATATCAAATGCAAGGTCGGAGCATGCAGAAACAAGCAGTTCTTGAACATGCTCAGAGAAGAGGATGAACATCCCGAAGTCTATCTTCTCCAGGTCCCTCCTCTTGATAGCTGTTGAACGTCCCAACATCCTTCCCAAGGTAGGTCTAACACTTCTCTCACCCTGAGGATCATGTCATCAAATCCTTAAGAAACCCCAATAGACAGCTCTCTGAAGTACACACAAGAACTTGCCATGGCACGAGCAGCATTCATTGTGCAACAATGCAATATCTCTTTGTACCCATTACATACAAGCCCATGACATAACTCACCGGCACTTGCTCTATCATTGTCAGCAGAGACATGGCGACGTCTGAGGACATCTGTGTCTCCATTTCTGATAGCTGTGCAGCAGGAGCAGCATACATGTCCCGGTGCTCCTCAACAGCCTGCCGAATGGCTAGGACATCATCCAAAGATGGCATTTTCCCCGCCAGCAGCGTGCTGACCAGGTTCAGGATGTGCTCTGCTGGCGTGTTGGTTACCGACATGAGTCCCTTCCCACCACCCTTATCATCATCCCTGTCTGATGCATCACTTCCCAGAGAAGCCCTGGGCTTTGACAGGCTGCCTCCATTCAACCATGCTGTGGCATCATAAGCCTCAGAGGAGATCTCTATTTGCATTCTGATCCTCCCTTGATCAGCTACATAGAAGTAGCTGATCAAGAGGGTCACAACTAGCAGCATAATAGGAGGGAGGACAATCATCAGTGGAAGTTCCCAACTGGGACGCCAGCTACCACTGTGAGGTAACACATCCAGGGTAGTCCAGGTCACTCCTGGACTTACTTTGACTTGAGCAGAAACAGGATCTGCCAGGAAGCTGTGGCTGACAGCAGCGATGACAGACCTGCAGGAGGAGGAGCCATATCTTTGTGCAATTTTTAGGTCCTGCATACAAGTTGATAGTGAATGTTGAGGACATGCTCAAGAACCAGTACAGATCGCACATTAACCTACAGCAGAGTGTCTTTTCAGGTATTGAAAAGTGAACGTTAAGTGGACTTCAGCTTATCATGATCACAGCATGAATAAGAACATGAAAGCAAAATGTTTTGTGGTATAATACAGGAGACTGAAGAGCAAGAAGTACGGCTCTCATTCCCAGGACCATTATGGTATACTGCAAAAGAGGAGATGACTCACGATGTTAAATGGGATGCATTGAGGCATGACTGCACTGATTGTCGAAGGATGTAGTCATAATGCATTCGCAGGCCTTCCAAGAGGGGGTCTGTGCCCATGGGGATGGGTGTGAGATCCAAGAGTGCAGTGCAGGAGCCCCACAGCTGTTTGCTTAGGTTGCAAGCAAGGGAGCAGTTTGGGGGAGCTGCTGTGTCTGACATGAAACCTGAGGCGCTTATGTTTACTGTCCCATCCACAAACACTGGTATGGTTATTGCCACGGTCCTGCATTTATGCAGGTAAAAGAAGTAGGTGATGTAGGTACTCTTTTTTCATTCAGTGCTGCCGCTGACTAAATAGAGATTTGAGGAAGCAGGGTATAAGAGGCAGAGTACTATGAGCAAGAAGTTAGCTCGAATGCATTACGGAGGATATAGAATAAGGACGCAGTGCTGCCGCACAGCATAGCTTAGACGAAGACGTCTAATTCTCACATTTCAATCTGATTGCCTCCATCAGCATCTGATGGCCCATTGGTCCAAGCGTTATTTGGCCAGCAGTCCAAAGCTAACCTAGTGTAATTTTTCAGCGAAGGAGAGATGAGCGAGATGGGTCGTGAAACAGCAATACTGCCGTTATTTATTGATAATGCTTCAAACACGAGGTCAGAACTAGACCAAGGTTTGACGAAAAATGAGGCTGAGATGCTACTGCTGCTTTGGTTACGAAAGAAGCCCTGCACATTGCTTTGTAAAATACCGTAATGTAGTCCCAAGTCACAGGCCAGTACTAAAATTACTAGGAGCAAAAATGCACTTACAGCCTGTACAAACGTCAGACGGCTCAGGTAACAGGGCATAGATCCTTTGTGTCCTCAGGGAATCTGTTATGTCAGTCGACATATTTTTCGCTCACATGTCTGATGTTATTACAGTTCCAGATTTAAATCTAACTTAAATCAATTGGATTATATTTAGCATGGAATATGTCCATCGCGAGAGAAGTATTCTTCACGTGCTCAGTACGACAAACTTGGTACTTGTGTCTTGGGAGACATGGCGCTTGAAAGAAAATTATAATCTTCAATAATCCCAAAATTAATAAACATAAAGTTTTTGGCATCGCATTACCGGTTCTGCTCTGCTCTGAGACCAATACCTAATCAGATGATCGACAATCATACGACTACAGCACATGAACGCCAAACTTGTGGGAAAATTTAGATCATGCTCCACGCATGCCAATTGTTCTGGTAAATATAACAAAACAGTGCACTCTCAATAACATGGGGAGAATCAAGTGAGGGCTCTCTCTTCTTTTCTGTGTTCCCAGGTTACAGAAGCAGTGGGCATGTGCTGATGAAGAGGAGGCTTACATGTAAAAGGGACATAAGATTACATAGTGGTAAGAGCATGGTATACTTCGCAGAATATTAGCTGAATGCTTTGGCAATGAATTTAATATGTTCACAAATTTATCCGTTAATCTCCACACACATGTTCAGGCCCTGATCATTCAGATTCAGATACAGTATTTGTGCTCAAATTGGTGGCATGGAGCTTTGTTGGAGGTGCTATGATAAAATATGGAAGCTTGCTCTTTCCAGTTGCTTTCAGTCCTGATCCAGCAATTGCGACCCTTTGCGTTGCATCCCCTCCAATTCTTTATGCAATCGCAACCTTGTTATCACAGAAAAAATCAGGATCATCATCGTCCTCAACTTGAGGGATGGACCTGATATGACATGAAGTATCCACCCTTACATAGCTGCTTGCGAGGAAGCGAGGTCTGAAGAATGAGTAATGCTCATGCTGTTTGCTTTCATTTTTTAGCTAATAAGCGTACCTTTGTTTACATTTGGATGATTCTGCGTGTCATGAGGAAATTGGAGCCATGAATGGTACCATGCTAGTTGCCATGTTAGTACAAGAAAACCTTATGATGGGTTCAACTTGGACAGATCTTACAAAAAGAATCTGTATTGAACTTTAGAAATGAATGTTATCTATTTAATTGCATGCTTTACAAAAAAGCAGAGTGTCCATCTCTTGAAAATTTAGTGCACAGCGACCATGGCATAAAAGCAGCCAGAAAGTTTTAAGGCCTCAAATTGACGGCGTTCGCGTCACACCAGCTTTGCCTTTTTAGCTATCTGGTTTATGACCTTGCTGACCGCATCCCCAATACCTGCTGTTTGCTTGCCATATTTGGTGAGTGAAGCTACCATTGCAGCATAGAAGCCGATTACGGCAAGCTCTGAGGCCCATAGAGGTAGAGGCCCTTTTCGCTTACTTCCAGTCTTCACCTTATCAACATGATGGATGATAAAGCACGTCACAAGCTAGCTACCCAGATCAAACATCTGACTTGGGCCAACAACGCCATGATGACGTAATCCATAACTACAATCTTTGAGGTCAAGGACATCCTAATTACATATCATTACACACACGGCTTTGCAAATTGGTCTTCAGCTTGTTCTGTCAAATTTCTGAGACAAAGACCAGATATTGCTGAATCAGGGGTGAGATCAATGAAATCATAATTCGTTGATTTGCAACTATTTTAATCCAAGATAGCATTGTAAAAAGTGAGGGCAGTCTAATTGATGACTACGTACCTGGGACTCCTTTACAAGGGCAGGATCTGGTTTAGATGCTTGAGTTTCTGGCAAAGGGCTAGGTATCACCCTTGCAGCAGGTTGAGGAGCAGCACTAGCGGGTGCAATAGCTATGCCAGTAGACGTGATAGGAGCTGGAGGAAGCTGTCTATCATCTATGGAGCTAGGAGAGGCTGCTACAGGTGGCTTGCTCTCCATCGTCTTGCTGCCATTGCTGAAAGATGGAAAAGAGAAAGGTAGAGCTGACGTCTCTGGCTCCTGCAACAGAGTTAATACATTCTTCTCATTTTAATTGATGCATACCCCCTTTTTTAAGAGAGTGGAAGCAAACGCCACGCCACTTAAGCTAAGTTACTTCTCAACATAAAATCATGAAGAAAATCTTCTCAATCTACTAGGCACAATTCCTCAGGCTCAAGGAAGGCAATAGCCAATGCCATCGGGTACCTGTATTGGTGCCTTAGCGCTTTTGGCTGCAATCTCTTCATACAGTCTTATTTTTGAGTTCTGCATGTCTGACTTCAGTTTCTGTGAAAGTTCCGTTCGCTCATCTGAAGGCAATGCAAACAATGAAGTACTGTTACACCAACACGTATCTTCATAACAGTCAAACCTTTTGAGGCATGCAACAGTGCAGGCATGTCTCATCTGTTCCTTGGATTTGCCAATTTGAATTTTATCAATTATGACAAACTCTCAGCCTTGAATACTCATTGGGGTCCTAGAGGAAAACCTTGTCCATACTAAATTGGTCATTTCTCACCACTTTGATCATCTTTTCGTTCCTCGATGGCCACCTGCGGGGCACTGTTTGCATCCATTTTGGTCATTGCCGCCTCCCGTCTGTGATAATGGATACAAAGATTGATTTATGAAAGAAGTCCAGGTGCGAACATTATTCTAGAACAGGTGATGATCATCACAGCTGGCGGAGTAACGCTGTAGATTGGGGTCTGTTTCACTGAAGCATTCATTGTTGCACTCTTTCTTACGTTTGTCTCATTAGTTCACGCCTCTTCTCTGCCTCAGCTTGACGTTTTTGAAAAGGTGACAGATTCTGCAAGTTTTAGAGAATGCTTCGTCACCTGGTGGGCGGATAAAGGTGATAAGAAACATACCTCATCTACATCTGCATACGCTGGTATCGAAAGGAGGCAAGTTACACCCGCAGCTATGAATGTGGCAACTGCAACGTATTGGAGGGACGTAGGATTCTGATTTGAGGAAACCTGTGGACACAACAAGTTCAGATTTTGACAAATACATGTATGAAAATGCATGAGGGGATTTTACGTTACATCTAGGCGAAACTCGTTTCCCCAGACAACTACTGGTAGCCTTTCGACAATATGCAGATCTCATTTAAACAATTTGTAGAGCGCAGCAAATTGCACAAAACGGAGTTGCACTTCATTGTGTATGGTTTAATACAGGGTATAGGTCGAACTCGCCCACATCAGCAATCTGATGCAAAAAGAGGAACATGCCACAGTAAGCTACGTTTCCGTATACTACGTTTGAGCTTTAAAGAACATTAGGGGCTTTATTACATCGGTCAAGGCTTACAATAACGTAAAAGGTGCAATTTAAAGCATGTATAATTTTCTTTAATCACATGTGCATTCTCATCTCACTCTCTCGTCAGGCATAAGGCCCAAAACTTATGTCCCAACCTATTTCATTGTTTTTATGAACATATGCCTGTCTTATGCACCCTAGATGTCATCGCTTGATATTCATCAGTCGATGGAAGAGAGACAAGGCCTAGTAAATCCTACGTCTACTTCTCAGCCAGCCCCAGCTGAGAATCCTCATGATAAAATGATTCCAGAATTAATCGAGGAGGCATTGGAAAAGGCAGGGCTGATGTAAGTTGATACTTACTGTAGACTGTATGACTTGAGTGTGGAACTGCCAAATAATATTTCTGACATTTTGTAGGAAGCAGCTCCGACCTTACATTGGAGGGACTGGACAAATTAGGAATGAAACCATTCGACAGATTCTTGCAGGTACATTTTAGGACCTGAGTACAACACGCTGTTGTTAACAACTGTCATATCATGTGCATGGACTGCTGTGCTTCCCTTCAGAATTCTGGGGAACTCTAATCTTCCAGATGTTTGGTGGCTCTGCTCCCAACAAGGACACATCAGCCCCAGCAGCAAATGGCTTTGCTCTTGTTGCTGCCAGTGAGTCAATGACCAATTAAGACCAAGCTTGCAAAGGCATTTGAGTACACTGCATTCAGTAAATGATCCGATCAACAGCACATGTTTGCACACCCTTCTGACCTTTAACCGCGACGTGCCTGCAGTCTATGCATTCTGCAACATATCTGGAGGGCACTTGAACCCTGCCGTCACTTTTGCCCTCATGTGCACTGGGCACATGAAGTGGTGGAAAGGTCTCATGTACATGTGTGCTCAGGTGGGTGTGAATTGTTCATACATGTCTGAGGGAATTAAAGCATTATTTTTAATAACATACTCCTTGCCTGCATGACTTCACCATGAATTAACAGTGAGTCATGTCAGGAAACCAAGTCAATATCAGAATACTTCTTTCTCCTTGGTTTCCTTGACAACACCTTCTTGTAACCTTCAGTGTAAATCTTGCAACTATTTGTCTCCCCTCCAGATCCTGGGTGCTATATTTGGAGCCTTGATCTACGCGGCCCTCATCCCTCAGCTCCATATTGGAGGTGGTAACTCCTCTCCTGGCTGCTTCGGTCCTGCTCAGGGCACTAACTGGTCGGAAGTGTTCGGATGGGAGACCATGATGACCTTTTCTCTTGTCATGACTGTGTATGCCTCAGCGGTGTCTAAGGTGTGAATAAGGTGCCTCAGCGGTGTCTAAGGTGTGAATAAGGTGCCTCAGCGGTGTCTAAGGTGTGAATAAGGTGCCTCAGCGGTGTCTAAGGTGTGAATAAGGTGCCTCAGCGGTGTCTAAGGTGTGAATAAGGTGCCTCAGCGGTGTCTAAGGTGTGAATAAGAAAGCCATTCGGGCAAGCCTAAAAGCGTGGCTGTGTATCTGTGCCCACATCACTCAAGTTTTATCTGTGCTGGTAGCACACCTTTCTGGAGCGTGTATAGCATGTCTCAGGATCGCGTGATATGTCCTCTACATTTTAAAATGCATCTCCTTGATTGCTCTGAACGACATGCTCTTTGCTTGCAGCCTGGTCATGGAAACACTGCACCCCTAGCCATTGGACTCTCACTGTACGCAGCTGCAATATCAGGTAATCAGGCTATGCCACGAAAAGTAAACTCATACCCCACAGAACTGTTTACTTTCAATATCTCTCTGGCCATTGCCAACATGCACGGCATGCCCCCTAGCTCACATGAGTTTGCTGCTATGTGTCAGGGGGTCCTTACACCGGAGCCAGTTTGAACCCAGCTCGTACCATTGGACCTGCTGTGGTTTTTGTTTGCAATGTTGGGGTTTCCTTCATCTATATCATCGCTGAGTTCTTTGGCGCAGCATGTGCTGCTGGTCTGTCAATCTTCTTGTATGGCAGGAACCCAGATTTGAAACACCAGGATTAAGAGTTCAGCAGATCTCCAGCCTATGATCTGTGATTGACGCTTGATGAAGTGTGAAATTAAGATCAGTGATGAAGTATTTGTGAATGATCCATTAATTTGGGAATATGTGCTTGAAATCTACCAGAGTCATCCTTTGGATTTTATCATATGAATTATTTTACATCAAGGAAAATTATAGAGAATCATTAGAATTGAAATTATGTGTAAAAATATCTGAACACAGAAGTGTGAATGCTGTTCTGAAACGAGTAAAAGCGCATGCAGGAGGATTTACTGCACACTTCAACTGCTTTCCTCCACAACTAATAAGTACACAGACTTCATAATTTGCTCCTCCACATTCAACATAACATAGTTTTCACACAAAATAGGAGGCAGATGATTTTATTGACTGCACTTTTTCCCAGTCATCCTGGTCCATCAACGTCTTCAAGCCATCCATACTGTCTTGCTCATGAGTGCGCTTGAACTCTGATAGAGCTGAAGCAGCTTCTGCACGGATGGCAGCTGTCTGGCGGCTGCTGGCAGCTGGCACTAGTGCCAGCAGCACTGACGGCATCCAGGTTGGGCAGTCATAGGGGCTAGACATGAGGAAAGCCTTCATGCCCTGAGAATGAATATAAGTGAGCATTGACCACTGGACATGACTTTAAGAGTGTCACACTTCAACTGAAATGTGTAAAACCCCACTGACATACCACTGTAAAGTGTTTAAGTGAAGGCAACGTGATAATGGGGCCCTACATAGCAATAACATGAGACATCCATGCTCCATCTATACATAATCTCTCCTACTACTTACCAGCACAGCCCCGTGCTTCTGTAAGATGACTGCTGGTGTGTCCAGACCTCCTGGAAGTGGTGCGGAAGCTGCTTGCGAGGCGGAGCGCTTCCCCATGGCTGGTGGTGGTGGCAATAGGGAGCTGATGTGTGACAACAGGAGCTCCCTGAGCTGTGTGGCTTCAACCTCACTCATGCCTTTGATCATGCCAGCCAGGGTGGCGGTTGCCAGGGTTCGCACCTCAGCCTTGGAATCTGAGAGACGGCTGACCACAGCATCCTGAGCGGCATCAGAAACATGAAGCATGTTGCAACAACCAGATATCCAGCGACGATATAACTAGCCTCCTCAGAGACAACTGATGCGGTTGTAACTTACATCTTTCGACTTCTATCCTGACAAAGACAATGATATGAGATCATGCTAAAAAGCTTCCATAACTCTAGGCTAACACAAATGTGTACCCTCAGCATGAGGCTACAGCCTTCTCAGAGGGATTGAAATAACCTGAGTACCCTCTGCCAGGATGCAGAGTATTGCATTGAATGTTTATTGACAATCTGAAAGGTTAAGCATGCACAACATGCATTCTTTTTAAATTTGCCTTCTGTAGGATAAGTACATGTACTACAGGATTACCTGTAGTATGCTCAAATGATCCTTCTGCAGCAGGAAGCACTGCCGGAACCAGAAGTACTGTGTGAACAGTAGTGCTGCAGCACGGGAACTCCAAACGGTACTACCCATGGCCTGTGTGATAGCTTTCACGACAAATAATATATCATTTGGCCCCTGAGGCATGTACTTGAGCAGGACAAGGGCTTGCTGGCTCTCAGCCGCCAGTTTCTGCAAAGAAGGTCCTGTTGGGAGGATAGGGTTTAGGGTTTAGAAGCAGGGAGGAGAAATGGGCTCAACGGAACCTTTGATTTGGTCATACAAACAAAATCTAATTACAACTTTTAAAGGTCTCTGTCATCCCAGAAACTCAGAGTAGAGTTGTACATTTGACTAACCAGGATGCAAACTTTACATCATCAGTATATGCATAGCCACACGAAGGCCTATTTTCTTTATCCTAAGTGATGCACTTAATGACTATTCAACATGCATGTACCCCACAAGCTGCACATCCTCTTCATATGTTATCCTACCAGCCAGCTCCTGCAGCTTGAACAGATGTGGTAGCAGCAGCAGCAACTGACCCCTCAGGCTACCAGGATCCACATTCCTCAATCCTTTAACTGCCAGCTGCAGGCCCAGGCCAAGGACTGACAGCATCTCCACAGGGACTTCAGCAGCACCAGCCGAAGAAGAGACTGCTGGCAACTTCTCTGCAGCTACAGCTGCCGGCTGGGCTTCCTCCTCCAGCAGCATACCTTCAACTGACAGTTGTGAGTCCACTTCCACAATGCCACCTGCCTTAGGTGCTGGGCTGCTTGAAGCAGGGCTGCTGTCTGAAGCGAGGGATGCAACAGAAGGCGGTGCCTCCACCATCACCATGTCAGAGCCATTGCTGCGCGTGTCATCCATGTCCATCACAAAGGTCTGTTCTGGGTTAGGAGGGGGGGATGCAGTGCTGGTGGGAGTGGAGCAAGGCTCCTCCAGGGATGAAGTTACACATGAGGATCCTGAGGGGCGCCATTGTTGGACAAGATCAGCTGCCTCTGCAAAGCGCTGTACCAATGTGAGCTTCAGAGCAGCTGCCTGAATCTCAGCCTTCTCGATTGGACCCTGCAGAACAAGGGCAGCATGTCTAAGCAGTCAGAGAATGCAGGTAAGTAACAAAGCCTCTTTTGCTATAGTAGTAATAATTAGAAAGTATGGGAGCCTACTGTTCCTATGGCACGAAGGAAATACAGCATGGCAGCATAAGGAAAGCGTTGTATTGCAGTATCCATCATCATAGATATTCTGTGCAGGGCAGATACTTGTCATTCTGTACTATGAGCATCACCTGCAATGAGTCCTGCCATGTCATCAGCCTCCACTCACCTCTACTTCCATGGCCTCAAAACCTCCTGCCCTGGCTGGCAAAGGGAAAGTTGCGCTGACTTCAGCCAAGAGTCCCCCGACCATCTCCCTCAGAGCTAGGCTGTCACTATTGAGAAGCACCCCACACTCTGACATCACGCAGGACCAGAAAGCAATGACCTGCAGATCATGTCCGTCATTCACTCAGTCCCTCATTCATAAAAGTAAATGAGTATGTCAAGTCAAGGTATCTCCACTCACCGAGGGAGGCAGCTCCACTGCAGGCCTCCTAGCAGTGGTCCTCAACTCTCTTGCCAGCTGTATCAGATACCGGATTAGCTTCATGCGAGGAGGGAGAGCTCCTGTAACTGAGCCACTAGACTGTACTCCAAGCTGTGTGTGTGATCCTGAGGCAACATGAGGTAACAGCAAGATATGCATTTGTTAGAGTGTGATCTGACACTGAAAGGATATTGTGTATTACTGAACTCTTTATGTAATACTGGAGCAAATTGTGATGTCTGTTACGGCTCTCCTTTTACAAGTGTTATGTGCGCATTGGAGGCTCAACTTGATGCATTGGAGGCTCAACTTGATGCATTGGAGGCTCAACTTGATGAATTGGAGGCTCAACTTGATGCATTGGAGGTTCAACTTGATGCATTGTAAGCTCAACTTGATGCATTGTTCAGATGTTCAAGGTCTTGCATAGATATCGACTACACAGTCTCACCGGGCAGCTGCACAATCTTTCCGAGCAGCGTATGCACTGTAGCTGTAGCCTCTTGGCTTGGCATGCACCATGAGGAGGCACTACGTCGATCACTACGGTGGTTGGCAACAGTTGGAACCAAGATACTTTCCAACAGCTTTGAGAGAGCAAACCTGGCAGCAGTGTTCAAACAGAAGTCACTGGCATGACGTCCATTACGTCATCACTACACGACTTACATGCAAGAGCTCAACTAATAAGTATTCCTAACATGCAATGTTGCACAGCGTCCAGAAGTGAGGTGCAGTCGTTGATGTAACTGCTTAGTAGCTTTCAAACGCAGTCTCAATATGTAAATAGGAAGCCATGCACGTGCTTGCTTCCTTCTCCTTATTGCCCCTTACCGAGCAGCTACTGCCCAGCTCTTAGACATCTCCAAGGTAGTCCCTGACATGGCCTGAGCCAAGATGGATAGCAACCCGTTGTTGTCCACTCCTGATCTAGCAGCAGTCTCCTCTCCAGGTACTAGAGCAGTGGAGGCAATCAGGCCAGCAAGGATCTCAGCACTAGTGGCCTGATGTGCTTTGTCTGAGGTTGTGGAGGCCTGGTGTGGAAGGTGTGAAAGGGATGGTGGTAGGGTGACAAGAGCCATTGCACATTATAGTCAGGAGAAAGTCTGTAAGGTGAGAAAGCCATAATGGTAAGGGTGACAAGAGCCACAGCATTTTAGTCAGGAGAAAGCCTTGGAGCAAACAATGTCCTTCCAGCTTCATGACAATGACCTTCCAGTCTCATGATGGAAAGATCCAGATCCAGATCAATTCAGATACATCAAGACATTGTAAGAGTACAGGTAAGTTTGGTACATCAAGACATTGTAAGAGTACAGGTAAGTTTGGTGCATCAAGACATTGTAAGAGTACAGGTAAGTTTGGTACATCAAGACATTGTAAGAGTACAGGTAAGTTTGGTACATCAAGACATTGTAAGAGTACAGGTAAGTTTGGTACATCATCCATATCCATATCCATATCCATATTTAACTTCATTGATTCTTGCCTCACCAGGAGCTTGTCATTGGCAGTGTACTGAATGAGCACTGGCTGCAAAGCCTGAGTTAATCCCGGCGAGAGGCGGTTGAGCAGTTGAATGGTGCGGGCATGCCCAGTCACAAACAGCCCATCTCGCACAGCCTCAGGTGTGTCATCTTCCTCAGGCCATTGCAGAGCTCTGTGAACGTGATGACAGTAACAAGAAGCTACTCTTGAATGTTCTCAAGGCTCTGATTGAGTTGGCATACAGCATGCACAACTTGTTTCATTGGCATCAATACAGTCTGGTTCAGCATTGCAGATAGATAGAGTGGGAATGAAGTGTCGTGATGACTGACCTCTCGACAGCTATCTTGAGCATGTGGCTCAAAGACTCCTCGAATGTCGCCCCTCGCGGCTGAATGCCTCCCCTTTTTCCCTGAGCAGCATCCCACAGTGAACCAGTAAAGAGCAAACCTCAAATTAAACTCACTCATTTGAGACCTCTCCATGCACCCTTTATGTTAGTCATTAGTTAAACAGATATGAGTATCTTTTGCACAGGACTCTGTTTGCAAGCTGGGACAACAAGCAGCCCCTGTGCTCCCACCTTAGCCTCCTCCTTCAGATCAAGCTGTACATGATCCGCTACCATGAACTCAACCAGAGCCTGTGCCCCACCTCCCACATGCAGCCACTGTCTCACTTCCTCTACCAAGATTGAATTCAACATGCCATGATCTACAACACACCATGCCTGCAGGAGTGTACACACAGAAGATTTGCTCTTAGGAAAGAAGCTTTATGACAGTTCAGTCTTGAAAGAAAGCCACACTTGAGTAGGTGATATATGTGTGCTGGCTGAGGCTGCAGTACACTGGTAGTGTGACATGAAGTGACCTTTTAAGAAGTCAGTGTTGCGTGAAATGCCTTAAACCATGTTCTGATCTCCCTTCTGACAAGTTTATCAAGACCTCACCTGGAAGGTCAGCCCTCCAGCTGCAAGCTGTCGCAGTCCAAGAAGAACCTCAGAGCTGCTCACCATCTCTATCATGTGCCTCACAAACGGAAGTGCTGCCTAAGATAATGAAAGGAAAGGGTCCAACTGTCAACAATCTTGAAGTCAACAACAGGAGTTACTTTGGTCGCCTCAAAAGTAAGCCTCATAAATTGACATTTTGTACATTAAGAAAAGACAACATTAAAAAGCCTAAAGCCTCTTTCCAATGTATGCCTCACCTGGCTATCAGGCGTAGGCATGATGAGCAAGCTCATGACATTGGCCAACATGGTGTACCTCCATGTGGCACCCTTCATAGCACCAGGGCGAGACAAGGCGAGAAGGGTAGAGGATAGCTCAGCTGCTTCTGGTCCATCAGGATGCAGTAAAGCTGGGCGGATGAAGCGGCCCATCATTTGAATCAGCACATTGCCAATGTCAGCCTGAGGTTGCCATCAATAAAGCAATGTCATGAGATTAGCAGTCTGGTACTGAGATCCCAGCTCACTAAGTGTGTTGCAAAGGTGTGAGGAGAGCATGAGCATGTTCACAATGTCAAGCATCTGATGAGATATTTTTCAGAAGGAAGCCATGTGAAGACAGCCATGCCAGGTATGAGACTCTTAATGAGACAAGAGACTTCCATGCAAAAATTGTCATTTTTTCCATCTCAAGCATGCAGCTAGCTCACCTGCACTGCTGTAGTGTTGTACACTCTGGATGCCATGAAGGCATACATCATGGCTGAGAACAGTCTAACGTCACGGAAAGCCACTCTCCATAATGGGAGGCTCATACTCAACAGACCACAGGCACCCTTGCACCTTCCATCTCGGTCAGTATCAGCCTGACCAGCAGCGGTCATGGCACTAGCACCACTCTCTGGTCCGACGCTGCTGTCCTGTCCTAGGGGAGTTGAGAAAGCAGCACTGTCTTTGCCACTGACAGCGGCCTGCTTCAGGCATTCCAGTAGATCTTGCTGTCTTTGAGCAAGGAGCTGCTGCCATTCTGTTGATGCACCTGCTTCACCACTACAGGCACCAGCACTACCGCTAGCAGTTTCCAGATCTAGATCAGGTGTCTCAATATCAGCTACAGCAGCCAACACTTGCCAAAGCTGTAGCTGAGCCAGAGCTGAAAACCTATGCGTGGTTGGTAAAGGGAGGACCATCATCAGTCTCTATCACAAAAAAAACCCAAGTTATCAGAGTGCATGACAAAAGAGAAGGTGTGAGGAAAGGTCAGTTTTCATACTAAAAAAGGTATGAAAACCCCCTCATAATAATCTATGTACAGAAGCACTCCTAATGTAAGATAACAGCTCATGAAGCATGGCCCTCCTAATGTAAGATAACAGCTCATGAAGCAAGGCCCTCCTTATGTAAGATAACAGCTCATGAAATGCTTCAAAATTCTCCCAAAACCCCAAGAATGCCATACCTTTTGATCACTGCTTCGACACTTGGAGCAGCATCCCTCCTAACTTTTCGATATCTGTGAAGACATAATGCCCCCAGCTCACGTGCAAGAGCTAGAGCTTGAGGTGGCAGGTCCAGGGGACACTGAACCTGTCATTGAGAATGTGATTAAGGCCACAGCATAAAGCTCATAACACGTCTACTGGGTCCTGCCCTACAGCTCTACTAATATTGGAAGCATGACCATCTGTACAGCTCTTAACAGTGGGTCATGTTTGTACAGAACTCCCAGCTAAGTAGAAATCTATCCAAGGGCCCTGCTGGATACAATCGGCTGGTTAAAACTGCATATCCTCTCTTATGCAAAACAGGTCTAAAGCTGTTTTTTCCTGTAAACATGCCATTTCTTGGAAAGGAATGAGATTTCGTTCAGACCTGAGGCCTTGACACCTCGGCCCACCCTCTGAACGCAGCATAGGATGCCCTCAGGTAATGAGCCTGCTGCATGCGCATGATGGCCAGCCAACGAGGAACACGCCGCCGCCAAGTTGTCAATCCCTGCAGGGTCAAAATTGTGAGCCAGTACACGATTAAAAATATTACCAAACAGTTAGATCTAGCCCTACTAATGTAGATCACAGAAAGGAATAACAATGTATTGATACTTGAATCTAGTCTGCTGTGGGAGTCAATATATTGTGAGGTAGGAAGATGCTTTTGTTGATGAACTGATGATGCATCCCTATGCTGACATTCAAGAGGCTCACCTGCATGGTAGAGGCAGTGGGTGGCTCTGCCACCTCTCTCAAGATGCTCTTCACTGCCTCATCCTGGCTTGTTGCACCTCCAAAGTCCACACTTCCATTCAGCAGCAGTATGGCACAGCTACTTACCAAGTCTCTGAGCACATCAGGGTGCTGACTAGACAGAGCTCTGCATGAACAGAGCATGAACAACTTGTGTTACAACATAAGGGTAGGCAGCATCTGGGTTTGATGATGAAGTTTGCAGGCTGTAGTGGGGATAGGCGGCCCACATTTTTGAACAGTTGATTTAGAGGATAAATGCATGCATGCATGCGTTGAGTCTCTAGTAGCCACTTCAAGAATCATAAAATAACGATTTAAATAATGGTCACTTGGAAGCTTGGTTCCCGAAACCTAAGCTGACATGTACAACGTGAGGCGAGCTTACTCTGAACATTATGAACACACAAAGACCTCTCACCTGCATGCGTGAGTGAGAGTTGCTGCCACTTGCTCTCTGATGCCAACATCACCAATAATGACTCCCCTTCTTCCAACCACACTCATGACACTTCCACTGCCAACAGAGGGGACAGCAGCTGCCTGATCATGGTGCTTGATGTCAAACTCTCGAAGACAAGAATTGAGTCCATTAAGAGTGGAGGAGATCTGCACATCACGGTACATAACATTGCAGTCCATTAAGAGTGGAGGAGATCTGCACATCACGGGAGATAACATTGCTTTCAGGCTCAAAGCAGAAGATCTCATAGGAAAATGAGAAGCGACAAGAGCTGGAGATCCACATCCATCGGCGGAGAAAAGACGTCTTCTCATACTTCTGGGGGTAATATAGTGAGAAACCTTAACACTGAAAAGAGCAACAGTATCGACAAAGTCATTAGCCTCTCAACATGAACCATAAAACATCTGTAATATTGCAGGGATTCTGATTAAGGAGTTGTCCTACCTTGGTGATGGCTGTGTTTACTTTGACTTTATGAGCATGACTACTCAATGATGAAGACTGGCTGCCACACAGCTCTTCAAGATCCTTGCAGGCAGACAGTAGGAAGCGGTCCAGTAGCTGCTTAGCCATAGCAATTGCCTCTGTTGAGGGAGACTCCCACCTAAATTACATAAACATTAATTCACAATTGCAGATTCATCTGTCAGCTTCTTACAAGCTTCTTACTTGTAAGTTCGGCATTCTTTCAAACCTTTGTAATGCTTGACATCCTTGCAGAGAGAATGTGCTAGAAGCTGTGCTTTGTCCAGATGTTCATATGGGTGAGGGGCACAGGGGCTGAGCTCCCTATCAAGGATTTTTCTCATAATGGCTCCATGAGTGTATCACAGTACTATGTTGACATGCCCATCAGGTACTCATACCTTGGAGGCTGCCAGCCTACCCCCTCCTTGTCCAACCACAGCTCCAGCCCTCCCGGTCCTACTGGCACTACGTCAGCCTTGACAGCGCTGACCCAGCAGAAGTAAGTCACAGAGCATTGACAAATAGAACACAACAGGCTGCCGCCTGAAGCCTGAGCAGCGATACAATGACAGGAATTGATGAGCTCTGATCAAGCTCTCACAACACGGACAGTACATTGCACAGTGTGTTGTCTGAAGCCCTTGATGCTCAGCTGAAAACTTGGTCTGGTTTTATCTATCCTAGTTACCTGGACACTGTGTTTTCACCTATCCTAGTTACCTGGACACTGTGTTTTCACCTATCCTAGTTACCTGGACACTGTGGTTTCACCTAGCCTAGTTACCTGGACACTGTGTTTTCAACTATCCTAGTTACC
>BEGY01000006.1:557407-575340 GCA_002335675.1 Chlamydomonas eustigma | reverse complement strand
TTTTCACCTAGCCTAGTTACCTGGACACTGTGTTTTCACCTAGCCTAGTTACCTGGACACTGTGTTTTCACCTAGCCTAGTTACCTGGACACTGTGGTTTCACCTAGCCTAGTTACCTGGACACTGTGGTTTCACCTAGCCTAGTTACCTGGACACTGTGGTTTCACCTAGCCTAGTTACCTGGACACTGTGGTTTCACCTAGCCTAGTTACCTGGACACTGTGTTTTCACCTAGCCTAGTTACCTGGACACTGTGTTTTCAACTATCCTAGTTACCTGGACACTGTGGTTTCACCTAGCCTAGTTACCTGGACACTGTGTTTTCACCTAGCCTAGTTACCTGGACACTGTGGTTTCACCTAGCCTAGTTACCTGGACACTGTGTTTTCACCTAGCCTAGTTACCTGGACACTGTGCAAAGGCACTTCCAGCAACTGCTCCACCAATGTAATAAGCTCAGGATAAAGGGGCAAGACGAAGCTTATTGGGTACTGCACCAGCAACCCACTCAACACAGCCACCAAGTATTGAAGCACTGATTCCTGGGAGAAGCTGAGGTGCGGATGGCCTGGGCAGGACAGGATGGGCATGACAGGGTCTGAGGGCACAGGGATACAGGTGGCTCCAGAGGATGTCTAATTCATGAGCTTATTGCCGTGGATCTCAGGGGAACACGTCGTTACACATTTCAGGTAAGACATGCCCAGAAAATGTGAGTAATCAGCTCCCCTTAATAATTACCCTAAACCCTATCTACACACTGCCCATCGCTCATAAGCTTGAGCCAGCTCTTAGTGCCGGTACTACAATGCACATAGGGCCAATACCACAATGCACATAGGGCCAGGATTGCATAACGCTCAGACTCAGTAGCAAGTTAGAACAATAGGATGTCATCCCTCTTAGTTCTCAGGACACTTAATGCATGCTGTGCAATATTGGACCTCTTTTTCCAAGACATGTAATGCTCACCTCCCTCAGGTGCCACCATGGAAGTGACATCTGGCAGATCTCCCTTGATCTTCTTTATAAGTGGCACTATTAAGTGCTCCATTACCACATCTTGGTACACCTGCATGAAATTAAGATTCAAGGATAGCCTTACATTTGAAGCTCTGAATTGACATGCTGCATTAATTCTGCATGCATTATTAGTCATGCCAGTGTTACACATTCTGCATGCATTATTAATCAAGCCAGTGTTACACGTTATAAATCATGCCAGTGTTACACATTTTTCACCAGCTTATTAACATTATAAGAGAAGAAGAATCATGCATCCTCACTAGATTCCAACTTACTGTTGCAGCCTCACTAGATTCCAACTTACTGTTGTATCCTCACTAGATTCCAACTTACTGTTGCAGCCTCACTAGATTCCAACTTACTGTTGCAGCCTCACTAGATTCCAACTTACTGTTGTATCCTCACTAGATTCCAACTTACTGTTGTATCCTCACTAGATTCCAACTTACTGTTGCAGCCTCATTCACGAGCGCAGCTACTTCGCTTTCCACCGAAGGAACAGGGGCTGTCATTACCCACGCACACAGCCGCTTAGCTAGAGCATGCCCTTGAGCCATTCCCACCTTCTCCAGAAGCAGCGCGAACATAGGTCCCAACAAGGAGCCCTGCTCAATGCTTTAAACCTCAGTGAGGAGCTGTAATACAATCTCTCTCACAAACATGATAAATACAGATGCAGTGATGCGCCAAAGATGGAAATAACCTCCTAAGAGCTAACATCTTCGGCATTCTGGGCTTATTTGTGAATATAACGAACCTGCTTTATCAAAAAGGCAGATGCGTTAGCTGTCTGTGCACCTTCAGGACCACCACGGCCTTGATCAGTACCATGATTTGCGCCAAGGCCAGTGTCCAAATTTTCCAACAGAGCTAAAATTCTAGCCAGGAGTTCCTCACTCCAGTCTTCGACATACAAGGGTAATTTATCGCCAGCAGCAGCGCTATCATGGCTAGGGTCTAGAGTGGGTATGGAGGACAGGATAATAGTGTAGAGGTGGAGGACAGCCTCAGTTTTACCCTCGTCGTTTGCATCGATTCCAGGCAGAAGAGCCATCATGGCCTCAGCTAGTATCTGATAAAAAGAAAGAGGCCATGTTAGGAACTTTGAAGGGGAAGACATTTTAGGACTTTCAGAAGTTAAGGAGTGCAATAAACGAAGAAGTAAATAATAAGCTTGATCAAGATCATGATCTGAGTGGTGAGGGACCAGAGATAAGAGAGGGTGATAAGTAAGAAAATATGATTTCTTTTGGCAGAAAACATGCAATCATGATGACGACACTGTCTCATGGGCATGTGAGTTGTTCCCATGCACCTGCGTTGTAGATTCTTCCTCATTAGGCCCCTTCCATCCACACAACAACATGGGCCTTACACAATGTGCCAAGCTACTGATGCTGGCTGTTAGCTGATGTGTGGCAGTCGTGGTTTCCAATGCAGACCTGGGAAACACATTAAATCATGACAACATTCATACAGATTAATCAGCTCATAAAAAGTATGAGACAGGCTGCCCTCGCAATCAAGGTCAAGGAATACCTCGACTCTTCCGTAGTGTCAGCATCAGCGTTTGTGATCAGACTAGTCTCTGTTGGGTAGATACCTAGCTGAAGATAAATACCTGAATCGTGAGACCACTAGAGGGACAACGGTGTCTGGTGACAAGTAGGCAAGCTGACCCAACACTTGGCATGCGGAGCTACTAAGAGCTAAAGCAGCAACCAGGTAAACCAAGATATGGATTTGATTAGATACGAAAAAATGAGTTCAGGAATTCACTGCTCGTAGAATATATGTATCCCTCCAGCCTTCATTTAACAGCAAATCCAGGCATCTAGTCAACATGGTCTTAGAAATCATACTGACGACAAACGGATGACTTGTTATTGTTTGGTGGAAATGGGAGCCAGTGGATACAAAAGCCAGCGCCACCTCTTAACCATGATTTGAGAATCAGGTATTTCTCACAATGATCTTTGCTGAACTGTGCTCTAGATGCCAACTTCATCATAGCTTCCACAAATATTGACTGTACATCAGGCTGAAGGACTGCCATCCCTGGTTCTGGAGCTGAGCCCTGCTTTGCCAGCTGCTTGGTGAAGGTTTTCACCAAGTGTCTCAAAAGTGAGCCCAGGTGCCGGCTCCATTTCCCTAGAGACAGTAAAGGAGCACACAGGAGTTACAGAATCATAGCAAAGAGAACAACCAAACATTAATTATCATGACAGGTAGATTGCCTTCCTCATTTCAGTACTGAAAAATGAAGGAGGCTTCAGGATAGATGATTTACATACTTTGATTACAACACCAGGGCTAGGCTCTAAACCCTGTTTTCAAGCAGAATGCTGCCTGATGACACAAGAGGCCACAGTCCTTCACAACCAACCTACAACCCAGGCTACCACTCACCAGAATTAGAGGGGTGGTAGTATTGTTCCAAGAGGCACACCAAATGTTGGAGGTTTGATAATGCTGCGGCTGATGTCACATTAGTGTGTGGCCTCTCTTTGGGACAGGACTTCAAGAGGTGAACCACGGTGACGGCTGAGATGGAGGATTCACTCTCAATCAGCTGAAAAGTACAGGCAACACTAAATGAGGGTACAGGCATCACTAATTCAGGGTGCAGGCAACACTAAATCAGGGTACGGGAAACACTAAGTCAGGATTCCTGTTGAGAATATGTCACAATACACTTCAATTTGAAGACCAGTGGAGAAACTCTAATGAGAGCTGTATGTGAGGTCATCATCACTTACACATCATGCAACACAGTTTGTACCACAGCTTATGCGTAATTACTCACTAATGGCATCAGTATCCTCAGCGCCCTGCGTGGCGTGTGAACCCCACTGATTGGGGAGGCACCTGAAGAGGTCCCCACAGGCACCTCTAATTGACTGATAGTGTATGTGAAGATGCGGGAAACATGAGCAGACCAGTCAATTGAACCTGTGCAGAAGGAGATCCATAATGACAAGGATACTTTCAATAATAAAAAAGTATACATATATAAATGTATATAACATGTGCTAAGTACACTTATATGTTATGTATATGATAATATTCTAAAAAAGAATATTGTACAGATGTGAACAATGATTATTGGAGTTGATCATATACTGTAAAGTCAGATTTCAGAGCGCTCAGATTAACACATAATACAAGCAAGCCTCCTTTGATGTAATGCAAACCCACTTACCATTGGTGTCATGTTTCAGCAGCCTAGAGATCAAGCTTGCCCATAGCATGTCCCACTGCATGTTACATGACACAATACCCCAACAAGACATCCACTCCTCTAACATGTTTTGAATCTTCGACAGGTCACAACTGCAAGATGAGAAAAGACAGAGATCAATTTTTTCAAGGATCTGAGGACAGTGATCAAAGCATGTGCTCCTTATCAATTGCAAGTAGAATGTGTACATCAGCTTCGTAATGGACCACTCGAGAGTTGATCGAAGAAACAGCAAACTTCAGGCTTCACATTTTGCTATAATATGAGACCTTTAGAAATGACATCACTCACTTGCTAATGCCATGAGACGGAAACAGGAGTGCCAGCCAGGTCAGTGCCTCAAATCTAGCACCTGTTCCCCCAAGGGCTCTAATCCCTGGGCATAGGTCATCCCAGACTTCTAATACTGCTTGGCTGCCAAAGAATCGCCTGGCTTGCACTGCTAGCGCAAACATACTGGTGTGACGATGAGAGTTCAATCCCAGACCTAAAGCAAGTGGGCAAGACATGTGTTTTTCATCATACCAATTACTTCCACTGCCATACAACACTCCATTCACTCAAATTCACGTCCGTCTGTCGAGACAATTCAAGGCTCATTGACAGTTGTTTTACCTACCATCCAGCCTTGGAGTTGGATCTGAAATTAGTCTCAGTAGCACCTCATAAAAGGGTCGCCATGATAGCCACAGGGCCCTCAAATCACGCCTGTAGTCCTTCAGAACTGTTGTTAGAGTGACAGCGCATCGTACCTGGACAGAAGATTTCACACCTAGGTAGGGAGCCTAGAAGCAACAAGACGACTAATCATGATCCATACCTGGACTTCTAAATCATGACTAGTGTTCAGCACAACATCCCACAACACAGAGGCTAAGTGCTGCACATCCTGAACTTGCAAGCTCTGGTTCTTGACACTGAGGAAACTGCATCGAAATAAGTGCAAAGAATCATAATTATACAAACATCTGATTGTTACCTTGGATCCTAACTCTTCAACTTCTCTCCCTACTTACAAAGAGCTATGCAATAAATCAATTAGTCAATTAGAATCAGTGTTCCTCACTTGTTAACAATTGGTATCCAACGCAAAACCTGCTTGTGCCATACATCTGGTTCCTCAACTCCATGGGCAAGCTCGACATCGAATGCAAGAGCAGCTACTAGATTTTTAAAGCGAGCAGGTTCCTCTTTTATGATTGATTGAACCAGCTCAGGGTCTAACCACTTGTCCCATGTGTAACTTTCTCCAACTGTCGACATATGTTCAACAACAATGCTTTACTTCCTTGCTTACAGTCGTATCTGTGCAAGAGTGCTGTGCAATTCATGACGTTATATAGCTCCGAATCTTGTTCCTTAGCTGTACAAGATAGGAGTTTAAAGCATTTTCCTACCTTGTTCCTAAAAGAGGACAGAACCTCAAAGAGTGTATGTTTAGAACGATTAGAGTCGCATATAAATTAAAACTTAAAACTAAATTGCTCAAACCGCTGCCTAAACAATGCTCGATTACAAGAAATGAGAAGATGATGTAATTTGCACCTAAAATATTGCAATTAATTACACCTGTAAGTTGTAACATTATGGAACGAGGTAAGTAGGTACCCAGCATTCATCTAAAATATAGCTGAAGTAGGTATTTAAGTAAGATAAAAATTGAGAGTGCAGACTTGTCAAGGGCACTGCAAAGGAAGGAACTAACAAACATGGCAAAACTCTTATTTATATAGTTTGCAATCAGTCACAGCAAATGTGCCCTTTAAGTCTCAATCCTAGGATCCAAACTACTACATACGGGTGGATGCAAGTTTCAGCATGTTCTAATTAATTGAGCATTTTATAGAAATCCAAGTAACAACCAGTTCCACTTAGTAGTCGAAAGACAGGTTTGTAACAATCAGTCGTGCAGTGACCCTGGGGACAAATGTAGGCACACATATGCCAAATTTCTGCAAAACTTTTCAACCCATACATAAGCAATCTACTCTGTCATAAGCCAGCCTCTGCCGTTTGTTTCCTTTGGAACACACAAGTACTGCACATGCATTGGCTACTGTCCTGCTCCAACTGAGCAGTCATGCTCTTAATGCCACCCACCGCCACAGCTTCCCTGGACCATAATAAAAAAGACTCCATTGAGATACCCCTTGAACTGAGCGCCCGAGACAACTGCCAGCGGGCATGCCACTGATCTGCTGCACTGCAAGGAAACTGTAGGACCGTAAGATTTGTTAACTTCTCCAAAGCATGGCCTGCCTGGCCCATAATGTGCTCCATAGAGGCCTCATGACCACAGGGTAGTAAGGATAGAGCCTGAGAAGGCAGCACAATTGACAGACTGAAGCAATATTCACAAGATGTGCCTCGATTTTAAAACACAATTCAAGCTTTTTAAAATGTCCCTCTCCGCAGTTGACATATGACACTTTACATTTGGTCCCTGCTTCATCTTATAGCCTACAAGATGTCATTTCGGTCTTCACTAAGCCTCCCAACATCATTCCTCATCCTCTTCCCTAATTGCTTCAAAGCGCCCTCCTCATTTTTGAACCTCTGATCACAGGCTACTTTTTTCACCCCTCACCTGTGTGCCTCGCTCCTTAACCACCCACATGACTTCCCCTCACCTGTGTGCCTCGCTCCTTAACGACCCACATGACTTCCTCTCACCTGTGTGCCTCGCTCCTTAACGACCCACATGACTTCCCCTCACCTGTGTGCCTCGCTCCTTAACGACCCACATGACTTCCCCTCACCTGTGTGCCTCGCTCCTTAACGACCCACATGACTTCCAGCATTGGCCAGCACTGCTTGAGGGCTGAGGCAGATTCATTCAGAAGCAGGACTGCATGAAAAGCTGTATTTGCAGCAGACTGTGCACTAAGGATTCTGGCCTCTGCCTCAGTCATGAATGGATCATGGCGGTTGGTTGCAAAGCATCCAAGCCAGTACATGGGGTTGGGTCGCCCTTCAGTGGAATGCGTCTCTGCATGCTGTTTTAAGGCTCTTACTAAAGAGTGGTAAGTAGTGTTCTCAGAGTCCAGGGACACCACAAAGTCTGCTGGGCCTTTGTACTTTGCATGCACCAACCCTGGTATGTTCTGAAAATTAGACTTATGAGACTTGGAAGCAACGTCTAGGATAGTCTTGATCAAGTCGGTCACTGACAATGTAGGACGAACGAAACGTGATACTTCGACAATGAAGTCGATGCTGACTCCAGTTACGGCTTGAGGGTGGACACTGACACCTGGTGACGACTGAGCTAAGGAGAGAACAGAGCTTGGGAGCAGGCCACATTGCTTCAGTAGACCTTGCCGAGTGTGAAGGCCTTTCAAACCACCAATCAGAGCTCGGCACGATGACCTTGCAGACACGTTACTTCTACTGAAGAACTCTGGGCACTCAGGATTTGCAGAAGCGTAATCTTTCATTCATTCAATGCTGAAATTTCATTCTCGCATGAATTCTAAGGAGGGGAGGTTATTATGTATGCTGAAGAGAGCATGAACATAGAATAAATATAAAACATTCTAAGGAGGTGTTATCTTCCTTAGCATCAAGCTTACGATGTTACGAGAGATGCTCACTGGCGTAATGCCGTACAAGAGGGCGTGAACAAAACATTTTCTAAGGTTAATCATCTTTGCCCTCATATGGTATGAGGAGAAACTGCATGGGGGTCTCTTTGACTTCTTCAGCAAGCTTCTATTGTTCCCAAGGAGCTTATTCTGACGGTGATTAGTTCACTTCAGTAGTTGTATACGTCATGTAGTTCTAGAAAAGCTCGACAGGTTAAAACATCCAGATGATTCTTAAATTGTGCGGGATCTACATATCTACAGGAGCAACATCTGAAACATTTACTGCCTAAAAACGTAAGCAAATCTAGAAGCCACCACACAAAACATATCGTAGGGCTAAAATTCTAACATCTATTACAGAAAGACCACAAATTAATGCTTGTCTTCGTCTCTACCCATTGTTCCTTTTTGCTTTGATCCGCCTCCTCCCAGTTGGTTCTGAGTTGCCTGTACCTAATGTAAAACCGCCGCCTCCGTTCGCACCATCTCCAACAGCACCAAGTCCTGCCGATGGTGCAGTCTGAAAAGGAGCTCCAAAGGCAGGCATTGAAGGTGTTGCACCAAAACCAGTAGGAGCAGAAACAGCACCAAAACCTGAGGTTGGAGCTCCAAAAATCGGTGCTGCAGGAGCACCCCCAAAAGTGAAGGAGTTAGGCTGCTGCTGAGTTTGGAAGGAGGGTAAAGGACTGGCGCTGCCCTGAGGCGGGGAGGCATTGGCTTGCCCAAATACAAAGGGCGTGTGACCTGGTTGTCCAAAGGTGTTCGGGGCAGGAGAAGTGGGGGTGTTCATGAAAGTGGGGGTGCTGGCTCCAAAACCAAAGGCAGGTGCAGGAGAGGACTGTGGGTTGCCGAATATAGAGGCTCCATCAGTTTGTAGCTGATTCCCAAACAGTGGGGTGGAAATGGCATTGGGTGTAGTAGACTGGAAGAAAGGAGAGCCGAAGGCTGGAGTTGCAGCAAGGGCCTGAGACGGGTTGCTTGGCCAAGCTTGAGAAGAGGAGGATGGTGCTGCAGAGGGCTGGCCAAAGAGAGAGGAAGGAGAAGATGGATTAACAGGATTGTTTATGAAAGAAGGCGCTTGAGGTTGAGAGGTGGGTTGTGCTCCGAAGCTGAACAAGCTCGTGGATGTATTGAGTTGCTGCTGCTGTACTGGTGGAGCCTGCTGAGATGCTGTCTGGCTGGCTCCGAAGGTGAAGGTGGTGCTAGGAAATGCAGATGTGGAGGGCTCAGATGTAGGCAGAGCTGTGGCAGGGGTGGACCCAAAGAAGCTGGGCTGCGTGGTAGATGTTTGGGCACTAATGTTTGTAGCACCAAAAGTGAATGCAGATGAGCTGCTTGCAGCTGCTCCAAATAGGAATGAGGCAGCAGGAGTTGAAACAGCAGTGCTTGGCTCCACAGCAGCAGTGGCCATGCTGCTGCTGCTGCTGCTGCTGAATGAGAATGATGCAGCAGGTGCTGAAGTGGGTGCAAAAGAAGCAGCAGAGCTTGTAGGGGCACCAAAAGAGAAAGGGGCAGGAGCTGGAGTCTCTGCTGCAGGAGCAGAAGGTGAAGTGAATGCAAATGCAGGAGAAGCTGCAGCAGTAGATACTGAGGCTGTAGCAGCATTTGAAGGTGCTCCAAAGGTGAAGGGCGGGAGCAATGAGGCTGCAGGGTTGGTCTGCAGAGAGGGAGTGTCGATTTTAGTTGTAGGGAATGGGGATCCGAAGCCTGACACAATGGGTGATGCTGCTTCCTTCCTGGCACCTCCTTGTTGTGTCTCCTGAATCTCATTAGCGACAGCCTCACTTGCTGAAGCTAGAGCTGCTTGAGACTTCTGGAGAAATCCCAAGTCCCAGCCAGATGCAGCAACAGGTGCCTTCAATGGTGCCTGAATGGGTGCTGCTCCTTCTACAGAAGCAGCACTGATCCCTGTAGGGCCTGCCTTCTCTTGAACTGTACTGCTGGATGTCACCCCAAAAGTGAATGCAACTGAGCTAGCAGGCTTCTTGGCAGCTTCTACTTCAGCCTCAACAGCTGCAGAGGCTTGTGACAGTTGGGATTGATTCTGCGCCAAGAAGGCTGCTCCCCAGCCGCTGCCAGCTGGTGCAGCTGCCACTGAAGCGGCTGGAGCGGGGGACTGTGATGCTGCAATGTCCTGCGCCACGGCCTGATTGGTGGAGCTGAGCGCTGCCTGATTAGCAGCTAGGAAGGATGCCCCCCATCCAGAGGAGACTGCTGGCGCAGGTGCCTCTGATGGCTTGTCACTGTGGGAGATCCTGGACGCTGGCGTTGCTGTCTCAACACTGTTAGAGTTATGTGGTGATGCTGCCTGCCTCGCCTCTTTTCTCACAACTTTCTCATTGCAATAAACTACAGCATCCACCTGTTCATCTTCTTCAGGTGGCAATGGGATCTGCGAAGCAGCTGTAACCTACATTGCATGTACAACAAGGCTCTAATTATGAACATTGGTCAATGCCCTCCATAGATAAAGATGGTACCCTAAGATCATTGCGGTGATCCTCATACTTGCTTCTTTGGACCAAAGAATCTTAACTGCTTATGGCATAAGATGCTTGAGCCCCTGTCATCAGGAAGAACTAAGTAGCAGGCAATGAGTCTTGAAGTACAATGAGAGGTCACACATGGAGCAACATGCCTCCATATAGTCGAGCACTGCACCTGCTCCTTCATATCAATATAAGTCTTGGCTGGGAAGCTGATCTTGTCAGCACCCATAGGTATGGACTGGGGAGTTGTGGCAGTGACTGTGACCTCCGCATCTCCAAACACAAACTTAGGGAGGACAATCCCTGAAGCAACAGGCACATCGTTCAACACAGCTGCAAGTGCCTTGGATGTCTCATCCTGAGTGTTGATGCCAAAAGTGAACACCTTCTTGGCTGGTTGTGTCAATGTATCAGCCTCTGATACAAGATGATGCTGAGATGGAGGATGAACCTGGATGCCAGTCTTTGGAAGCTTCTTTACGCCGTTGCCAGTAAGTAATGAGGGAGCAGGAGCAGGAGCCACAGGAGGGGATGCTGAAAAGGTGAAAGCTGGAGTAGATGCCTGGTTTGAAAAGCTGAAAGGAGGAGCATACACAGTAGCTTGTGTGGCCCCAACATCCTGATGTCTCCATAAAGCAGAGGCAGAGGCAGCAGCAGGTGCAACTGAAAGGAGTGGCTGTGTATCCACCACTTCTGCTGAGATGAAAGGATGAGAAAGAAGAATTAAGAAAAAATGACGGAATTGTTGATTTGTTCACAGGCTCTGCTCAACATTTGTTGAGCATGCCACATGCAGCATACAAATGTAAAGAAAGTGAGCAACAAAGCACTAGATTCATCAAAAGAAGGTCTCAAACTGATACAAGAACAAATATCACACTTCACTTTATTTACCTTCCACCTCAGCCAGCTTTGACCACACCTCACCTTCCTCCTCAGCCACTAAAGGCTCAAACACTGACTTCTGCTGCTTCTGCTCCTGAACACTGGTTTTGAACATAGCTGGGGATGGGGATGGGGAAGAGAGCTGCACTGGAGACAGCCTATCTAGTGGAGGGGGGGCATTGTACCTTGGGAACGGTGTGGAACCTGCTGGGCCCTTACTTGGCATCGTATTGCTAGGAGTGGGTGCTGGAGACTGCAGCTGCTGATCATGGACCTGCAAAGCATGGAGCATGGAGAAGAAGGCTAGGATGCAAAGAAAACTGGGCGAAAATTCAGTAACAGTGAATAAAAACAGGTTTACCTTATTGCATTCTACACAGCTTAATTTAAGGTAGGAAGTTGGCAGATTGAACTAAGCGTGACAGCTCAAACAAAGCAAGCTGATCTTGAATGGAAAAAATGTGGAAGCAGACAGGGATGCAGGGTATGCAAAGGACCTGCTTGCATAGCACCATTGTGAACATGGTTTTGCATCAAATAAGCCTCACCTTGCTCATGTTGTCCAGCGTCTGCAAGATCCGTCGCGCAGTATCCGTGGTGGCTGTTACAGGCTTTGCAGGAGGTGAGGACAGGGCAGGTGTCGTGGTGAAGTCCTCCCCCGCCAGTAGCAACCCCTCCTGCTGTTGCTGCTGCTGGACAGGAGCGCTGCCATCTGGGGAGACCGTTCTTGATACAGAACGGGATGCTGAGCCACCACCAGCACCCATGGAAAGCAGAGACCTGTTCTCAGAGCTGTACCGCTGGCGCTGACGCTTGTACTCTGCAGGAGTGCCACAGTCATTCAGAATATCTATCATGAAGAGGTACAGCCTAGAAGTCACCAAGAACATCATATAGTCCAGGTAACACTAAGAGCTCAATGGGCACTGATGGGAACAAAAGGGGCAGACATGAATTTTTCAAAATTTCAAAAAGGTTGGTCAGCAGAATAAGGTCAACCTGACAGCCTATGCACCTTCCTGGAATCACCATGGAGCATGTCCAATACAGTCACCATGGAGCATGTCCAATACAGTCAGCATGGAGCATGTCCAACACAGTCAGCATAGAGCATGTCCAATGCAGTCATCATGGAGCATGTCAAATACAGTCAGCATGGAGCATGTCCAATACAGTCATCATGGAGCATGTCCAATACAGTCACCATGGAGCATGACCAATACAGTCATCATGGAGCATGTCCAATACAGTCAGCATGGAGCATGTCCAATACAGTCATCATGGAGCATGTCCAATACAGTCATCATGGAGCATGTCCAATACAGTCAGCATGGAACATGTCCAATACAG
Source organism: Chlamydomonas eustigma (assembly GCA_002335675.1). Classification (NCBI taxonomy): domain Eukaryota; kingdom Viridiplantae; phylum Chlorophyta; class Chlorophyceae; order Chlamydomonadales; family Chlamydomonadaceae; genus Chlamydomonas; species Chlamydomonas eustigma. The sequence continues at coordinate 562,762 of BEGY01000006.1, read as the reverse complement.
TCACCATGGAGCATGTCCAATACAGTCACCATGGAGCATGTCCAATACAGTCACCATGGAGCATGTCCAATAAAGTCACCATGGAGCATGTCCAATACAGTCAGCATGGAGCATGTCCAATACAGTCACCATGGAGCATGTCCAATACAGTCACCATGGAGCATGTCCAATACAGTCACCATGGAGCATGAGAAAGTTCATTCTGACCTGTATAAATGATGGCCCTTACCTGCAAGGTTGGTGATGCCACTGCCCATGAGAGGAGTCACAGACCCACTGCCAGCCTCTGACCGACCCCGCTTCATACCCACTGCTGACAGCCCTCCTCCAGTTAGGGGGGTGTTAACGAGAGAGGGAGGACCTTGGAAGAGTTTCCTAGGCATCGGGGTGCCATTTGACTGACCAGCACCTTGCTGCAGGGGGGTGCCTGCTCTTGTTGGTGGGGTACCTGAGAATAGCGCGTAGGATGCTGCTGTAGTAAGGGACTTGGGTACAGAGCCAGGTGGTGTCAGGTGGGGGATGGCAGCTGGGCTCACAAGTGTATGTCCTGAGGCAGGCGCTGCTGATTCATTTTGTGGGGCATGTGGGTAGGGAGTGAGTGGCAGTGGACCTCTCCCTCGCACAGCAAGCTGCTGGTGAGGAGTAGGCAGTTGAGGCGGAGGTCTTGCACTGGAGGAGGAGCAGCAGAAACCATTTTGTAACATCATGCTTGACGGTTACCAAGGGTTGTATATAGCCACAAAAACAGGAGAAAATAGTTGAGTGTTATCGTACTAAGCATGATGTGGCTGAAGTGTGTATTCTTGCAGCCCACAAGATAGAGATTAATAAACAGTCGCTGCTGTGACAAGCAGGCAGCATGTTTAACCATTCAACAAAGGAGGGGATGAAAGGACACTAAAAAGTCGGAGTCTTACTTGAATCGATTAGCACCAGAAGGTGGAAGAGCGTAGGGAGCATATCTAGCAGATGAGGGGCCAGCCCTAGCAGGAGCCTGAGAGGTTTTCCTGCGCTCATCAAGTAGAGGCATCTGCAGCCTCTCCCATGACTTTGGTACCCCAGATTCGGTGGGGCCTGACCTCAGCAGATATTTTAAACCAAGATATGGGCGTATCTCCGGCAGCCTGTCTTGCTCTGTGACCAAGGAGGCAGGGGCTCTGGGATGTGCAGCCTCAGATGCAGGGGGATGGCTAGTAGCTGGCGGTTGGGACAAGAAGTATTTCAGGGATTCAAGTTTTGAGGGAGACCAACCCTCTTGCTCCTTTTGAGAGATGACATCAGATGGAGGAGGGACCGATGGCTCTGAATTTGCAGTCTTGGCGGCCTGCTGCGGAAGGAAGGTACAACATGGTGTAAGTTATCAGAATGCTGGCAAGTAAATAGAGCACAGGACAAGATAATCTGATGCCATTGTTCCACAGCTCAAGTACCAGATCATCACCATTGCATGCATCTCACACCTGATACACATTCTGGCTTTGTGTTGCTGCAGGGGGATGTTGGGGGATGTGCTTTGTAGGACCTGGGGAATGGCCTGAGATCAGCGCCAATATCAGATGTTAAAAAATTACCCTTGATGCTTGCTTTTTGTACATAAACTTTACCTGCAAGTGATGACTCCCTGGGGCTCGCCAGTAGTCGAACCTGTAAACAAAAATACATTTCTGTAGATATGAAGGAGCAGCACAGAGAGTCGAGAGATCCCGCTCACTGTCTTGGCGGCAGCTTGAAATGGGCTTCTTAACAAACCAAAAAGACCACTCGGCCGTTCTGCATGTGATTTTTCTAATAAAGGTGAGCTATCGATAGGCCTTGAGCTTTTTCGAACACCCAGAGCATCATGGCTCGGCTTCTCCATTATTACAAGCACTCACAACATGCACTTGCTGTATGGGCTCGGCTCTTTACTCTGATACCTAATCATCTCGCGAAGTTTGAATGAAGTACGGATTATTGGGCGGAACCAGATGCCTCTTGTGTGTGTGGAGCATTCTGCTCAAGCCGTTTACATTGCTGTTAATATAAATAGCTTTCTGATAAAGCTCATACATCTTGCCATTGATTCTGATTATGTGTTGGTCATGTCCTGTGATTTACCTTAACCGGCGTTATTTATATCTTTGATCTGCCACATTATACTTCTCCATGTTTAAGAAGTTATTGTCTAGCAGTAGAAAAGGCGATGTTGGCAGCAAAAGTTTATCGGGTGAACAATCAGGCCCTCTCAATGAAATGACTGAAGTAAGTTAAGAGACTGAGTGCGTTGCATAAACTCATCTGACTGGCCAATGTTTCCGTAAAGACCTTGTTACATCCCGACGCACATGAAGAAGGGGGCATATCCTGCAATAACGAAGCGCTGCTTAAGGACCAGCAGAAGTAAGCCACTAATTACATGAGAGAGGAACTTTGATGTCACCTGAGTGAAAGACGCTGTTGTGTTCAGGGCTATTTTGGAATGGATTACATCCATGGGCAAACGTCTCCTCCTTGGAAACATCAATCTTATCAGCACTCCATTTCCTGTCATCATGTTCGAACCAAGGAGCTACCTGGAAAAACTAGCTGATGTATGGGTGTATCCCAGGTTTCTCTCCTTGGCTGCAGAAAGCACAGATCCATTGGACCGTATGAAATTAGTCATCACATGGTTTACAGCAGGTATGCAAAAGGTTTCTTGGAGTGAAACGGTCAGATTATTTGCATGATCTTTTAGGCAACTGCCCTAAGAAAAATAATGGATTACAAAGTTTAAGTCGAAGCTCGAACTTATTCAACTCTCAGGCCTTCATCATAGCTTTGAAAAATGGAAAAAACCATTTAATCCAATCTTGGGAGAGACATGGCAAGCAAAGCTGTCAGATGGGAGCACCATGTTCATGGAGCAGATCAGCCATCATCCACCTGTGTCAGCTTTCAACATCGAAGGTCCAGGTAAGTCATTTAACATTCAGATGGATTGCGTGATAGTGTCCTAGTTTAATTAGATTTTGTGGAAACCTCTGAATGACCTGGAAACTCTGTAAAGCTCCTGTCCACCTTCAAGAATGTCTATTCTTTAGTATTTGAAGTCATGAATTGCTGTTAGTGAGGAGACATTGTTTGTATTTGGTCAATCTAATGTGAAATAATCACCACGTTTACAGGTGGTTCATACCGATTTGTGGGCCTATCTCAGCCCAATGTCACTCTTCTCTTGAAACAATACGGTTTCAAGACTGTGGCTAAAGGCTTCAGATATGTGGAGTTCCATGACGGGACTCGCATAGACATCACGTATCCTGCGTACTGCATGAAGGGGGTGGTCTATGCCAAGCGCCCACGGGCTGAGGTAGATGGCATTGCTGTCTTCATGGACGTTAAAAATGGCCTACGTGCCGAGTTGCGCTTTGGAGCTGTGAAAGGGGGCTCAGGTGTACTAAGGCGTTCTGATGCAGTTACTGGGGAGATCAGAGAAACAGCTCCTGATATTCCGGTGAGGAGATGTGCCTTTGGAAGATTTGAAAGATGCCTGAATGATTGTTGAGTTCTGAGCTCCTCAGCTTGGTCCTTGATACAGTAAGGATTTAGGGTTTAAATTTGTCTCTCATCTGTCTTCACACTGTTTGTAATCACACAGGATTCTGGGGTTGACCCCTGTAGTTTGACTTCATTCCATAAATCTCTTGACAAATATGCTTCGTCTCCTACCTCTGCAGTTAAGCCCTAAGCAACTGGTACATGCTAATTCGAGCGCTATTGAGTCAAATAGGCATCCATCCTCTTTGTCCCTGAAGTCAAAGAGCGATGATGACGGCACGTTTGAATCTGCCTCTGAAACGGATTGGGAGGAGAGAGGGCAGGACTCAGAAGCAGCTTTTGATGCAAAAGCTTTTTTAGCAGGAGTGGAGGCTGAAGTTGAAAGGGCATGCCCTAATTCACCTCCAGATCCGAAACCTTCTAGTACCGGAGTAGCAACTGAAAAAGAAGGAGGCAGCTTGTTTTCACGGATGGGTGGTATGTTAGGCATATCTAATAGCCAGCATGCTAGCGGCCGTGGTGAAGAATGTTGTGGTCAAATACTTTCCAGGATTGAGGGTAGCTGGCTGTCAAACCTCGATTTTGATGGAAGAAGGTACACTGCATGCAGTATCAACAGTTTAATTCTTCAAATGAATCTGGAACAGCATTAGAGGACATCGAGCTTCTGTAACATTAGCCTGTAGTGCTTCTGTATGAGTTCTAGTTGCTACTTTGTCCTTAAATGATTTTCTTGGGTCCTCCTGCCCAGGTTGTGGAGCTTGCGGACAGAGACTCCTGACAAGTGGATGCCTGCAGAGAACCCTCTTCCCTCTGATTGCCGTTATAGGAAGGATCTGGTAGTTCTTGAAACTGGTGATGTTATTGAGTCACAAAAGTGGAAAGAAAGACTTGAGCAGATGCAAAGAAATGATAAGAAGCTCAGGGGTCATCACTGATGTTGTATCTCATACAGTATCAATTCAATAAACTTGCTGTGTGCTTTACCATCATAGTAACAGCCAAGGAGAAAGCTACAAAGAAAGCTAAAGCAATGCCGTTTAAGGAAGAAATAGGGCTAACAGGGTTTTCATATGATCTAGTTATTCTGTTGTTTGATGTGAACTCTGCGAGACATGTATAGGGGCCCTCATTATAAATTCTGTGGTAAGGTTCATTCTCTTTGCTTTTACTATCAAATAATTAACGTTTGTTAACTTTTTCTAATATAAATATGCATTCATTCTGTTGTCTCTTCCTAGTGCATTTTACAATTGACCTGACTGAAGTCAGATGTGCTCAGTCATTCTATGTGACCATGAAACTTGCCTAATTTAAATTTTAAAGTTTAGTGTGGCATATGCTGAAGGCACGCCCTCAAATGGGGCAGTTTCCAGCTTTGTTAATCAAAAGAACACTTTAGGTCTGCTGTCATTCAGCGCATGTCTAAATCATCTGTAGCTTAATAGAGTCGCCCTGCAAACTTAGCGCGGGGGTAATTAGCCTCCAACTCTTTCCACTGAACACACAACAGGTCTGCAATCCGTGTGTGGTACAAGATCTTGCCGGACAAGGACAACCTCTGAGTCCGAGCTATGCTTTCAATGTACATAATCTTGCATGGGTAGGCGGCAACTAGCCTACAGGATAAGACACACAGGCCATTAGCAGGATACTATAATTCAATAGATTTGGAGAGTAAAGAAGAACAAGAGCTATCAGGGCATGACGATGACCCTTAACCCTGACCTCACTATGGTCTACTACCTGTACAACACTGCTGCAAAGCACACTGGGATGCAAGTGCCGGGCCCATTGACCAGAACCTGTTGGTTGAGCAGTGATAGAACGAGGGGA
>BEGY01000006.1:543866-557402 GCA_002335675.1 Chlamydomonas eustigma | reverse complement strand
CATAAGGTGAGATAACCATAGATTACATCAACAAGCGCCATCTTGTTTACGCAATAAGTCGCCAGCTTACTCAAAGAGAAAACATGATCAAAGTTGAGCGCATCAGTAAGTAAGGATTTGAACAGTTAAGAATGATGAGTCTTTAAGCTAAGTTAGGCGTCTTTAGAGCAAATAGTTAGCCCAAAATCCAATCCTACCTTCATATCTGAGAGCATGTTTTCATAGTCAGATGCCTTTCTCCCACTCATTTGATCTGTTTCTGCCACAACATACGCTCGTGGAGTATATCTGAATAGAGGTGCATCAGCATCTGGTCAGAGCACATCATCATCAGTTTGCATGACACCGCTTGCTGTTGCAACAACATTGAATCTGTCTACTCTACACCCTGTACTTCCTCCATTTACTTTAAGAGCTATCTAGAATCAATCTTTCATAAGAGAGTCTGTGTATGTACCTCGTTTTATCTAAGGACTCAACCAGGCGCATCATTTCAGCAGTATGTCCGCCTGTTTGACAAGTTAAGAGAAACCTTTTGGGACCTCTTATTCTGAGATCTCAGCTATCAGCTATTATGCTTTTGTAGAAAAGAGTACATGCCTGATCCCAGTACTACCAGGGTTTTCACTGAGTCTGGTTTTTCAAGTTTCTTTGAGAACTTGAGGAGGATAACCATTGCTGTAACTTCAACAACAATTGTCATGATAAAAATTGATATAATCCATCCAATCCATGCGTTCGCTGCTCGCACAGACTCTGGGTCATCAGGACAGCAACAGTGAATCAAAACAGGTTTACCTTATTGCATTCTACACAGCTTAATTTCAGGTAGGAAGTTGGCAGATTGAACTAAGCGTGACAGCTCAAACAAAGCAAGCTGATCTTGAATGGAAAAAATGTGGAAGCAGACAGGGATGCAGGGTATGCAAAGGACCTGCTTGCATAGCCCCTTTTGTCATGGAACAGGGCTTTGCATCAAATAAGCCTCACCTTGCTCATGTTGTCCAGCGTCTGCAAGATCCGTCGCGCAGTATCCGTGGTGACTGTTACAGGCTTTGCAGGAGGAGAGGACAGGGCAGGTGTCGTGGTGAAGTCCTCCCCCGCCAGTAGCAACCCCTCCTGCTGTTGCTGCTGGTGGACAGGAGCGCTGCCATCTGGGGAGACCGTTCTTGATACAGAACGGGATGCTGAGCCACCACCAGCACCCATGGAAAGCAGAGACCTGTTCTCAGAGCTGTACCGCTGGCGCTGACGCTTGTACTCTACAGGAGTGCCACAGTCATTCACAATATCTATCATGAAGAAGTACAGCCTAGAAGTCACCAAGAACATCATATAGTCCAGGTAACACTAAAAGCTCAATGGGCACTGATGGGAACAAAAGGGGCAGACATGAATTTTTCAAAATTTCAAAAAGGTTGGTCAGCAGAATAAGGTCAACCTGACAGCCTATGCACCTTCCTGGAGTCACCATGGAGAATGTCCAATACAGTCACCATGGAGCATGTCCAATACAGTCATCATGGAGCATATCCAATACAGTCACCATGGAGCATGTCCAATGCAGTCATCATGGAGCATGTCCAATACAGTCAGCATGGAGCATGTCCAATACAGTCACCATGGAGCGTGAGAAAGTTCATTCTGACCTGTATAAATGATGGCCCTTACCTGCAAGGTTGGTGATGCCACTGCCCATGAGAGGAGTCACAAACCGACTGCCAGCCTCTGACCGACCCCGCTTCATACCCACTGCTGACAGCCCTCCTCCAGTTAGGGGGGTGTTTATTACGAGAGAGGGAGGACCTTGGAAGAGTTTCCTAGGCATCGGGGTGCCATTTGACTGACCAGCACCTTGCTGCAGGGGGGTGCCTGCTCTTGTTGGTGGGGAACCTGAGAATAGCGCGTAGGATGCCGCTGCAGTAAGGGACTTGGGTACAGAGCCAGGTGGTGTCAGGCGGGGGATGGCAGCTGGGCTCACAAGTGTATGTCCTGAGGCAGGCGCTACTTATTCATTTTGTGGGGCATGTGGGTAGGGAGTGAGTGGCAGTGGACCCCTCCCTCGCACAGCAAGCTGCTGGTGAGGAGCAGGCAGTTGAGGCGGAGGTCTTGCACTGGAGGAGGAGCAGCAGAAACCATTTTGTAACATCATGCTTGACGGTAACCAAGGGTTGTATATAACCACAAAAACAGGAGAAAATAGTTGAGTGTTATCGTACTAAGCATGATGTGGCTGAAGTGTGTATTCTTGCAGCCCACAAGATAGAGATTAATGAACAGTCGTTGCTGTGCCAAGCAGGCAGCATGTTTAACCATTCAACAAAGGAGGGATGGAAGGACACTAAAAAGTCAGAGTCTTACTTGAGTCGATCAGCACCAGAAGGTGGTAGATCAGAGTCTTACTTGAGTCGATTAGCACCAGAAGGTGGAAGATCGGAGTCTTACTTGAGTCGATTAGCACCAGAAGGTGGAAGATCAGAGTCTTACTTGAGTCGATCAGCACTAGAAGGTGGAAGAGCGTAGGGAGCATATCTAGCAGATGAGGGGCCAGCCCTAGCAGGAGCCTGAGAGGTTTTCCTGCGCTCATCAAGTAGAGGCATCTGCAGCCTCTCCCATGACTTTGGTACCCCAGATTCGGTGGGGCCTGACCTCAGCAGATATTTTAAACCAAGATATGGGCGTATCTCCGGCAGCCTGTCTTGCTCTGTGACCAAGGAGGCAGGGGCTCTGGGATATGCAGCCTCAGATGCAGGGGGATGGCTAGTAGCTGGCGGTTGGGACAAGAAGTATTTCAGGGATTCAAGTTTTGAGGGAGAACAACCCTCTTGCTCCTTTTGAGAGATAACATCAGATGGAGGAGGGACCGCTGGCTCTGAATTTGCAGTCTTGGCGGCCTGCTGAGGAAGGAAGGTACAACATGGTGTAATTTATCAGAATGCTGGCAAGTAAATAGAGCACAGGACAAGATTATCTGATGCCATTGTTCCACAGCTCAAGTACCAGATCATCACCATTGCATGCATCTCACACCTGATACACATTCTGGCTTTGTGTTACTGCAGGGGGATGTTGGGGGATGTGCTTTGTAGGACCTGGGGAATGGCCTGAGATCAGCGCCAATATCAGATGTTCAAAAATTACCCTTGATGCTTGCTTTTTGTACATAACTTTACCTGCAAGTGATGCCTCCCTTGGCTCGCCGCCAGTAGTCGAACCTGTAAACAAAAATACATTTCTGTAGATATGAAGGAGCAGCACAGAGAGTCGAGAGATCTGTCTTGGCGGCAGCTTGAAATGGGCTTCTTAACAAACCAAAAAGACCACTCGGCCGTTCTGCATGTGATTTCTCTAATAAAGGTGAGCTATCGATAGGCCTTGAGCTTTTTCGATCACCCAGAGCATCCATGATTACAAGCATTCACAACACGCACTTGCTGTATAGGCTCAGCTCTTTGCTCTGATACCTAATCATCTCGCGAAGTTTGAATGAAGTACGGATTATTGGGCGGAACTAGCAGAGTACGCTGTCTTCATGACATTTGGAACTGCTGTTATGTACAATAGCATGTCGTTAATGCATCCGGCTCATAATCACTCAACTTTCCTAGTGCAGATTTCTAGTATGTAGGCATTGAAAGTTTCCCTAGTTTCCCAGAACATGTTCTTCAGACTTTTAGTTGCTAAATTGGCATAAGTGTTGTATAAAGAGTACATCAGTAACACTCTGATATGTGCAACATGATGGATGCACAATCAGGCAACACTAAGACACATTCTTACTCCTCTAGTATTATATGTAATTCCTAGTAGCGATTGTGATGTGACTACACGGTCATGTTCACATTGCGCTTGCTTGCAGTGCGGCCTGCCTAAATGTCTCGTGTACGGATTTTTCCTGTAGCTGCCGTACAACATGTCGCGTCTCGTAACCAGATGCCTCTTGTATGTGTGGAGCATTCTGCTCAAGCCGTTTACATTGCTGTTCATGTAAATAGCTTTCTGATAAAACTCATACATCTTGCCATTGATTCTGATTATGTGTTGGTCAGGTCCTGTGATTTACCTTAACCGGCGTTATTTATATCTTTGATCAGCCACATTATATTGTTCCATGTTTAAGAAGTTATTGTCTAGCAGTAGAAAAGGCGATGTTGGCAGCAAAGGTTTATCGGATGAACAATCAGGCCCTCTCAATGAAATGACTGAGGTAAGTTAAGAGACTGAGTGCGTTGCATAAACTCATCTGACTGGCTAATGTTTCCGTAAAGACCTTGTTACATCCCGACGCACATGAAGAAGGGGGCATATCCTGCAATAACGAAGCGCTGCTTAAGGACCAGCAGAAGTAAGCCACTAATTACATGAGAGAGGAACTTTGATGTCACCTAAGTGAAAGACGCTGTTGTGTTCAGGGCTATTTTGGAATGGATTACATCCATGGGCAAACGTCTCCTCCTTGGAAACATCGATCTTATCAACACTCCATTTCCTGTCATTATGTTCGAACCAAGGAGCTACCTGGAAAAACTAGCTGATGTATGGGTGTATCCCAGGTTTCTCTCCTTGGCTGCAGAAAGCACAGATCCATTGGACCGTATGAAATTAGTCATCACATGGTTTACAGCAGGTATGCAAAAGGTTTCTTGGAGTGAAACGGTCAGATTATTTGCATGATCTTTTAGGCAACTGCCCTAAGAAAAATAATGGATTACAAAGTTTAAGTCGAAGCTCAAACTTATTCAACTCTCAGGCCTTCATCATGGAATGGACAAATGGAAAAAACCATTTAATCCAATCTTGGGAGAGACATGGCAAGCAAAGCTGTCAGATGGGAGCACCATGTTCATGGAGCAGATCAGCCATCATCCACCTGTGTCAGCTTTCAACATCGAAGGTCCAGGTAAGTCATTTAACATTCAGATGGATTGCGTGATAGTGTCCTAGTTTAATTAGATTTTGTGGAAACCTCTGAATGACCTGGAAACTCTGTAAAGCTCCTGTCCACCTTCAAGAATGTCTATTCTTTAGTATTTGAAGTCATGAATTGCTGTTAGTGAGGAGACATTGTTTGTATTTGGTCAATCTAATCTGAAATAATCACCACGTTTACAGGTGGTTCATACCGATTTGTGGGCCTATCTCAGCCCAATAAGGTCACTCTTCTCTTGAAACAATACGGTTTCAAGACTGTGGCTAAAGGCTTCAGATATGTGGAGTTCCATGACGGGACTCGCATAGACATCACATATCCTGCGTACTGCATGAAGGGGGTGGTCTATGCCAAGCGCCCACGGGCTGAGGTAGATGGCATTGCTGTCTTCATGGACGTTAAAAATGGCCTACGTGCCGAGTTGCGCTTTGGAGCTGTGAAAGGGGGCTCAGGTGTACTAAGGCGTTCTGATGCAGTTACTGGGGAGATCAGAGAAACAGCTCCTGATATTCCGGTGAGGAGATGAGCCTTTGGAAGATTTGAAAGATGCCTGAATGATTGTTGAGTTCTGAGCTTCTCAGCTTGGTCCTTGATACAGTAAGGATTTAGGGTTTGAATTTGTCTCTCATTGCATTGTCTCTCATCTGTCTTCACACTGTTTGTAATCACACAGGATTCTGGGGTTGACCCCTGTAGTTTGACTTCATTCCATAAATCTCTTGACAAATATGCTTCGTCTCCTACCTCTGCAGTTAAGCCCTAAGCAACTGATACATGCTAATTCGAGCGCTATTGAGTCAAATAGGCATCCATCCTCTTTGTCCCTGAAGTCAAAGAGCGATGATGACGGCACGTTTGAATCTGCCTCTGAAATGGATTGGGAGGAGAGAGGGCAGGACTCAGAAGCAGCTTTTGGTGCACAAGCTTTTTTAGCAGGAGTGGAGGCTGAAGTTGAAAGGGCATGCCCTAATTCACCTCCAGATCCGAAACCTTCTAGTACCGGAGTAGCAACTGAAAAAGAAGGAGGCAGCTTGTTTTCACGGACGGGTGGTATGTTAGGCATATCTAATAGCCAGCATGCTAGCGGCCGTGGTGAAGAATGTTGTGGTCAAATACTTTCCAGGATTGAGGGTAGCTGGCTGTCAAACCTCGATTTTGATGGAAGAAGGTACACTGCATGCAGTATCAACAGGTTAAATTCTTCAAATGAATCTGGAGCAGCATTAGAGGACATCGAGCTTCTGTAACATTAGCCTGTAGTGCTTCTGTATGAGTTCTAGTTGCTACTCTGTCCTTAAATGATTTTCTTGGGTCCTCCTGCCCAGGTTGTGGAGCTTGCGGACAGAGACTCCTGACAAGTGGATGCCTGCAGAGAACCCTCTTCCCTCTGATTGCCGTTATAGGAAGGATCTGGTAGTTCTTGAAACTGGTGATGTTATTGAGTCACAAAAGTGGAAAGAAAGACTTGAGCAGATGCAAAGAAATGATAAGAAGCTCAGGGGTCATCACTGATGTTGTATCTCATACAGTATCAATTCAATAAACTTGCTGTGTGCTTCACCATCATAGTAACAGCCAAGGAGAAAGCTACAAAGAAAACTAAAGCAATGCATAAGGAAGAGATCGGGCTAAAAGGGTTTTCATATGATCTAGTTTTTCTGTTGTATGATGTGAACTCTGCGAGACATGTATAGGGGCCCTCATTATAAATTCTGTGGTAAGGTTCATTCTCTTTGCTTTTACTATCAAATAATTAACGTTTGTTAACTTTTTCTAATATAAATATGCATTCATTCTGTTGTCTCTTCCTAGTGCGTTTTACAATTGACCTGACTGAAGTCAGATGTGCTCAGTCATTCTATGTGACCATGAAACTTGCCTAATGTAGATTTTGAAAGTTTAGTGTGGCATATGCTGAAGGCACGCCCTCAAATGGGGCAGTTTCCAGCTTTGTTAATCAAAAGAACACTTTAGGTCTGCTGTCATTCAGCGCATGTCTAAATCATCTGTAGCTTAATAGAGTCGCCCTGCAAACTTAGCGCGGGGGTATTTAGCCCCCAACTCTTTCCACTGAACACACAACAGGTCTGCAATCCGTGTGTGGTACAAGATCTTGCCGGACAAGGACAACCTCTGAGTCCGAGCTATGCTTTCAATGTACATAATCTTGCATGGGTAGGCGGCAACTAGCCTACAGGATAAGACACACAGGCCATTAGCAGGATACTATAATTCAATAGATTTGGAGAGTAAAGAAGAACAAGAGCTATCAGGGCATGACGATGACCCTTAACCCTGACCTCACTATGGTCTACTACCTGTACAACACTGCTGCAAAGCACACTGGGATGCAAGTGCCGGGCCCATTGACCAGAACCTGTTGGTTGAGCAGTGATAGAGGGAAGCCAGAAATCAGCTGTGTTTAAAGATTAGGAACAGCTTCAGAGGTCATAAAATAAGAAAGACTTGAGAGCTTACAGGTTGAAATCTCACTTGTTGCTCTCATATGGAAGATGTAGTAATGAACGCCTAGCATATATTATTACTAAATCAGGAGGTTATGTATGTAAAAACGCTGAATAATTAATTCTGAAAGTAACTTCTCCCAAGCACGACAAGCAATTGTTAAAACATGGACTCACCACTTGAGGTGCCACTTGCCATACCAAAGCAAGGGCATGAAGAAATGCCCTTAGAGTGGTCCAAATAGACGTAACATAGGATTGACCAACCTCGCGGCTGCGAGGAATTTCAAACAGCTCCCAATTTTTGCTGCCTCCCACCTCAGAGAACGTTCTCTTTCCAGGTATTGCCTGAAAGTCAACCATGAGTAACATGTACAGCTTCTTAAGCCACATAAGGTGGAGATAACCATAGATTACATCAACAAGCGCCATCTTGTTTACGCAATAAGTCGCCAGCTTACTCAAAGAGAAAACATGATCAAAGTTGAGCGCATCAGTAAGTTAGGATTTGAACAGTTAAGAATGATGAGTCTTTAAGCTAAGTTAGGCGTCTTTAGAGCAAATAGTTAGCCCAAAATCCAATCCTACCTTCATATCTGAGAGCATGTTTTCATAGTCAGATGCCTTTCTCCCACTCATTTTATCTGTTTCTGCCACAACATACGCTCGTGGAGTATATCTGAATAGAGGTGCATCAGCATCTGGTCAGAGCACATCATCATCAGTTTGCATGACACCGCTTGCTGTTGCAACAACATTGAATCTGTCTACTCTACACCCTGTACTTCCTCCATTTACTTTAAGAGCTATCTAGAATCAATCTTTCATAAGAGAGTCTGTGTATGTACCTCGTTTTATCTAAGGACTCAACCAGGCGCATCATTTCAGCAGTATGTCCGCCTGTTTGACAAGTTAAGAGAAACCTTTTGGGACCTCTTATTCTGAGATCTCAGCTATCAGCTATTATGCTTTTGTAGAAAAGAGTACATGCCTGATCCCAGTACTACCAGGGTTTTCACTGAGTCTGGTTTTTCAAGTTTCTTTGAGAACTTGAGGAGGATAACCAGTGCTATAACTTCAACAACAATTGTCATGATAAAAATTGATATAATCCATCCAATCCATGCGTTCGCTGCTCGCACAGACTCTGGGTCATCAGGGACGATGTCGTCATCGATATTAAATGTGCCGGCTTCAACGTTGAACTTCATTTGTAAGACATTTATTAAAAACAAAGACAGTTACACTTTTCTTTTAAGAAAAAGGGGTTAATGAGCCCTAACTTTGTGCGAGTTACAGCACTTTCAGCGCATACACTTCATTCATATTTTTAACATGCATACAGATAGGGGTCCCTGATGTGCATGAGGACGGCCATTGAGCTTCCGTTCGCCATCTGAAATTTGAGCCTAGACCATCGTGCAAAATTTCCTTCTCAAAGAACTTACAAATAAATATCTTTGTTGACCTTCGATTTTGCTTTACGTTCATGGTAAGGCTTCAGCTCGTGTAAACATCTATTACATATTTTGATATGTTATTAATATGTATTATGTCAAAAATAAGTACATGGTATCTTAGTTTCCTTGGTTATTTTTGAACCGTGTTCGTTACAAACTACGACTTCTTGAGAATGCAGGCAACAACAAAAAAAGCGATATCTGTTGTCGCATACGACAGCAACTGGTGCGCTATATGACATGTGTGCGACCTAGAACGTATTGCAAAAAATCGAGTTTCGGGAGTAACTGCTAGCACAGTGTTAATTGAATTCTTGATTCTGCAAGCTAATTAATATCAAAACATTAATATTAATTTCAGTATGTCTACTTGCAATCCTGTCAAAACAGGCGGCATTGAGTACAGAATGAGATGGAGGCAGGGGCTCAGTGGAATGCGACATGGGGATTCTTAGCCAAAGCTCCTGTGCAGGACATTGTTGATAAGTTCCGTAATGAGTACTCAGGCAGTACCAGCACCACTAGCTTGTTGCTTAGAAATAGCCGCAGAAGGCAGAATGCGTCCCAGGACTCTGTCGACTCCTTCGTACATCAGTACATGCTCAAGACCTCTGAAGCCTCGTTAACGTGAGGGTGGTGTAGAGGCATTCATGAAACGCACATTGCATACAGCAGGTCAAAGTTACAGCTTGGTGAGGTAAACTTATGAAGGAATCCCTGGTCACCTATTTAAATTTTAAATCTTTAGTGCACATCTAGTGATGGCTGAGCTTGGGTCTCAACAAGTTGTGTCTGCAATATTTCCACAAGAGAGTAAAAACATTTAATTGATTTAATCTTGAGCAGGAATTCACCTAAATCTGAGTTTCAGAAGCCCCTTTTGACCTCTCATAGTATTGGATGGGGGAAGAGCCTTGAGGTGCGTACCGATTTGTTTCATATGTCATTTAATGGTTTAGTGGATAGAACCTAAGCAAAGGTGACTGAAAGCAAACTTTGATTCTGTCAGTGCATGTTGCATACTTTGGATCATCCTGTATAGATTCTTACATTCTTTTTCTGTAGCGCTTTGGTCCTCTAACTCTGAGGGATACAGCAGCACTGTGCCTATTTATCTCCCATGGTAATACTAGCTGTTTTGTAGACACTTCTGCTCAGGAAAGAAGTTAAACAATTAAAATCAACCTGCTTAGCAAGGACTTATTGGTTTTATGACAGGCATGAGTAGAGATCGTGCAATATATGCGAAGACCTCTTTTCAAGCCCCAGTTCAGGTAGATATTTTACACTGCTGATGCACACTTTAGGACAATAACTTTCTGAGCATAATTTCAATAGTATTGATATGATGAGTAAGGCAGCAAGGAAGATAGCTTATCATATGTTTATCAGATTGGAGTGCCAGCAACAAAACAGGGTCTTTCCTGTACCCGATTCTGCAAATCCTGACGTAGTAATAAAAGGGACACTTGGAGGATCTCCCATAATTGAAAATCAGTTCTAAAACCAGGCAAGGAGGTTAATGCATGAGACCCCAAATACCTACATCAGCTCAATTTTCCAGATGATGAACATCTGAACATCAACAATATAACTACACTCAGCTTCATAGTTGTCATGACCAAGCCTCCACGTGATACCTGCCCTTAAACTCCAGTTGCCTCATGTACTGCTTGGCCTCCTCCATGCTCATTCCACCCTTCCTCGTGACTATGCTCTCAAAGGTGGCGAGCACGTCAGAAGGCATTTTCTGAGCAGACCCTGACACGTAGACATGAGCACCATGATTTTCTAACAGCTTCCAGACATGCAGCTCATGCTCCATCAGTTTGTTAGTCACATACACCTGCAAGACGGACACAAAACAAACTAATTTTTATTTGTAAATATAAATTATGCTAGGCATATGTTGCCGCGAGCAACAACAATACAACGCAGGCTAATCATCTAATAAACTTAATGATGTTAAAGACCTCATGAAGATATTATGGTGGATGATTGAAATTCGGCATACAGGATCTCAGGAAGCAGCTTTCCCACCTTCTGAGGCTGATCTCTAGAACCTGCCACACAGAATCCAGCCTCCCCTTGTGTCAAAACTCCATCCTGCTGAAATTTTCTGAACTCCTCTTCATAATAGCAATCCTTGTCTCTATATCGGCAACCAAAAAACAAACTGCAGGGTGCAGGCTCAACTTCATCGTCACATGCACTTATGTTGCCTCCTTCAACACAACTTGCATCAATATCTGTGTCACTTGAGGGCTGCGACTCCTTCAGAGGTTCAGAAGTCAGTGGAGAAGACTGAGAATTTAGCTTGTTAGCTCTACACCGCATGAGCACTGCCCTATGCTGTAAGAATGACCTGAAGGGTGCCACACCTGTCCCTGGGCCTATCAAGATCAATGGGACTAACAAGGACATGGGCATCCTCAAGCTCCCTTTCTCGACCCACACAGCAACTTTGCTGGCAGAATGCTGGTTTGAACAAGCAGAGTTTTGTCCCAAGCCTTGACTCCCCACAGGGGCTGCATTTGCAAGATAGGAAGAACACAAGCCTCTTCTTCTCCTCTTGTACGGTGTGTTCCAGTCTACGACAGCTACAGTTAAGTGAGCTTCTCCTGGATGCATTCTGTGTAAAAAACAAACGTCTTTTTTATCCATCCTTTATCTATACTGTTTGTGCTAGGATTAAAAACGGGGTGGAGAGCAAGTAGGCAAGTAATCATTTAGCAGCTGCATAAACACATTCATCTGCTTTTGCCTTTTCACACAAACCTTGAAGAACTTGAGATTGAAAACTGACGAGCCTTCATTAGTGGGCATGTCTCTAGCAACCATTCCAGAGGAGGATTGGCGCTCTTGAAGTCTTGGAGCACTTCCAAAACAGAGCGCCCTTCCCTTTGGTTGTACCTGTTATGCAAGGTTGTATATGGAGGCTTCATTGGTACTTCCATGTGCATGAAACTAATACTAATCATTGCACACTCTCGAGAAAATTAGGGAATCTATGACATGCAATAGAGATGTGTGGATACAGAAAAATATAATCATGACTCCATGACAAGGTCTGCATAATAATGTTAATAATTTGAATAAGATGCTGCACCTGTACAGGTCATCACGTCCTTCCACGCTTGAAAAGTACGACAAACGTTCTTTCTCTATCTCTGATGTGTCCGGAGTGAAATGTGACAGAACCTGAAAAAATCGACGACGTGGAGATGCGCCAGTCACATCCAGGACCCCCTGCATAGAAAAGAGAGATGGGGAATAGCTTCCTTCTTAAACATTTTGTTTAGGGGACGATTGGACAGCTTGAAATGCACTGAGGAAGAATGAATTGTGTTCCATATTTCTGACTCATTAATTATGTACCTCAATGAAAGATCTGATGGTCCCGATTGAAACCTCTAAGTGACAGCCAGCAGGAGGATCATTAGCTTGAACCTGAATGGCATTCATTCAATGATGATCTCAAGTGATGTGATCATATAGGATAGCTCCTTGACACCTCTCAAATTTTCATACTTTTTAGTCATGAGGCACATCAATATGAGACACATTAATATCCAGACCAGCCCTACATGCCAGAGATGCCATACATGCCATGAAGTATACCACAGTCAAGCTTCTTCTGATGATCATTCCTTCAACATCAGCGCAGGTCCTGAAGATGGCTTGCACACCCCTGAAATCACCTGAATCAGGGTGTCTCCATCTAGCCCTAGCCGGGATAGGAACGCCTCACATAAAGAGGCCTCTGGAAGCGGCCACACATTCACTAAGTCACCAGGCTCATAACATTCCATGGTCCCAGAGCCACGCAATGACAGCGCAATATGCCTGTGCAAGTTTACAAAATGAGCAGTTCAACTATGTTGACCAAGCCAGCACAATCCGTAGGAGTGTCGCTAACTAGGAACATGATGCTAGGAATAGTGATTAGGAACATGATGCTAGGACTAGTAAGTAGGAACATGATCCTAGGACTAGTAATTAGGAATATGATGCTCACCGCACATCCTGGAAATGATCAGAGCTCGTAATTCGGCGGTTCTCCAAGACCGGTGCCAAGAAAGGATGGCTAGGCCCAAATTGCGCTTTCTCAGAGACGCTGGCAGTCTCATCTTCCCTCATCACTCTCTGTCCCGATGCTTGGGCTGAGACTCTGCGAAAAGCGGCAGCTGCTTCCACAGCTGCCTGCAAGCGCTGCTCCTCTGTCAGTATAAGATCTATAATCACTGGTAAGGATGATGTAGCTGTTAAAAATGTCACTTTGTACTTGGGCAGACCTAGATCCACGAGCTGACCCTGATCATCCTAATGAAAGATAGAGGGGCATTGTGTTGGTATGACAATATGCGGCTGATTTAAATAAATAAACCTTATGCAGAGCATGATTCATCATGTCATTGAGAGGGCCATGGTTATGCACAGCATGAGTCATCATGTCATTGAGAGGGCCATCGTTATGCACAGCATGAGTCATCATGTCATTGAGAGGGCCATCGTTATGCACAGCATGAGTCATCATGTCATTGAGAGGGCCATGGTTATGCACAGCATGAGTCATCATGTCATTGAGAGGGCCATGGTTATGCACAGCATGAGTCATCATGTCATTGAGAGGGCCATCGTTGATGCAGCAGCATGAGTCATCATGTCATTGAGAGGGCCA
>BEGY01000006.1:380538-543861 GCA_002335675.1 Chlamydomonas eustigma | reverse complement strand
GTTATGCACAGCATGAGTCATCATGTCATTGAGAGGGCCATGGTTATGCACAGCATGAGTCATCATGTCATTGAGAGGGCCATGGTTATGCACAGCATGAGTCATCATGTCATTGAGAGGGCCATGGTTATGCACAGCATGAGTCATCATGTCATTGAGAGGGCCATCGTTATGCACAGCATGAGTCATCATGTCATTGAGAGGGCCATGGTTATGCACAGCATGAGTCATCATGTCATTGAGAGGGCCATGGTTATGCACAGCATGAGTCATCATGTCATTGAGAGGGCCATGGTTATGCACAGCATGAGTCATCATGTCATTGAGAGGGCCATTGTTTGAAAACATATCCGCTATTTGTAAAAAGTGGAGATGAGGCGCAGAAGAGGAACAACACAAAAACTACTGAGGTAAGGATGCACTCCCTATTTGTGCTCACAGGTCTCATTCCAAAAGACCATTGGAAGGCAGAGCAGAAGGAATCCCACATGCGTGGCAACCAAGTGTCAAGTGCAGCTTCATATCCACTAGGGTGCTGATCATCACCCAAACCCAGATCCAAACACGCAGTTGCACCAAGGCTGCACAGCCTGCGGTACAGCTTCTTTGCAGCTACCTGAACCCCAGCGTGAAGGATGCAAGGACTGGATGTAGCTGAGAAATATTTTATCACCCATGTATTAATCTCATTAATGTATGTGCATGTTTTAAACCCTACATTGTACTTAGGATATCCCGAGTCCCCCAACCCAAACACAGCAACCCTCAGTGAGGACAGTGAATTAGCGGCGAGGTTTTTGCGAAGCAGAAATTCCAAAACTTTTGTGCATTGTTAGGGAATTCTCCCTGAATAATACAGGGAGAATACATATTTTCACAAAAAATATTTGTCAAGCACTGGTATTACATGAAGTGTAAAACACAGGAGTTGCTTCACCTCAGTCTTGCAGACAGTCAAAGCCACCTCAATTCTTACCTGCCCAGCAGTTGAGACAATAAACACAACTGCAGTCTCCCTGGGTAGCTCAGAGACATCATAGGAGTCCAAAGGCAAGATTCGGGGAGATATGTCAAGAAATTTTGATTCCCTGGAGATCCTCTCAGCAACATCCTATTTTGTATGCATGAATACAGATAAGCGCTGGCAGTGATAGCTTTATCAACATTCATTGTCATGTAATATTGGCACCTGGGCATTTCCAGTCTGTGATCCATACAGGATCAGAATACTTGAAATCATTATCTACTTCTTGGTATCTTTGTGTCCATCACCATCATTTTGGTGACCCTCCTAACGCATGCGGTGTAAACTGGGTAAGCATCTACTTCACACTACCTACTGTTACTTCGGAGGGGGACAACATATTTTCGAAAGATATCAGTGAAATCTAGCTATGGCTACAGATGATTTAGATAAAGCTTTCGATCAAGAATTTGCTGAATGGCAGGGAGAAAGCTCATACTCGACTGATTCTCAGAGCGTGAGATGCCTTTTTGCCGTATCTGCTCAAGATGCCCAATGCTTATTTCACAACTTGTGTATTGTTCAGGATGTGGAGACTCGTGTGTTGCATAACATTAGCAAGAGAACGCATTGTGGCATCATGTACTCTCTTACAACCGAGAGCCCCATTTCTGAAAAGAAGATAAAGCAATCGCCAGCGCGTCTCGTGGATGTTCATGCTGACGTCCTAACTTCAAGCCCCAAAGAAGTGCTTGTCAAAATTTTATCTTTCCTTAGTGCTGATGATTTGTCCAAAGTTGCTCAGACTTGTAGTCTACTTCAAACTTTATCCTGTGAGCCATTGCTCTGGTGTCGCCTTTTTTTCTCCAGGCAAGAAATGAGGAAACACTATGCTTACTTATCATGAACTTACTAGGTGAAGAGTCTCTTATCTTTTTCAGATGGGGCCTTACTGAGGAAACATCAGAGAAAGTGAACTGGAAGGTGACTTGCACCCTCTCATTCAATATTGGTCTACGTAGTACTTCATTATCTGTCATAAACAGTTACATGTAACTTGTGACATAAAATGAGACCTCAAGATGATAAGATGAGACCTCATGCAGGCCTTGTACTATGAAGCGGATGAGAAGGAGACGAATCATGCAGTCAGAAGTGCACCAGATGAGCTGCAAAGCGTATTTTGGGACCTTCAAAGAGCAAAGCGTGCCACATGTCTAAGTAGAATGGGAGGGATGAATGACATAGGATTCATACCGAAATCTGAAGTTCAGCTGTTGCTTGCTGAGTACAGGTCAGGGATCAGGATATACTGGGTACAAACTTACTGTTGTCGGCAAAAATAAATGTGTATTCTGACAAATGAATAATCATGTGCATTATTTAGGTACCTGGAAAATTACACTGAATATACTTACTTGGTTTTAGGCAGACACATGGCTTCTCTGCAGCTCCTTCAAAGAAACCAGACCTCAAGCTTAAGAAACTGGGGTTCCACAGAATAGGAAGAAATACATTTGTGTGTGAAGATACGGGTGAGCTTGGTATCCCCTTAATTGCTGCAAAACTAGAAAAACCAGAACTTTTGGTATTAGCAAGGTATGTCAGCAGAAAACATAGCATGCTAAAATCTGCAGCACAGGCCTTTAGATAATATCCATCATTGCTGATTATGCCCACCTTTGTCTGCCTCCAGGCTGGGCGCACACTTGTGATCAAGAGTGTGGGGAAGGGCTTATTGATGCTGAAGGAGTCATCACCTGCCCGGTCACAGGTCTTACATCACAATGTCTGATGTCCAAACATGAGGAACGAGCTCTTCAAAGGTGTTCAGCAGAAGCAGATTCAGCATATCATGCAGCTGACTTGGAGCTGCAAGGCTTCAGTGCTGCACGCTATTATTCTGAAGGTGACGACAGATGCTCCATTTCAAATGCCATTAAACAATTAAATGAGCGAAATATCTCGATCTGACAAGTGTCTCCATGTGTTCAGTAGGTTACTATGCAGACGAGAGGGAAATGCGCATGAGATATGGGTTTGGCAAGGGCCGGTGAAACAATCCAAATTCCATTAATTAAAGATATACCCAGCATTTTTGTATTAAATCCATGAAGCTCTGTGGGTACGTTGTCTATGCCTTTACAATTTTCTCCTTGCCGACCCACTCCATTTATCTGTACTCTCTATCACTGACATATTTCTTCAGCAGTAGCATTTGAAATGAGAAAATTTATGAATAATTGTAATTCATGCATTCGGCATTCGGCAGTACAACTAAACTTCTTTTGGTATAAACTCATCAACAAAAATTTAAAGATTCTCAAAGTTAACAGCATTCTATCTCATTAACAGCTGGGGAAAAGTTGGTGACACACGCCTCCCTCTCTTTTGTTCCTGTTACAGAGTCGAAACTTTCCAAAATACACAAGCGACTTGTTCTTAGGAGTATTGCTTGGGCGCAATGTGCCCAGTTGATTGCCAAGGCTTGGCATGAGGGGTATTCAGCGGATTACATTTGTTTTCCATTAAAATAATGTCGTCTGGTACTTCAACACCAGACTTGGAGCCTTGCGTAAAGCATTCTAGCACGGTAGTAGCTTTGTGTGGTTCGAGCCCAGAGAAGAAGGCAATATCATTGTCCCAGGAGAAAAAATTCCACGAGACTGCACCTGACTTGTCGAGTTGATCGAAACTCTCTCGAGTCATCCGTAAACAATAAACTCTTAAAAGCTTCGTTTTTTGCTTCTCCTAATCTCGTTAGCGGTAGCAATGAATCAGTTGCTCCTCAATCCCATGAACCATCGATACTTGAGGAAGAGAGGCAGCCAGAATCAATAACCTATTGGCAGATGACATCAAATACTTTTCAGGTGTGTGCATGCCCAATTTCATTTCCTTCAAAGTTCATGTAGTTTCTGCCCTCCTTGTGATTACTCTCTGCACTCCCTTCACTGCATATACCTCATACAGGTGGTTGGGACCATCGTGAGAAAGCATCCTTTCTCTACCCTCGGCGTACCTTTGGCTGTGCTGGTAATTTTGACTGGCCTGGGTGTGTATGGAGCGCTGGCAGGTGCTGCCAGTGTCTCAACTTCTAATCAAGATACAGCATACTCAGTGGCGGTAGATGAGTCGCTGTCCTTCACACTCTACGTAGAAAGGGTAAGACATATTACATAAATTTATGTGAGAAAATTTTATCTTAAGCTTCATGACGTCATTTTATTTTACCCATTGAGCATTACAAAGATCATTTAGCACACCCTTTGTACTGACATACTTTCATACCTTCCTGTCTGAAGGCCTTTGCACCCTTGGTCACCCTGAATAGCTTTATTCAACAAACACCATATGTACCAGACCTCCTACCCCAATTCTCATCCATAGCCACTGGACTTTTGGATCAGCTTCCACCAAACACATTCGCTTCTCTTCAATTCTCACCCTTTGGTCATATCATGGTAAGGTGGCACCACCGTCTCAGGCAAATTTGGAAATGAAATCTGCTTAGAGCTGCTCCAATGTTAATGCTTTGTCTGCTTTTGAGTGGAGCAAACAACACTCCTGCTCGATAATGTCTCTGTGCATGTCCATGTAATGTTGGCGCTTAATCTCAAAAATAGATGAGTGCGCACACGTACATGTAACATTGATTTACGTATTCATGTTAATTTATGCCCTTTTCAGGGTGAGACACCTAATCGAAATCAAACTGGGATTGACATCTTTGGCAGTGCCTCTCTGAGATCTGGAGCTATTACAACGCTAGTGACAGGCCAGACCCTGCTATCTGGTCCCCTACCTCTTGTGTTTGACATCAGCCTGTTTGGTGCCCCCACTAGGATGCCTATATTTGTGTCAAATGTCTCAGCAAATGAAACGTTTGGGACGAATTGGACATGTAAGCGTCTCATCTGAAATGCATGTTCTCAATTCCTGTTCAGTGGCATTATTGCAGTAGTAGAAGTCCTGAAGATGGATCTGTGTCAGCATCGAAAGTTTGGACTAATTCAATCTTCTAACCTCAATTCAAAATTTTCATTTGAATATTGCACTCCACCTTTTTATTCAGTGCCAACTAATATAACCTTGGAGCAAGCATACAACAAAGCCACACGAACCAAGTTTTGGGTGGGTGTTTTCAATGAAGTCTTGTGATTAACTTAAATCATTAGAAATCCTGCTGCAATTTGTATCTTATAATCCTTCCTAACAGGCAAAAATCCATAATTATGCAGGGATTTGTGACCGCTATTATCTTGTTTAATGGTACGAGCAAGTGCTGAATACTTCAAGACTCGTTAGCATTGTCTGTAACTACCATACATGAAAAATGCATTTCTCATGAAGAGATATATCAAGGCTCATATGGATGAATATACCTTAATGGTGGATTGGTGGAAACTGTTAAGTGATTTTACAATTTTTGTTTCACAAAAATGTATAAAAGCATCAATGTACAAGGGAATGACTTGTTCTTTGATAATTGAATCTCCATGGCCTAAAAATCCCCTCACTTTGATTCAACAGATGTCCAAGATGGCACGGACCCTACATTGGCTGTCAAATTGACTCAGAAGGGTTATCTCTACAGGTGAGGCATGATACTTAATTGCAGTACCTACTGCACAGCAGTCTGGCAACTGTCTCTTGATTTAAAATGTCATTTTCCCTCCAAGTATTATGTTGAACAGCAGCCAGCCTGTAAACACAGCATGAACTATGCAGGATTCATTCCTGTTCAAATGTTGAACCAATTGTGAACATCAACAAGGTATCTCCCTGACATCTGCCATCACAAATGCAGGCTATCTAGCCAGACAGAGCTGATTGGCAGCAGCAACCCACAGCCCCCACAATATGGCTGTGTCAGCTTCTCTTTTAACATGACAAACCAGATCTGGACGCTGTCCCTATACCCTGAAGGTGTGAATTCATCATATGAAAGAAATCTGTTGGTGTGCTCTGAGGAGCCCGTTCGAGATTGAATCCGCATGCTTCAGGATGTATTGAGACCTCTTGATGTCTGAATGGTTCATGGTGAAATTCATGGTGTCCTAGAACCCTTGGAAATTTTTGAAGTCATCCCTGACCACAGCAAAACGGTCAGTCCCAAGCAAGTCCTTGTCCATCAGTTGCTGGCAGGCCTCCATGTTTGACCTTAAGCCGATGCCTAGCATGGCCAGACTAGTCCCACATGGGAAGAAATCAAGCACTCCCAGCTTTGCGCGCACTGTCTTCATAGGAATCTTGAACGGCATCATGTGTTTCACTGCTCATGGGTTGATACATCATGAAGGGCATGTGCATGGCATCACTTCTTTCACTGGTCATGGGTTGATGCATACCCCTCCTCATTCCTGCTCGCACTTTCTGTGGGTGGACACGACATATTCTGCTCTCACTATATATGTGTGGACACATCCTGCCAGGTGGCTGGTGTCCCACCTGGAAATGGCCTGTGGTTGCTGCTGTGGTCATTATTTCCTTCATCATCGCCCTTCTTGTCTTCATCATGAACGTGAGCTTGAAGCATCAGTCCTGGCTGCTGTCTGAGATGGTGCGCACCAACAAGGAGCTAGCGCAGACCACAAGGGACCTGCACCAGGAGCAAGGACGTATGGCTGCAAAGAACAAGGAGCTGGCAGGGATCACCTGCGACCTACAGGTCAGGTCGTGGTTAGGGTACTGACCATGACTTCCATAGTGCAAACACTCCTAGGAGTCTTGTTTATAGCAGTAGTTGGTGGAGGGACAGTGGAAGGTGCAACTGAGTGGACAGCCATTCAGAATTCTCTTCCATCTCATATGCTGTTGCAGGAGAATCTTCCTTCTAGCATCATGGTCCCACTCAAAACGCAGCAGTTCCAATCAAATGTGCACCCTAACCCTAACCCTAACACTCTATGTGCAATGTGCACCCTGTCTTCTTGTCTCTTGCCTTAACTCTAGTCTCCACAAATCTTGCAGGCTGAGAAAGCCCGCATGGATGCCTTGCTAGTTCGTCAGTACAACCTCATTCAGTGCTTCTCCAGCACTAAGACCTCCAATGACAATCCTTTGACTGCAGACAGCACTGCTGTTGGTGAGGCTCTCTTGAAGATTTTACACTTGTATGTAAATGATGTGGCTGCTGTCCATTTGGGTTTTCAGGGTAAAGGAGAGTGTGTTCATAGATCTTAAGATCTTAAAAAGTGAGCATGACAAAAGTGGGGACACAACTGATTCTGTTGTTGAGGTGGGGTAGCCCCTGTGTGGCTTGTTTACGCATCAGATAGTCAAGAGACATTCACTCACTATGAAAAAACATGAAAATGAGTGCTCTTTGACATCCTCACACACTGTAGATCGTATTGAGAGCATGCGGAAACAACTGAACTCTGAGAATGTCAGGAGCTTGGCTGAGACTGAGCAGATTCAAACTCTGGAGGTAGGTGTAAGGGTAGGTGCATTTGATGAATGTGCTCTCATAGCAATTCATTGTGAAAGGACCTTGGACTAGTATATGTGGTCGAGGTATGCACCATGGATAGGAGATGTTCTCCTGGGCTTTCTGCATTGTAACCACAATGTGGTTTTAGACATGTTGCATTCGTCTTGGCTGGATCCCATAGTACTCATAGTACTGTGCTGTGCATCAGGTTCTTGGCTGGGGATCCTTTGGCAAAGTGTACAAAGGATTATGGCGAGGTACTGAGGTCGCTGTAAAGACGATGATGCTAGCAGCTGACCTATCAGGTAAATGGAATCAAGGTAATTCTGAAGTCACATGTTGTATTTATAGATGCTCCATTATAGATGCTCTGATTTAGCCTTTGCATGAAAGGTTTTGTTTGTTCAGCATGTTTGTTTGTGCTATCCTTAGCCTGTTGCGTTGACTCTGTAGGTGCTGAGAAAAGAGAGAAGATGGCAGTCATGGAGGCTGCCATCAGTAGCTCTCTATCTCACCCTAACATTGTGTCAACCTACACATACTCCATAAAACCAGTACGTGACACAACCTCAGCTGGGCCTCAATTGGATCCTAGCCTCATTGTTTTGACAGGGGGCAGCACTGTTGATGGGAATACCTTGGCAGGCACTAATGGTGTGACAAAGAGAGGAGACAACGGTAATGCAGGCCTGGTACACAGCTACGAGGTATGAAGGAGAGTGTCAATACCAGCTAATGTTGAAGCTCTGAATCAAACTCCAATATTCCATTTTTTATAAATTGATTTTATGACATCTCATCTCATGGTCCTATCTGAGACGCCTCCTTGTTTCACGCACATGCATATTCATTCAAATAGGTCCGCCTGGTGTTAGAGTACTGTGACCTGGGATCCCTCAAAGAAGCTGTGGACCAGGGAGCATTCATGAGTTCCTCAAATTTGAATTACTGCGCTATCCTTGACACAGCACTTGACATATCAAAGGCCATGTGCCACCTGCATGCCATGAACGTTCTGCACTCAGATCTGAAGGCGAGGAGAATTTGTTGTGAATGATGGTTCTAGCATCAGCTTTTAAATTCATGTATCAGCATTCATGCATTCCACTGTATACATTGAATGATCTTGTCCTCCTTCCCTAGCTCCAAACTGTATTTCTTCTTTATGAATGCATTTCTGCATTTGACAAGAAATGGGTCTTAAAATTTGGATTTTTCATGTTAATTAAATCATTGAAAGTTGGAATAGTTCATATATTTTGTATGCTTAGAAGCAATGTGGTGCTAATCAAATAATGGTGTTGTTTACATCATGTTTTGACACAATGCACGCCTTCAATTAATTCACAGGCCCGTAATGTGATGCTAAAGAGCAGTGGGGAGGGACGAGGGTTCACTGCAAAAGTGGCTGATTTTGGCCTCAGTGTGAAGATGAACAATGCTGATACCCATATGAGCAACATGTACCAGGGCACCATGACTCACATGGCCCCAGAGCTCTTGATGGAGGGGCGCATCAGCAAAGCAGCTGATGTAGGTCACATAAAGTTTAGAAATTACCCCTCTCTGCAGTTGTCATTGAGTCATTGTGTTGCAGATCATCTTTTGAGTCCCTGAACATATCTCCACTGAGAAAGTGTGCTTTGTTACCTTTCATTCTCATGTACATAGCTTAATGCCTACATTTCAAATTCAGGTGTATGCGTTTGGTGTTACAATGTGGGAGTTGTTTACTGGGGGCAATCCCTTCCAAGGGACACCCAAAGCCCTCTTAGGCCACATGATCACCAAGGAGAATCGCAGGCCAGCGTTTACCCGGGCCACTCCTGAGGAGTATAGACAGCTGGCAGAGAGATGCTGGCTTCCAGATTACAGCCTGAGGTATGTGTGGTATGCATGCTGTGGTCACTATTAACATTTAAAACAGGAATAACGACAATAATCCTACTTGATTTGGATCAGATGTGTCCTAGTTTTAGAAAGAAAAATCATATCCTCCTGTATGTACAGGCCTAGCTTTGACGAAATCTTCATTGCACTCAAGAGGATGAGGGCAGCAGTCAAAGGACAGACTGCCAGAGTTCATGTTCAACCTCCTACTCCCAAGCACCCTGAAGACAGTGGGGGTAGTGATGATCACGGCAACAGCTGGAAGTTTGATGCAGGAGCCTCAGGCGTTGCCAAGTGCCTACCTAGAGGTACAGGCAAGGGAGCAAAGTCCACTGTAGTAGCGTTGTGTGGGAGTGTGCTGGAGGTAGTGGAGGAAGTTCCAGAGAACACAGAAGGGGATAGTAGTAGGCTAGGCAGCGTCAGCATCCAGGTGGATGGTGATGATGTTGGGATCCCTGTCCCAGGATCAGCACTCCTGCAGAAACAGTCAGAGGATGTATTGTGTTCAGCTGGAGTACAAAATACAGCACTGCTTTCTACACCTGTAAAGGAGGTGTTGTGACTAGCAGGCACTGCACATGCTGTGCAATAATGGTGGATTCTTGTTGACAGAGTTGTAGATTGGCTTTTGAGGTCATTGGTTAGTCTTTAGAGGTTCTGTGAATGTATCAATGCTCTGCTGTCAGAATGTATATAAGTTGATCATTCCCATAACGAGAGCTAGTATTGCTGCGCAGTACTCTCAGAGTCTAGGTGCAAAGCGTGTTGCATTAAAGCCCTGTGTAGTTGACTCAGGGTGCAAGTCGCTCAACTAGTTAAACATATAAGAACTATGTTGCTGGTTAAACTTTGGTATGGGTTTTATAATCAATATTTTCTTAAGATGTGTCTGCTAGTTTGCCTCTTTAGCGAGCTGTGGCTTGAACATTAGTTGTTTAGTCAGTAACTAAGGGAGTCTAAGGGGCATGTGCTTTAGGATGTGCAATGGATGTGTTATGAAATTAGATTTGTGTACTCAATCCTTTCAAGTTGTGAAAGGAAACGTTTTAATTCATATCATTAGAGACATATCATGAATGAACTGCAAAGCATAGAATAAGGACTTAATAAGCCGTTAAGTGCTTGGCGGCAAAACTCAGAACTAGAGACAATGTGCAGATGTACACGAAGACATTTCGTGTACATCTGCACATTATTTTTAGAACAAAGCAGAAAGGATATCAATATTTTGAATTGTTGGACTAAATCTCATCACTTTTAAAATAATTAGTTATATAATTAACTAATGAGGAAGTATTTGCAAGGTACAGTAATAAAGTAAACCACAGCTCTAGCACATCCTTAGCCTTGTCAGTCTGCACATTAAACATAGAGGTGCCTGTCATTTATGCTGGCTCTGTTGCACCAATGACAATGTTGCTGCTCCCAGGACTGTTTTCCAATCATAGCTGTGGACCGCTGCTTTTGACACATCCATATCCTTTGCATCCTTGGCTTTATGGTCTTTGTGAACTAGACCAGCACATGATGGCAGATGCAGATGAAGGGGGGAGGAGAGTTAGGAGAAAGTGGTTTCATTAAGCACCAGCATAAATGTTGGCACTAGTTACCAGCTTGCATTAGTACCTCATATCTTAAGCCATGTTTGCATGCATCCTAACTGCCATGTCTGTATGCAGCCTAACCGCCATGTCTGTATGCAGCCTAACTGCCATGTTTACATGCAGCCTAACTGCCATGTCTGTATGCAGCCTAACTGTGGCTCACGTTCCATCTCTCTCCTGCTTGACAAGCTCGACAAAAGCGCGCTCAATGCACTGCCGTGTGCTGCAACGTCAGCAACCCCCTCATCTCTGATCTGCATAGATCTGTACTTTTCCCTCCCTGGTTGTGTTAACATGTC
The DNA here is from genome assembly GCA_002335675.1 of Chlamydomonas eustigma. Lineage (NCBI taxonomy): Eukaryota > Viridiplantae > Chlorophyta > Chlorophyceae > Chlamydomonadales > Chlamydomonadaceae > Chlamydomonas > Chlamydomonas eustigma. Next base: position 532,668 of record BEGY01000006.1, on the reverse strand, counting down.
AACCTTGGGATTGCCTGAACTGTAAGTGGAAGGTCCTGCCTTCTCATCAGCTCCTGAAACACATGTCAAGTGGCTATCCTTCGTTTTGGCTAAATGGCTCTTCGTAGGGCCCTCCCCTAATGCAGGGGAGGTGTGATTCTTGAGACCATGCTCCTTACTGGTCTGCATGGGCCTAGGATCTGAGGCAGATGCCTTGTCCCCACTGATTAACTCTTCCCAGGATCCACCACCAGGCTTTAATTGGTTTGGTGTCTGCTGCCAACTCTCTTGCTTGGAAGCCTTAGGGCTGCACAGACTGGCCTCCTGATTCAAGGCGAGTGCCAAACGCTGTGTTATTGTAGGGTCTAGGAGGCTGTTGCTGATCAGGGCTTGCATGGGCAACTGTGTTCCTCCAGGTTGCCCAAAGCATGGTTGCAGAGCCAATTTGGGCTGCACAGAGATCTCTGACTCCTTTGAGTGCGAAGGCAGGCAGCCCTGCTGAGCAGATTTTTCAGCAGCAGCAAGGTGGTGCGCCTTGATAAATGTCAACTGCTCATCCTTAAACTTCAGCTCCTTTCGCAACTCAGTCAACTTGGAATCCTGAGACTAAGAAGTCAAAGAAGTGGAATCGCAACATGAGTCTGACTCAGGCACTACAGTAAGTGTCCCCGTGCACCTCCTAACAATATTACAAATTCATCCCTAGAGCAGAAAGGTCCACTCTCATGTTCTGCACGTATCCATCACCTGCTTCATCTGTTGCATCTGAAGCTCAAGTTCAAGACAACGTTGTTGAGCCCTCTGAGAGGACCCTGTCTCAGTCACAAGTGCCCTCTCAGCTTGAGACAGCACTTCCCTCAGATCCAGGCATGTGGCTTCACTACGAGCAGCCTGCACTCAGCCAGAGAGGAGTGTCTCACAGAATGATAAATACTCAGGCTCAAGATAACGCTTCAAATTGTCAGCCGGGAGAAGACATGCGGCTATTCATGGACACAGCTGTTCTCATGAGCTTATCTCATGACTCTCAGGCAAGTGGGGATGTAGGGGATTCCTTACAACAAGAAAGATAGCTCCCAGCCAGGATTCAACTTCTCAAACTGTCAACCTCATCATCCTACACAAGTCAAGCTGCAGGGCTCACCTGCTGAGTCATCCTCAGACCCGCTTCCTTCAGCTCTCCTTGGTTCTGCGCTACCTCTAAATGAAGCCCCCCTATCTCAGCTCTCAGGAGAGACTGCTCCTCACAGCTTCTGGACAGCTCACCAGTCAGGCTCTGCACTTCTCCTCTCAAAATATCCAAATCTTTTTGCAAAGATGAGATCTGGTGATTGGCTGATTCCAGATCAGACGATAAGGCCTGAGATGCAGTGCACAAAACAGTATGAGATCGTGCTTGGTGAACTTATAACTATTCTCCACATTTTCATCTGACATACAAAGACAGTAGACATCCACCATATCTTTAAAGGCATGCCACAGAGGACATCTACCTTATCTTTAACAGATGCATCTTCAAGCTGAGCCAACAGCCTGAGGACATGATCATGTTCCTCTCCCAAGCTTCTCTCTACATGTGCCAGCTTCTCTGTAGCCGCATCCAGTTGCTCTATCAGCCTTGCTCCCTCTAAACTGGCCCGATGTATCTGCTCCTTCCCAGCCTGTACAGAGCGCTGCTCAAAGTGCAGCTCACCCTCAAGCCTTGCAGCCAGAGTGCGGAGAGAGACAGCACATGCCCTCTCCCATTTGTGAAAAGCCCTGCTCAACAATTTCATCCTTTCAATCACTAGGAATGACTGGCAGAAAGACACAGCAACCGACCGTCTGCTAGCCCTGGATACGGAGGCGAGCGTAGTCCATGCACTGAACACCTTGCTCTGAGTTGCAGTTACCACACGATGACTGTACATGCGCACGGCTCTATCTAATCCAGCCTGCTGTCTGACCAGGGCTCTGCTTAACACTTGCCACTGCAAGATACACTGCATGTTGCAACAAGACAGCATTTATCATGTATGGAGAACTGCATTGACATAAAGCAGTACTTCCATCGGCTCTATGGATGGAGAACTGCATTGACATAAAGCAGTACTACCGTCAGCTCTATGGATGGAGAACTGCATTGACATAAAGCAGTACCATCAGCTCTATGGATGGAGCAGCTAGCCTGGTAGCTCTATAAGTACGTTTTTTAACAATGCTTGAAATCAATAACATGTGAGTCAAAATGACATTATGCCATGAAGATAAACTTCATGTCTTTGGCTAGCGTCTCACCGTCCACACGATGTAGGATTCCTTCAAAATGGTCAAACATCATATTGCTTATGAGATGTACATGTAACAGAATATCTGTTTGTACCTTAACAGCACCTCGCACTGCTCCTTCCATCCTGTCCTGCTGCTGAACCTGGGCTGCTCGTTCAGCCTCTCTTAACCATGCCCAGAATGCTGTGTGTAGACTCCTGTGCTGGCAGTGCAGGATGGCAGCTGTCATCTCCCTCCGCTTTGCACGTCGCCTCTCTACACCTGAGCCCCATGCCAGCCAATAGCACTGCAGTTTGCTCAGATTGCGAGCTGCAACCAAAAGAGAGACCTGCAAGGATCCAGACTTAGAGGGGTGGGAGGTGGCCCTATATAGCCCAAGTACATGAAGCAGCATCACCTGCAGATGCTAGGTGAGTGTGAGTCATCACTGAGATCCATGAGCTCACTCTTGAACTGAGATCCATGAACTCACTCTTGACCTGAGCATGACTTGCCACCTTGCTCTGTGGTGCCATAGCAGTAATGTCTCCAAGATCCGCAGCTGTCTGCTCTTGCTGCGGCAATCCTGCAAAGCCCTGCTCCTATGCATTACACGCATCCATGCTGCCCAGGCACAGCGTAGCATGACAGCTTGGCGATGGTACTGGTACCTGCTGTACAGGTTTTGCTTCTGCCTGATCAAGCACTGGGCCTCCTTCCATCCCCTCCATGTTTTGGCTTTCATCTTCCTTGCATGTACCCTCTTGGCTCTTATCTTAGCTAGGATCTGTTGAACAAGAGGTACATTGCAAGTAAACCTGTCGTCAGCAGTGATCTCTTGAATATTACGAACATTGCTGATCAATATATTATACCTTCAGATTTGTTGAATAAGAGACACATTGTAGGGCAAAAGTATGATGAGCCAAGCATGACATGAATTTCTCAACCAACCGACCAACCAACAGCTACCGGCTGTCTGAGGAAAGACAAAAACACTTTACACTCTATTTTTAAAACACAGAGCCAAAGAGATGACTTGGGACAATATGTAAAAAAAGTTTCATACCCTTGGGGCACGCATCGCCGAGAAGGTTCTCCAAGCATGGAAAGCTCTCTTCTTGAGAAATGTTGCAAATGCATTAGAACTGAGCTGTACATCTTCATGCATGTACACAGGACCCAAAGCCTCTGCAATGCGGGACATCCAGTGCTGCCAGCAGTACAGGGCGCGGAACAGCAGTTGTCTCTTGCTGTACACCTCAGCAACGGCAAGCCTTGTTGCTTTCTCACTGAAATATTTACAGAAAATTTCCTTAACAGTACTTTCATTTCATAGAATCACAGCTGATTGGCTGTCATCATCATGCTATTGCTATCTCATGACTGATAAAAACCTCCTATACCACTCAAATGCCTGCCAAATACACACCAGCACTGATTGTGATATATTTTCCAGGCCTGCATATAGCGACGAAGACAAGCAAACATGATCCTCTTCCTCAGAACTTCCGCCATTTGCAGTTTATGAAGCCACATTCTCCAGTGTTTTATGGCCCTCTTGAGGAGGCAGCTTTTATAGTGAAAATGTGAGGCCTGAGTAGTCTTTGTCTCCCATCTACTGACCCCCACCGCCATGCATAGCCTGATAAAACTGCGTTTGAGCAGGGCCTGCCTGGCAATGATATCCCTGAGGAATATGAATACAGACATTTCAGTGTACAGCTAGAACTCTTTAAAGCAAACAAGGCTGTCCTTACAATTTGATCAGGATGGTGATATATTGATCAATATGGTGAGAGCGGCAAGTAAAAACTGTCACAAAAAAACATGACTGATGAGGTGATGAAATACCATTGTACAGAATAACAAAGAGTTACCAATGAGTAACTTAGTGTCATGTGCGTATTGACCACGGACCGTGTGAAATACACAGTAGACAGTGCAGAGGTCAGCATGATCTTTCTGAATGAAGATAACTAAGTTCTGGATACTTTAATGGCCCACTAACATACATTTGGTTCATTTTCCTTTCCTCTATCTCCAGGTTATAAACAAAGTCTCTGTGCTGCTCTTCAAGTGCTTGAACAGTGCTTTCCAGCACTGTCTGGTGCTGCTGGTGCTGCAGTATGATCTCAGCTGCAAGCTGTGCATCTACTCTGGAAGCATCTATTTGTTTCTGCACAGCAGAATGCAGTCTTCTAGGAAGCTAGGCAAATGTCAGGGACATGATTATGACCCAAGTTCAAACTTCTGACAAATCTCATCATCCTCTCACACAACAAGTCACTGATGAGGCCTCCCATGCTGCAAAGCAAAAGTGCGTCTTGTAGGATTTATTACGAAGGTCGAGGGACTTAGGGATAAATTATCTTTAAGGCACAATGCCAACTTCACAAAGTACGCCTCAGAAACAGCACACATACATAAACATACGCCTCACAAACAGCACAGCATACCTTGAACTCATCTATCTCTGCTCTGAGCTCTGCTTCTTGTTGGTCCATACAAATCCTTGCCACATCCCCATCCTTCTGCAGCTGCTGGATCCTGGTTAGCAACCCATTCACCTCTAGCTGCTTCACACTTAATTGATGTTCAGCTTCAGTCCTCAGTCTCTGAGCTTCCTCTGCATGAAGTTGTTTTAGCTCATTCATTTGCTCCTCCGCCTCCTTCACTTCCTCTGCATGAAGATATTTTAGCTCATTCATTTGCTCCTCCGCCTCCTTCACTTCCTCTGCGATCAATGTTCAACCAGGTCTTACAAGGAGAGTCAGGAAAACATGATAGGCCAGGACTGTAATGAAGTCAGTCATTTGTGGTGTCGAAAAGAGGCCCCTAGAGGCAAATTGTAGGAAAAGGCTACACTGTTTAATACCAGTGAACAATAGTATAATTAAGAAAGAGGGGGTAGCTTCATATAAAGCATGATACTTTATATGACATTTTTAAGCATTATTTATTTATGGAACATTACCAACTTTGTTCATTAGGATCATAGGGGACAAAAGAATTTATATCCAGCTCTCTAAGTATAAGCGGCATGCTGCTATTCATGGAATTTTAAATGTCAAAGCAGGCTGATTTGGATGCAAACCTGCTTCATGCTGTAATGCTAGCTGAGTGTCCTCAAGAAGCTGCCTAGAAGATTCCACCTCTGATTGCAACCGCTCCACCTCCCCTAGCTGAACTTGAAGCTCCTGCTGCAACAGCCTCACCTCCCCTCGCTCCCCTACCAGCGCGGCCTCTAATGCCGCACGCTCTAGGGTCAAGGACATAAGCTGGGACTCTAAATCCTGATCAGGATCATGCACTAAGAATCATCAGAAAATTGAAAATTTGGAGATGTCCATTTAGTGTCCATAGTGTCAATTTGAAATCAAAGTTGATTTGACAATCGTATATAAATCTGGGATGGTAGGGTGTCCAGAATGTTTGAAGGCAGTCAGTGTACTTAGTACCCTTGTAAATTCTCTACGTGAACGGATATTTCACCTTGAGGGACAGTAAATCAGAGGGCAAGGAAGGGCCAGGGCCTGCCTCTGGAGAATGGCGAAAGCTCTCTTGTCCAGTTGGGGAAGTTGGAAGACCTGGGGAGGTGTAAGAGAAGCCCTTTCTCACAGGCGATTCACTTAAGTATTTGAACATCATGACTTCCCCTACATTGTGGATGTGGCAGAAAAATGTGGATTAGCAGACTACGACCTAATGGTCTGTGACATGCCTGGTGTTGAAGCACGATGTACTGAAGGTAGTGGATCAGCACCAGTTCGACTGGGGGTGTATTGCACCCCACGATGGATAGCCTGCCGTTGACCCTCAGGTCCTTGAGGCAAGTCTTTGTGAGAGGAGAGTTGCGCATGTGGTCTGTTCTCATCAATTCCTATTGCTGCTGCTGACCTGTTTTGTCTCAAATCAGACCAAGGGGCGGACAGCAAGGAATGATCACCAGCCTGATTGACACCTCTCTTAGCTACTCTTAAGGTACCAGCCCCTGGGGCAGAGCCAGGACGTACCGCACTACTGACGCCTGGTGATGGGGCGCTGCTGCGCCAACCTGTGCGCTGGTTGTCAGGGCTTTGAAATGTGAAGTCCTGAGTTTCACCTCCATTCATATTCATCAGACTCCGTGTTGGGGTGAGCCTCTCAATGCGCTCATAAGCCACATCATGTTGTGCAAGCATGGATGTGAGTTGAGGGTTGATGACACTCTCCATATAGACTGTAACATTGTCCTCTTGTAACGGGACAGGACCTTGCGAGGCAGCTACTGTTGGAGGTGGAACCTGCTGCCTCAATGCCCCAGGGAAGGAGGAGTGTCTGGAATCCTGCTGCTGCTGCTGCCTCAATGCCCCAGGGAAGGAGGAGTGTCTGGAATCCTCCTGCTGCTGCTGCTGTTCCTGCTGCTGCCTCAATGCACCAGGGAAGGAGGAGTGTCTGGAATCCTGCTGAAGAAGCTCCTGCTGCTGCTGCTGCCATCCAGAAGAAACTTTAGCTTCTGCTCTGTCATTGTAAACATCGTCTCTAGATCCTGGTGCAGACTCTACAGGAGCAGTGTTGATAGTGTGTTTTGGCTGCAGCACGGCTGAGTGCAGGGACTGAGGATGATGGCCATTGTATATGACAGACACTGGAATGGTTGGTTGACCATACATAGCATCTGCTTGATTTGAGCCTTGGGGATCAGGATGATAATGTGGAAAGTAGGAGTCCCCTTTACTTCCCTCCTTCGCTTCAAAGCTGCACGCACTATTTGGTTCATGATTGAATCCATGCAGTTGTGTGACAGAGCCATGCAAGATGCGTGGCTGTGGGACAGGACTATCCATTTCATAGATGCTGTTGCTGCTACTCAAGATCTGATTCTTAGGCTGCAAGGGGAGTTGCACCCGACATCCTTCAGACAAAAGTTCCTCATGCATCTGGAAGGTTCGTCTTCGCAGCTCCTCCAAAGCAGCTTCTGTCAACAGGCCTGAAGCTGGCGGTGCCTCTGCTCCTGCTGGGGAGTTGCGTCCATGGCCATTGTACTGCTGGACACCAGTGCTGAAGTTAGTACCTGATGGACTAAGCACGACAGGCTGTTGTGGAGTGCTTCTAAGGAATGATCCTAATGAATCATGTGTGGAGTCATGTGTGAGCATGCCACTGAGCTCATGCCGCTGATGGAGAGATTGGGTGGGGCTGTCCTGTGGCTGCCTCATGTGAGGCTGTACATTGTTATCTGCATGTCTAGCTTGACTTCTTGACACCCTGCTGAACTCATAATGTGGATGGTCTGCACTCCACGGATGGACTGAAACTGTGCTGTGACTGGAAGCAGAGACTGGTAACTTAGCATGCATGTCTTGATGACCCTGAAATCCCTCCAGACAAGATCATACAGTTAGTTGGCATTAGCTCAAGTTAGTTGGCATTGGTTCAAGTTAGTTGGCATTAGCTCAAGTTAGTTGGCATTAGCTCAAGTTAGTTGGAATTGGTTCAAGTTAGTTGGCATTGGTTCAAGTTAGTTGGCATTAGCTCAAGTTAGTTGGCATTAGCTCCATTCACGTCTCTTAAATAGCTTGACACTTGATGGAGGCCTCCTGAACTTTAGTAACAAATGAATGAATTGGGACTTATGGGAGAAGAAGAACTTACTTGAACTTTGAGTGGAGTGCCTGCCTGGGCTCTCTTATCAAAGCTGACATTCTGTAACTTTTGAGATTTCAATCCTAGATGAGATTCATGGCTGATGCGATTCCTGGAGCCTTTCAGCTGCTCAGTCCCTGTCATCAACATCTTGGGATAACTATCACCATCATCCTCCACTACCGGTGTAACTTGAGTATAGTCTACCATCTCTGATGCCTTGGTTTTATTCTTTGCAGGGATGAAATCTAGGATGGAGGAGGATGGTGGTCCTTTATTCCCATGATTACGCAAACTAAGCTTAGAGGAGCTTGATGATCTGCGTGGTCCATGCTTCCTAGCAGTCATAGCCACTTGAGGAGACCCTGAGTGCATGTTTATAGGAGCACAATCAATATCTCCACGAAGCAGAGGTCAGCAGTACAGTTTTCAATTTCAGAAATACAACCTTTGTGTGCAGTCTTACCTTTGGTGACGGAGTACAGAGTTCGCTTGATTTGGTCTGAAAGGGCCTGAACAAAAAGAGTAAGGTCGATTAAGAATTCTTACTTGGCAGTGAACAAGCGGATAGGCTTTTAACATTCTGAAAAGATGAACAAAACAATGCAAGAATGTGCGCACGATTCTTCAAAGATCAAAATAATGCATGATCTGCACTGTTACCTTGGGGCTGCGGGCATCAGGTTGTCTCTTCTTGTGTGGGCTTGTGGCCTTGGATCCAGGCCTGACCTGCTGAAATGCATCCCTGAGATCTTGCAGTGCCTGTTCCCTGACCCATTGAAAGAGAAAGACATGTCTCTGTATGAAAAGTAAAAAAATGATTTTTTAATTGTGTTCTGCACAACGATGTGTTTGTTGTTTCTCTGTTGGTAATTGTTTCTTATGTTTGTTTGTGAGACTCTGATAGCTTCTGGTAGCTTCCGTAACTTAACCAAATCCTGGCAAGGAGGATTTGCAGTTTACGTCACATGTGCTGGAGTGGAAACTAGCTTAACGTGTGCGGAAGCAGGACATGCATAATATGTGTGAACATCATGTGCTGGAGCAGGACATGCATAGCATGTGTGGACAGCAGCACCTGTCCTGCTGAAGATATAACTGGCGCTGCTCCTCCTCTGCATGTGCACTGAAAACAGATTGACTTGCTTCCTTTTCATGTTTATCATCAATCAAGAGTTGCCTGACATGATTTAGGAGTTCAATCAGCTGTGCTACAGCCCTTTGCTGCATCAGCATCGCCTATAAACACAAACCACAGTTGAGATTGCACTGTTTCAGAACAAGCATCTTGATCATTTCAGTATTTAGTAGGTCTAGGTAAGACCAGCTCATAAGGATAACCCTCTACCAAGCTCATAAGCTGAGTAAATATTTATAGAGACAGAAATAAGATGCAGTTAAGTTTCGAAGAAAGCATGTACGTCTGAAAAAGCATGTACCTCTGAAAAAGCATGGTCCCAAGAGGCTCTTTTGTGGTCTGAGTTTTGTTTTGTGGCATTTTGATGTATTCTAGATACCTCACGCCTGAGTGCACCTTCAATCAAGTAACGCTCCTAACCAAACACATTAGATCACAAGCGAGCATGAGATGTGGATGTATGGAGAGCGGTATGGACATTGGACAGACATAACAAACACCGCCTCCAATCTTATAATAACTAAGGTGGTGAAGACAATAATGATGATTCTATTTGACTTGCTGTTAGGAGTAACTACACCTGCTGGTTCAGGCTGCCCTCATAATCCCACATGTCTACAAGCCTCAAGGGTTGCGCAGGGTCAGGCTGAAGGAAGGGCACATGAAGGAGGTGCCTCTTGGTACTGAACATGAGCTGCTTGAGTTCTAGGTGGATCTGCATCTGTAGGTACAGCCGAGACTGCAAGGATAAAGAACAGCTTTGCCTTCAGAATCAAGTAGCCACTGCCCCCATACTGAGGAAGCTATGATTTATGCAGGGCATTCATTGATAGGAAGATGACAAATTCAAAACTAGGGACTCAGTAGATTTCGATAGGATGAAGGACAAGCATGTAAAATACTTGCACCTTCCTCATGAGATGTCAAAAAATGAGTAGTTAGGGGTTAGATGTTAGTTTGGGGTTAGATATTGCTATGCTGACCATTTTATGCACGCTACAAGCATTCTTCAGCATGACAAGGAAATACGATCGCTCTTGCTCCACAATTCGTGGTGCCTTGGCTCGCTCTTCAGGACTGATAAGTTGCCCATCCAGAGATTTCAAACCCGGAAGGAGTACAATGACATTGGACCTAGCAAGGTTTTTGAAGGTACTAGATGTGAGTGCTACATGGTATATAAAAATTAAAGTAACTTTTGGGGCCATTTTTATCAAATGTTGTTATTGCAATTCTTAACCCTGCCTGTAATTGGGATGCTTCGCCACAGGGTTGCCATCCAAGCTGAGTGACTCTAGCGCTGGCTGTGCTGATAAACTCGACCTTCCAGCCTCAAGGTTTTGACCATGTGTTAATGGATCCAGGGCTCCCCAATGCGACAGCTTGTTGTCAGATAGTGACAAGATTCGCAACCTTCGAAACTGCTTTAGGCCCTCTAGATCTGTCAGAGAGTTCTTGCTCAGGTAGACCACCTACACCACACCATAAGTGGAAGTCTGCATATATTCAATGTCACGATTACTACTGGAAGCAGAGGGATATAATAAGCTCCCCATGATGAGTCTTTACACAGCATTACAGTGAGGATGTGGAGCAGGTCATTGCTGTGAAAACGCACAGTTACCTCAGCATCATGATAGCGAGATGGCAAAATGTCAACTTGGCTGATGAACCTCTCCACTGCTGATATCTTGTTTCTGTCAAACAGCTGAGGATAGCGCTTGAGAACATCGGACAGCTTTACCATCAAGGGTCCAGAGGAAGGCCTGCAGCACATAGTATAGTGAAACAAGACATGAGGCGGATAGCATTACTTGAATCTTCTACTAGAATGCTGAAAACAATGTGCTGAAAAAAGGCTCAGAACTTCTCTTAAAACTTTGTATTAGTTTTAAGGTTTGAAACTCCTCAATACTTTGTTTTGTCTCTAGAGTCACTAGCATACAGGAGATTTTGGTAATATTAGCATACCTGTTGGCAGTCTTCATCTTTGCAGAGTTAGCACGCTGCTGTGCTAGAAGCTGCAGCTTGATGTTCCTTAAAGTTGACCTGAAACAAAAATTATAAGTGCTTCTTTGTTTACGAATTTATGTGTGAGGTCTCATGTATGAGATTATGTCAAATATGTAGGTGCTCAGATAGAGGTAGAAAAAGTATTCCGCAATAAAAATTCATAAGTAACCTGGAGTTCTCAATGTCAGCCTCATTGCAGCCATTTTGCTGCATGGCTGCAAATCAAAATGACAGTTTCAAGGCATTTGCCCACTGCCCAGGCATTTTATAAATCTCGTAGAAGCTTGTACGCGCGATATGCTTGTATCAGTAGTCAAAGCTTTCAATTTCAGTATCTCGTACTGCTTTTCGACTCGGTAGATCTGGATCTGTTAACACTTTTTTGGAGTGTCATTATTCACATAACACGCTCAGTAGTGCGTCTGGCGCTGTGAACTATATCCTACTCGTAAAATTCTTCTCTCAGCTCCGTTACTGGTGTCCTTTGAAAGATGATCGGTATCTCCCGAGGGCGTTACCACTTTGAGTATATTGCAATTTTCGCATTAATTTTTGTCGTATTATTTGGAGATTCTCTTGCGGATCCCAGTAAGTTAGACCTTGAATGCTTCGTTGTTTGTTCTTTCTCGACAACTGTTTCCGTTTCTGTAGCTTGTAACGATCATGGAGATCTTATCGATGGAAAATGTGTGTGCACTACTGCCAAACCCGAAGCACAAACTATTGGATATGTTGGTGACCACTGCTCCATACGTGAGGATGCCTCTATTCTGCTATGTGATCCCTTTCAATAAATCTTTAAAACGAAACATCTTCCTGTGCAGCTGTTTACTACCACGCTGCATCATCAGATGCTGCTGCTATATTAGATGTCCTGCCATCTTGCTATGGCGCACCATGCACAACTCTGACACAACAGCAAGAGGTCTGCTTCTATGTAGCCTTATCAAGGTACAGAAAGAGTGGTATTCTTTTTGGGACTTATTTGCAAAGGCAGGGTTGCCTAGCTCAAACAATCTTGAAAACAGCTCTTCTGGGTATCAATCTCCTGAGACTACTTCTCTTCTCTCCGCCATGCAGTTTGCTTCAGACATCTGCTCACTTTGGGCTTCTGCTATCCGCTAAGGATGGAGCAGCGCTTGACCTCAAGGGCTTGTTCTCAAGTGAAGGATCGTCGGTGAGTCATGCAAGAATTGATGAACATCTCAATAAAATAGTACATGTACGTTACATAACTTATAATTACTAATAAAAGCAAAATGCTTGAAAAGAGCTGGAGCTTATAGTGACACTGGAGACATTTAAATTACAATTTTTAACATACAAAATAGTTGATCAAATTATGGTTTTCTTGGTGAATCGGCTTCAACCTTATCCTTTTGAAGGTGTACCCAACCTCATCAAACTCTTACAACTTTGCTACATCAACATCATCCTCTAAGTCAAGAGCTGCGCTCTCATTTGACAAGGAGGAGGTTGGCTCTAAGAGCTACAGTGGTAAGAAGAATCATTGTCGCTGATACTGATCAGGGATCTGCCCTCAGCTGGTTACTGCTCCACTGTATGATCTTCTGCCCAATGTTAATCTTGGGCTGCTGGCGTATTATTTTCTCTTGCCTCCAAAATTTTTCTAATTTTTCAATGATTAAGCATTCCCTTGAGAGACAACGATTCTCCTCCCTGCTACGTCCTGGTAGGAGTGTACATGTGTGTCACATACGTTGGAGAAACAAACACCACCTTCGAGCTGAGGACTGCGGCCCTAGGCTGTCCCTTTGAGCTGAAGGATGAAAGCACAGTGTCAGTGTGCAGCTCATCAGGTCCCTCAGATGTGAGGCAGGAGGGTAGCATGTGTCCTACGGGTGTGTGCTCCTGCACAGGACAGTGGAACAGACCCCAGTCCCCCACATATGAAGGTGAGGACAGTGGAGCAGACCCCAGTCCCCCACATATGAAGGTGAGGACAGTGGAGCAGACTGCAGTCCCCCACATATGAAGGTGAGGACAGTGGAGCAGACCCCAGTCCCCCACATATGAAGGTGAGGACAGTGGAGCAGACCCCAGTCCCCCACATATGAAGGTGAGGACAGTGGAGCAGACCCCAGTCCCCCACATATGAAGGTGAGGACAGTGGAGCAGACTGCAGTGAAGACGTACATGCTAATATGCAGTGCAGTCATGTTGCCCAATTGAAACTCTTGGCACATTCTTGAGATTGCACTCATCGTCACCTTACCAAATGCTGGGTTCTGTTACCAACAGATTAAATCTGACCAACTCTCTAACTCACAGGGCTGGGTTTTGATGAGTGTTCTGCAGCTTCCCTTCAGCTGCCCAATGATCCAACCTCTACACACCATGTGGATCATCAGGTACTGCTGAATGAGTTGGGAGTTGTTATGAACGCCTTCAGCTTGTTGTAGCAATGTAGATAGTCCAGTGTCCTATCATCAAACCCGCAACAAATCCTTAACTCTAGGGCTACTGAGTTTCTAAAGATGAATTTAGTTTGCTCTCACCATGACTCTGTCGACAGGCCCCAGGCACCTGGTCCTTCTTCAACTTTACAGTGGATGAAAGTGTGGACCGCTACACAGTGGCAACTGTGACAGCCACCGACACAACCAGCAGTAAGTCCTTTCATCATTGAGTCTCACGAAACTTCCATTGCTTCTTGACAAATAAGTGGTTGTTGATCATGTTGGGACTGGCATGATGTGATGCAGGTGATCTTGAGATGTACTTCAAATACTGGCAAGCCCCAGGACGACATGTGACACAGTTTGACAGACGCTCTGATCCGGGTGACTTCAGGCGCAGATCTAACAGTGCTGATCTGTCCAGCTCACTCAATCTTGACAAATCATGCGATTGCTCCACGATGTTGTACAGACCAGGTAGGGATATGTATTTTAATGCTGGAGAGGACTTGACTTTTTCATTGCTTTGACTTTGCAGAGGATTCCATGTCAAGTCATTTACAGAGAATTTCATGTATCACAAAACTTTAAAATAGTGTGCCTCATCATGTACCTGACCATGTGCCTCATCATGAACCAGACCATGTGCCTCATCATGAACCAGACCATGTGCCTCATCATGTACCTGACCATGTGCCTCATCATGTACCTGACCATGTGCCTCATCATGAACCAGACCATGTGCCTCATCATGAACCAGACCATGTGCCTCATCATGAACCAGACCATGTGCCTCATCATGAACCAGACCATGCGCCTCATCATGTACCTGACCATGTGCCTCATCATGAACCATACCATGTGCCTCATCATGTACCTGACCATGTGCCTCATCATGTACCTGACCATGTGCCTCATCATGAACCAGACCATTTGCCTCATCATGAACCAGACCATGTGCCTCATCATGAACCATACCATGTGCCTCATCATGAACCATACCATGTGCCTCATCATGAACCATACCATGTGCCTCATCATGAACCAGACCATGTGCCTCATCATGAACCATACCATGTGCCTCATCATGAACCATACCATGTGCCTCATCATGAACCATACCATGTGCCTCATCATGAACCAGACCATGTGCCTCATCATGTACCAGACCATGTGCCTTATCATGAACCAAACTGCAAATTTCATTTTTATTTTGACAGCGAAAAGAATCATGGCCTGTTTATTTGTCTATCCAAGGCCTCAGACACTGCCCTTAGGAAGCCCAGAGCGTCCTCAGTATTCGTCTGCTTTCCTACAATGTATTGCTACCATGCTGTGCTGTCATGCTGTGATTTCCACTGCTCCAAGGTGTTTGGTTCCTGGGAGTGTTTGTGAATGGAGCAGATCCAGTGAGTTACGACATGAAACTGACGAAGACCAGCTGCCCCAATGACTGTAGTGGGGAGAGAGGCACCTGCAACAAAGACACTGGGGAATGCACATGTGCCAAGGTGAGATTAGCTCAAGCCATTAGGTCCTCCTTGTGGAGATGCTCAATCCTTGCCTGGATGTTTATGTGTCTGCCTCTTGGGCTCCCACTTCAACCATCAGTGTTGGTTGTTTCTGCTCTGTTCACCCTAAGGTTTGCTGTGTTGGCGAAAGTACTACTAGGTAAACTTGTTTTCCTTGCTGTCAGCCATGAGGTTACTCAGCAGGTACTGTTGAGTTAAGCAATATATTCAAACTGGCCATTAATGTTAAAATGCAACAGGATATCTTCTCTGGAAAGGACTGTTCCATCACCAAGGATAAGCTGGAGTTAGGGACCCCTTACAGCAGTGCTCCACGCACTGGATTCACTGGAGATCAGTTTGAGCTTGCTGTGGGGGATATCCTATCTGCTGCTCCAGGTATGTTAGTGAAGTATCAGGGTCAAATACTAACTTCACAAATGATCATTCTAATGACCACCCTGATTATGACTGTAATGATGACAGTAATGACCACTCTAATGATCACTCTAAAGATTACTCCAATGATTACTGTAATGACCACTCCAATGATCACTGTAATGACGGATGATGGAATGCTATTATGTTGTCCATTATGAAGTCAATGTGGCAAGCCTTGCTTTGATGATATCGGCAGGTAACAGCTTGAGTCTATCTATTGAGGTCTCTTTCAGCTCTGGCTCCAAGCCTCTGCCAGCATGGGTGACATCTAGACCTGGGATATTCTTCTCTGGTGCCACAAATCCATCCTGGGAGAACTCTGCACAGCATGTTACCCTTCCTGAGGCAGACACAAAGTACACTATCCATGTTGAAGCTAGCCAGGTGGGAGGATTCATACGTCGCTTAATACTAATATATATTGTGAAGAAAAAGTTGGAGCCAAAGCTAGTTATTAAATCCATATGTCAATTTGAATTTGTGTCTTGCTGTGCAGGTACCCTCAGGGACCCTGTACATTGCTTTCTACAACCCTCTCAGCCAGCCATATGAGATAGGGTACAGTCTGACTGTGACCACCTCAGCGCATTGTATCAATGGCTGCAGCGGGCATGGGACATGCAATGAGGCTGGAAAATGTGTTTGTGTGGTAAGTACATCGAGGAAGCTACAAGTTGGACTCCCTAACATTGTTTAGCGTGGTGATTTTAACAACTAGCATTCTGTGAGATCTCTATCTCTGCACTGCTGTCTTTTAGGATGGCTTCACTGGAGTTGACTGTGCAGTTGATGTGGAGCAGCTTCAAAAGCAGAGCTGTATCGAAGGAAGCCTCAAGCAGGCAATATCAGTTTCTGGCGGCAAGGGATATGCTGTGTGTGTATGTACTGCCCCAGAGCAATGTGCATACTCATCAGTGGCTGACGACTCCAATATTGGACAGGCAGTTGTAGTCTGTGATGCAGGCTTTGAAATTAAGGTGCGTTCACATTGAGTGCAGTTGCCTCAAAAATCTAGATGAACGGCTATAATCCTAGAAATGCGCTTACCCAAGATTTGTTTGAGGATTAGTCTCTTCATCTCTTAACTTGCATTCTTTTCTCATGTCTTATCAGGGAGCAGTTGGTGATGCCATCAAATTGAGTGATGGACGTGCTGTCTCTGGCGGAGGTAAATGTATCAAAGTGAAGAAGGGAACGTCTGGAGGAATGGTATTCTTTTACTGTGTGCTCTCGATAGCACTTTTCTGTGGAATGGTGATTGGAGGAAAGTACGGCCTTGAATGGTATCAGCTGAAGCGCGCTGCCCAGGTAAGATGGATCTTCAGGGTGCTGTCTCATACTCATACCAAAAACCTGATAAGCATACTTGTCTAGAGAAGAAGTGATGGGATGAGGACTCAGCTAGAATCCTTAATGTTGAAATGCTCTTGGAGCTCAGGTTGGGGGTTATTCTGACATTGGCACGGGAGAGAGTACCAACTTATGGGATGCTTTCACTGGATCTAGACGAGCTCAGAACAATGACAGCTGGTAAATGGCCATGCAAACTCAAGCAGGATGTCAATGAGAAACTGAGTTTTAAATGCGCTTCTACTGTGCATTTAAATTCTTAGTCTTAACAGATTAAGATTTAGTGCCTACGTGTTTGGATGACTTGTCTGCCGACTCAATAACTATCTTGTGCATAAGACTTGTTATAGTTTAGCAACAACATGCTCCTCTCTTACTGTGAGCTAACAAGTGTAAGTCGTGTTCTCAATTCTCATATGATTTGAAACTTGCCAACTTGTTCGCCGTACAACTTCGACAGCTAATCTTCAACATACAACTTGTGAACATACCAGCACATATTTGAGTACGAGTTATGTAGATCTAATTGAAATGTCGACCCGAGTTTTCTCATTTTCACCGCCTCAGAAGCTACCTCGATTTGAAGAGCAGGAGGATGAAATTGTATCCATTTGCCTCGCCAAATTCCCGCTGGTGAGAATAATTCATCAATTTGGAATTTTCCAGTAATATGACATGTATGCACCTGTAAATCCTTGAATTCTTTCACCTACTGGTCTCTGTAGAGACCCAAAGCCACTTTTGGAAGCCTTATTGTTGGTCAATCAAGGTCTATTTCTGTGGAAATCTGCTTACCACCTGATTACAATGTAGGATCATAGCACAAGAATGAACTATGCCGCCTTCAAATGCTTTTGTATTCCTGTACACAGAAGTGTAACGAGCCATGTGTGATGCATCAGAGCTGTTTTTTCTCCATAATCCAGGGACTGGACCGTGATCTCAATTGTACCCTGAGCAGCAAAAGTGATGGCCTTTCTATCTCTCGTGGCTCAGAGCCCTTGGGATTGAGAGAAACTGTTTGCATCCCAGCAGGCAGTGACAGTACAAAAATCAAAATAACCTTGCGCCCTGAAGCAGAGGACTCAGTTTGCGGAAGCCTTGATTTGGAATGTAAAGCGGCTGGGACATTGCTCAAAGGCGCAATTGCTTTCACTGGAAAAGTGTTACCCAAACCAAAGAAGACTATCACCAAAGGAACCCCATCAAGGGTACCTGGCATAGAATCACCCTCTGGTGCTCCAAGAGCTGACAGGAAGCGTACTGCCGCCAAATTAACAGCACAGTCCCCTCCCCTCCCTCCTCCACGACCCAGGCCCTCACAAGTCACAATCCCTTTAATCCCAGCACAGAAGTTGAGCCTCAAACCCCTGACCTCAGTACCAGTATTATCAAGGAAAACTGACACTCAGAAGCCTTCAGATCAGAGCTTTAAAGGTAAAGCTGTACTTGGCAGCAACAAGCGACCTGCAGCCTTGACACCTCTCCGAGCGCCGGCACCAAAGCAGCAGGCAATGGCCCCTAGTGCTGAAGACATCAGCACTGGAGCTGATCGAATTCTCAGTGGTCAGCCTGAAGATATCAGCACTGGAGCTGATCAAATTCTCAGTGGTCATCCTGAAGACATCAATGAAGCACCCGGTCATCAGGAGGCAGAAGTAATGCAAATGATGACGTCACGGCCTCAACTCCCACTCCGTGCAAAAGCAGCTGCAAATGAGCCCCCCAGTCCGTTTCAGCTGCGGAAAGTTGATTCAGAGACGGAGCTGACAAGCAAGCAATCACCTGTAGATGAAGAGGGTAAGGAGGGTGGCGCCGCAACCAGGAAAAGATGGGAGCAGAGCTGCCATAGAGTCATGCCCACGCCACGTACTCTGTTAGCTTCAGGAGTCGCCCCTTCTACCAGGCCACCACTCAAAGGTTTCCAAAAACTTGTAACTGTCACAAGCAGGCCAGAGGCATTGATACAGAGAGAGAACCGATCTACTCTAGAGAAGAGGTCTTCCTCAGCTCGCAGGCCTCACCCTGACAACATTATCAAAAGTGGAGGAGTTAACTTTCTGCGCTTGCACAGCGAGTGAGTTGCATTTAACTGCCAGTCGTCCTGAAATTCAAGTGCTAGCCTATGACTGTACTTTCAACAACTGTACATTCAAATCAAATTACCAATGGTTAATTGATTCTATTCCAGGACAGACCTTTAGGAAATAGCTGCATCATGTACATTTACCAGGGACAAAAGTCTCATGACGTTTCAGAGATGTAAGGATTGTCTCCTCATTTAAAATGGATCAATGAAGTAACACTGACAAACCTCATTTTCGGCCCTCTTGTTTTAAAAACAGGATTCCAGCAGCCAAACAGGAACGCGCTCTGGTGTCTTGGCTTAACAGCCATTTGACCACTTCAAGCTTGACGGGTGCAAGCTCTGCTTCTGGCTCAGCAGACAGCCTGATCAAACCCTTACTAACCCCCGGGACAAGCTGTACTGGAGCTCATGAAGCATCCAATAAGAGCTCGCCCCCTCTTGTAGTGAAGAACGCTGGGCACATGTCAGGGAGACACTCCCCATCCGCTGCACCGGGCAAGAAGAGCCCTAAGGCGCCACAAGAGGCTCCATCAGTTGTCAGTCCTGCCTCCAATGCCATATTGTTGACAGGCCCGGTAGTGTCTACAGAACCCCTGTTGCTGAAACGGCTCTCTGCTCAAGTGCGGGGTGTATTGTGGCGTCAGTACCGAGACAACAAGGAGATCTTCGAGATCATCAGTAAAGTGTTTGGGAAAATTGATGGTGGCTTCTTCAACATGACGGAAGTAAGAAGATGTCTAGCTAGATAGTACCTCAATACCTTCTTCAACATGACGGAAGTAAGAAGATGTCTAGCTAGATAGTACCTCAATACCTTCTTCAACATGACGGAAGTAAGAAGATATCTAGCTAGATAGTACCTCAATACCTTCTTCAACATGACGGAAGTAAGAAGATATCTAGCTAGAGAGTACCTCAGTAGTACCTTCTTCAACATGACGGAAGTAAGAAGATGTCTAGCTAGATAGTACCTCAATACCTTCTTCAACATGACGGAAGTAAGAAGATATCTAGCTAGATAGTACCTCAATACCTTCTTCAACATGACGGAAGTAAGAAGATGTCTAGCTAGATAGTACCTCAGTTGAACATCTAGCACATGGCTCAGCATGAACTCTCACCCTCATTTGTTTGAGCACAGGAGCCGTTTGTAACAATGCGCATAGCTTGTGCTAGATAGTGTGATAAAGTATTGAAACTATTAAGTGGCTATGTGTGGCTCTATGTAGGCATCTGCTCATTCTCTGCTTTACTCTCAGACCCATGATCAACATCAGGACTGCTCCCATGTGACCCCTTCACTCATCTCACAATCTCTACTTCTGTTTCTTTCTGTTAGGCACCTCTGACAGCTGATTTCAGTGAGGTTAGCAAGCTGGTTGATCCTCTTCTGAGTTATCATCCATTCTGGTTGAAGTCAGCGCTGCTGTTGATCTTCAGAGATAATGTGAAGAACATAAATAGTGGAGGTATGGCATGATAGCCGTCTTTCAGTGCGTTATGATCCATAATAAAGGCCCCATTCCGAGTCTCAAGCGAACAATGATAAGCATACCGGAATCAAAGCTGAATGTGGTTTACCTAAGCATTTGATCTTCATATATTTCCTTCTCTCAAAATCGACCTCTGTTCACAAAAATGTATGGCCCTGCAGATGATAGCAAAGTGTCAGAGGACAGAGTTTGGAAGCGCAGTGTGCAAAGCTTGGTGCGAGAAACGCTGTTGTCCGAAAAGCTTATGCAGGGGGCATCTGATAAAACAGCTTTCTGGGTGAGTGTTTTTCTAATCAATTCAATGGAACACCATAACAAGCATGGCATGCATATATGATTAGTCCTAAAATAATTGGTAGGATGTGAAGGTAAGATGTGATGGCCAGCAAAGTTCCTCTTGGATATTTCTTTGCCCACAACTTGTACTGACATTTTGTACTTGTACTGCCATTTTGTAAATGCAGAGGAGCTCAAGCGACCATCTGCTGAAGAACTTGCTGCTCTCAGTCTTACTGCTGGATAAGACCCTTTCCAATCCTCAAGCAAACCGCATGCCAAGGGGAGTACCTCCTTTATTCTGCCCTTCCTCAATGTACAAGAGCTCTAAAGAGGTAATGCAAAGTCATAATCTTCTCGATTTCCTCCCTTCTTCTGCTGTAAAACACAAGAGGAAGGACACTGCAAATAGACAGCAGTAACAAATGCAGCATTAGCTTTTAACGAGTGTTTGCCTCATGTTTCATGGACCTATATTTATCGTACTGAGCATCATACTGTGCAATATATCGAACTGCTGGACTGAACTAGGTTGTGAGGGCCTTCTTGACTGGGCGAATGAGGGGGGTGGGGGATGTAATACATCAGCTGGAGTCTTGGGGTTACCGCGTAGAGTACAGCCAAAGCCCTGCAGATGACTTTGACTACACTGTGACTAGTTTAAAGGAGGACCTCCGAAGTGGAATTAGGTTGGCCAAGCTTTATGAAGTGCTGACTGGTGAGTAGTGCTCAACGAGAGCACTTCACTGTCACTATGATGAGCTGCCGACTCACAAACTTAAAGCTATTACCTATGTTATTAACATGTACAGTATTGAACCCCCATTAGTATTTTATGTCTCCCACAGAGTATCAGAGTACAGTCTGCTTGAACCACCATTAGTATTTTATGTCTCCCCAGAGTATCAGAACCATCTTGAGAATGAAATGGAGGTGAGTGTGCTGTGACTGTCTTTCAGCTTTTTAATGCCATGCTCCAGGATCTGCGCCGCTGTTGGGGAAGGAGAGCCACTGCGAACCTCCTCTATTTTTGAATCCAGTGACAGACCAGCAACGAATGGGCAACATGACAACTGTCCTCCTCAGGATGCATGAAGCTGGGGCCCTGCCTGGGGAAGGGCAGGTAGCATGGATACACAATGTATAGCTAGATGGTGTGAATATGAAATTTATTCCTTCTGGTTGGGGAATCCATTACGGGGAAAGACAATTCCCAGCCATATTGAAGATCAGAGAGCTCAACTTCTTGTCTGGCCTTCTGCTACCAGTCCTCATAACTGACTTCACTCCTGGCCTTCATCATTTGCATTCTCGCTGTATTTATCCTTGCTTAGACCATCATCACTGCTGGTTTTCTCACCGTTGTTATCTCTTGCTTTCTTCTTCCATAAATTAGCGCATCTTGACAAGAGCAGGCCTCTTTCCCCTGAGGGCCAGGGAAATAGTAGATGCAAACAGGGACATGACTCTGGGCATGCTCATGCACATTGCAAACAAGTGGCAGGTGAGATGACACATACACTTTGATTGCTACTGTCCCTGTGAGCCTTTACTGAGCATTCATTCAGGGGATTAGCTGATAGAGGTCTCATTCATTCAGAGGATTAGCTGATAGAGGTCTCATTCATTATGAACTTATGTTGTTTGCACATGATTGGCAAGATACAACATGTGCCATGGTCACCAGGGATGTCATGTTCGCAGATGCCACAGCTTCTTAGTATAAAGGAACTAGCAACAGAAGTCAAGAGACTGCAGCGTCAATCTCTGCGTGTCCAAGCCTCTTCATCTGCCCCCTCCGGAAGACGTGTCACTACTGAGGATCTGAAACAGCAACTGGATGTGTACCCAGGGAATGCTAGACTCAACCTTCTGCTGAAGTGGGCGCAGGCAGTAGGTGCCTTGCATGGGCTGCGAGTCAATGACTTTAAGAGCAGCTTTGGAGATGGCAGGGTACTGTGTTACATGGTGAGTCGGTGGCTGGAAATAGCACTTATTAGGCCAGTTTTGAGGATGTCCTCTAATTTAAGATGGAATTGTCTTCTTTCCTACTGCCTTGGTTAACCATCTTAATAATGCTTCATGCAGATATGTTCATATGTCCCCAGCATCCTGTCTAAGGATGAGATCTATCAACCAGACGCTCCAAAGCCTGAGGATGTGGCAGTGCTGCTGGAGGGTGACGAAGATATTGACTTAGAGACACTCAGGAGGAAGGGTGAGGGCATGGAATGGCTATGACTCAAGAAATTGCAACCATAACTCTGGTGCTAGCAAAGCAGGGATTGAAAGTTGTCAGCTCAAATCTTCCTCAGTAGCAGAAACAACTTTTAATGATACATCCAGCAAAGACATGGAAGAATCTGTTACTACAACTAACTGCCTTATCTCTCAGAAGGTGCCAATTGACTTTATTTCTCACAGCGAACACTTCTGCATTGTATCTTCCATTGTTTCAAAAACTTGAGTCCCAGCTGTTCACCACACTTCACAAAAGCAGGGTGGTGTGCTGTCTACGAGGCAGGAGGAAGCATGGATGATGACGGGCTGCTCAAGTCATTCAGGTTGGACCCTCAAGGACATGAAATAGAAGAAATAGAAGCGGTGTGTCAATGGCAGAGCCTCTTGCTTGACTCAACACCTCTTGTATCACAAGTGTGCACATTGGTTGTGCTCCTCTGAATACTTTGCTTGCCCACGAATCCTGCTCTTTTGTGCAGCAATGGCATTCGCCACAACTTCTCGATGGTACACCAAGCTGCCCGCCGCATCGGACGGGTCCCTGAGATGCTAAGCCCAGATGACTTTGCTGACGGCTTGGATGAGCAGAGCGTGGTGTTGTATGTGGCTCACTTGTGTGCAAGGCTTCTGGAGATCAGTAAGGAGGAGAGGGCGGCATGTATTATTACGCAGGCCATGCGCAAGCTCATGTGGATCCGAAAATATGGTGTGTGGCCACCAGGGCTTACTTGTTGTGAGGCTACATGATGCACTGTTCAAGCCTTGAATTTCAAATCCGTTACTTGTACCTGAGATCTTGAAAACATAGCTAAAATATTGATGATGCACCTGTCATGAAACTACTTCAATCATGGCTTGCAGGTCCTGAGTTAGACAGGGCACCTTTCATGAAACTACTTCTATCATGGCTTGCAGGTCCTGAGTTAGAGCTGACTCGCAACCGTAGTGCCACCACTATCCAGAGCCACTGGCGTCGCTGCAGAGCACAGCGCCTTGCCTCTGACATGAGAGTGCTCCGAGACCAGGAGGTTGCTGACAAGCTAGAAAAGTTGCGAGAGGCATCTGCCATATTGATCCAGGTGGGGCAGAAGTGTGGTTGAAGGCCAGGCAGCGGGCAGATAACTTCTTTAGTGATGTAGATCATGAGATTGCTGTTTATCTCTTGTGACCTTCTTATCATCCCTGCAGCTGTTGTCATCACTCTCCCCCTGCAGGCATGTTGGAGAGGGCATGTGGCACGACAACAGTTTGGGATGATCGCTCGCATCCTAGCCTGTGGTTTGCGCAGAAGAGCAGCATTGGTAGCGCAATGGTGAGGTCCATGCTTGCACAGAGGCTGGGCAGGATGTTACCTGTCCATAAACATGGTGTTAATGTGGAGTGGAGAGGTCTGCATGGGTTGACAGCACATCTGAACATTATGAACAATGACTGGAATATCTTTTCACGTTCAGATTTCCTCCTCCCTTTCTTCAGGAAATTTAGGTGTAGAGAGGCAGCTGCAATCATCATTCAGAATGCCTGGAAATGTTGGCGAGTCCGTTCTGATTTCCTGCTTAAGAGGTCCTTGGTCTGCAAGATTCAGGCCCAGGTCAATATGCAGTCTGTGATTATGAGATTTAGGGTTTAGGGTTTCATGTTCTTGAATTACACATGATGGAGCATGTCTAATTAGAGCCACATGATCAATTTATCTGGACCTATTTACCAAGAAGGCTTATGATAAATGGACCTTGCTAATTGTCATCATTCTCTCATGTGTATTGATGACCTCTGCCAACCCTGATAAACATTATGACTGTTCCACCAGGTCAAAATGCTTCAAGCTAGAGCCCGTTACCTGACCATGCGAGGAGCTGCAGTGCTGATTCAGCGCAAGTTCAGGATTTTCCTGGTGACAGGCAGCACCAAGCGGAGAGATTCGGCAGCTCTTGTCATACAGAAGCACTGGAAGGGCAGGAAGGAGATGGCAAGGTGAATGCCACAGTATGTAGCGCGTTGCTACTGGTGCTATGGATCTCTCTATTTTGATTTGTATATTTGTATGCAGCAGAAGTAGCAGTTACAGGATTTTGTTGACGCTGAAAAACAGTCCTTTAGGTGAAATGCAAGTGTGAAGATGTGTGGATCAGTTAAGCCAGCACCGTCTTCTTGTAGATTCGTAAGTTTCAGGAAATCAGTATGCAAGATCCAAGCTGTTGTGCGTGGGCACCTTCAGCGAAGAGAGTTGCAACGACAGCTCTCGTCTACGATCCAGATACAGACTGCATGGCGCAAATATCAGTGTCGCCAGAAATTTTTGAACGTCAAAGCTGCAGCAATCGTGGTTCAGTCTCTTTGCAGGTGACTTTTCTTCAGCTTCTACCTAGTTCATAGAGACTTTCTGCGTTATACTGGTTTGAATTCTCCTCTTTTTTCCTTCATGTACACAGGGGCTGGATTGCAAGGCGCAATTTCTCTGATATCCGCCTCAAAGCGTCCTTGATTCAGGCTGCATGGCGAGGTTGCAGTGTTAGGAGGACTCTTGCACTGAAGGTCAACAGTGTGATCCGAATCCAGTCAGCATGGCGAGGCTACAAAGCTAGGCATGCCTTGTTTGTCGCTGCCTCAGCTGCTGCCTTGATCCAAGCTGCTTGGAGGGGCCATGCTGCCAGAGTGCTGCTGCAGAAACACCACATGTCAGCAAGAAGTATCCAGGCAGCATGGAGAAGCTACTCAGCTCGCACTTCTTTTTTGAAAAAGAGGGCTACAGCAATAATTTTGCAGGCTCAATGGAGGCGCCATGTTGTGCAGGCACATGTAAAGCATTTGCATGCATGTGCCATTCATATTCAGGCTTGTTGGAGGGCATTCCATGCATGCTTGCACTTTCGTCGCAAGAAGTATGCGGTGATCCTCATCCAAAAGAATGCAAGGATGTGGATTGAAAGGAGAGAATTCCTTAAGTTCAGGCAGTCTGTCATCATGATACAGGTAATGAAAGCCTCTCCTTGCCAAGTACCACATGTTAGATTTGGTGCAGTTCTCCTCATTGAAATTTGTTAGTTCAAATTAATCAAAATAGTTCTTGGTCGCCAAGTTTGTGTTTTATCTGCAGGCTTATTGGAGAGGTGCTACAGTGAGGGTAAGGGTAACTGGTTTAAAACAGAAGCGAGAGGACAGGCGGAACGCTGCTGCAACATACATACAGGTGAAACCAAGGAACGCTGTTGCAACATACATACAGGTGAAGCCAAGGAGATCCAGGGAATGTGCTGTACATTATGAAATGTGGGAAATGGTTTCAGAGCTTCATTGAGTGATTCGCTGATCCTGTAAACCATCCTGACATTACCTACTCTGTACATTCCCAGGCGTTATGGAGAGGTAGCTGTCAGAGACTGGTGTACAGGAGGCAGTTGAAACACATTATCACTGTCCAAGCTGCTGTAAGAGGCGTCATAACACGTACGATTCTGAAGGAGAAGAAGCGAGCTGTCTTGGCACTAGAGGTGAGGATTTATGACCTCTGACCTCAAAGAGGTCATGGTAGCTGATGAGTAACTAGAGCTTTATGCCTGCCCTCAAAGAGGTCATGGTAACTGATGAGTTACTAGAGCGTGCTATTTTGTCTGTGATTCTGTAAGTCAGTGTATGCATACCCACTTTGTCCCTCTTTAGATCAGGCATTAGTAGGACACCTAGTGTATGTGTGCATTAGTAGGACATCTAGTGTATTTATGCATTAGTAGGACATCTAGTGTATGTGTGCATTAGTAGGACATCTAGTGTATGTGTGCATTAGTAGAACATCTAGTGTATGTGTGCATTAGTAGGACATCTAGTGTTTGTGTGCATTAGTAGGACATCTAGTGTATGTGTGCATTAGTAGGACATCTAGTGTATGTGTGCATTAGTAGAACATCTAGTGTATGTGTGCATTAGAAGGACATCTAGTGTTTGCAGAAGAAATTAGCAAGGTCCCCATAAAAGATAGTTTGATGAGGCAGGTTGCATAAGGAGTAACAATGCGGCGGCTCAGGCATTCTTATCCTGAGACACAGCAGCTGCCCTCTTCTGACGAGGAAGGCAGCTGTGCCTGCTGTTGTACTGGCCTATGTTGACCAGCCCTACATTGCTCCGATATGAAAAGAATGCGCCCGAACAGGTTTCCCTGAACCGGAGAGTTGGACAGGAAGAAGTATTACGGGTCGCACATTTAAATTTTACTCATTGGATATCTTGATGCTTTTGATGATGAAAATTGCCTAAAGATTTGTGCACTTGGCTAAAAAATATGGATATGTTGAATTATGTCATGATTCAGGGTTTATGGCTTAGAAGAGCAGCAATGCTGTACAAGAAGAGGGCTGTGAATGCTGCTTTGATAATTCAGAGCCACTGGCGGCGGCATGCAGCTGAGAAGGCGATGGTTTCTCTGCGCCATGCAGCCCTGACCTTCCAGGCAGCCTACCGCAGTCATGCAGGCTGCATGAAGTTCGCTCAAATGAGAACAGCAGCTGGTGTGATTCAGCGCTTTGCCAGGGGGATGATAGCACGAAGACATGTTGCAGTGCAGAAGGCGATGGAGTCAGCTGTGAAGGAGTTTCAAACAACGATGGCGGTGTATGCTAAGAGGTGCTAGGCACTATGTTTTATTAAAGGGATCGCCAAATCAGTTTGATCTTTGAATGTGCTTCCTAGCTCCTGATCCGTAGCCTCAGCTTGCAACATTCAATCTCATTTACTGGTGAAGGAGCTGGTGAAGGCTTTCTTCAGAAAAAAACTATTAGCATCCTTGCTCGTGCATCCAATCCTAGTAGTATGGAGAAACAATGACTCATGCTCTGGATTGCGTTGACTTTCACTTCATGATCACTCTATGCTGAGCTGTCTTATGATATGCTGCTGTCTTATGATATCTCAGGCTGGCTGCAGCTAGATCCATCCAGTCTGCATGGCGTGGATATGTAGTGAGAAGGCACACTTCCCCTGTTCTGGCTTCTGCCAAGCTGAATCGAATAAAGAACCAAGCAGCTGCTGTGATCCTCAAGGTGGGATCCCTTTGTGATGGGCTTATGAGTAGCTTTCCATCATGTTCATAATTGCTGTATTCCTCAAATAACATATTTCTTTATGCGATGTTAATTATCATTATTCAATGCATACGATCAGCTGCAATGAGTCACATTATAATAGCACATCTCAATCTCCTGGATGGATATCATGTGTATGATTTTTGCATGCTGCTTCTTGTCATCAGTACTACCGTTGTCATCTAGAGAGGAGGAGGCAGGCAGACATAAGATCAGCTACAGACACTATCACAAGACTCATACCCATCATCCAGGCACGGCGTCAGTTGAGGGCTCTCAAGAGAGCTCATGAAAGAAGATGCAAAGCAGCGATGACAATACAAAGCATATTCCGTATGGTGCGGCTGAAGAGGAAGTACGAGTTGATCCTCAGAGGTGTCACACGCTTCCAGGTGGGAAGGTCTACAATCTGATACATAAAACAGACCTGACTGATTGACACTCATGTTTCGACAAGGGCATCTCGTAGCCCCATGGGTGCATAAATGAGATACCAATCAGAAATAAATGGTAGTTGGAACTGTGAACCCCTTCACACTTCAGCTGTGATGATCGCTAGCTTGGACATCATGCCTGCAGGCATTGTGGCGAGGCTACAGTGTCCGCAACTCCAGTGGCTGTTCGGTAGTAGCTGCACGACATAAGTTGCATACAGCTAGCTTGGCTGCCCAGAAGGAACCTCATAAGCATATTGGTGTGCGCATGAGAGAGGCTCTCGGGGTGCTGCTTGCAAAAAGGGAGACTGAGAAGGTGGGTCATTGTTAACAAGTGAACAGTGCATCAGTTGCCGGTTTTTTCTAATGTTCAGTAAGTTTTATTGTTACGAATCTAATAGTGGTAACAACATGCTCAAAGATAAGTTGAGGTATAAGGTAGAAGACTCCGCTGAAATGACACCAGAGGAGGGACATTGTCACCACATCAGCTTTCACCATAGGTCTGTGTCCCCATGCTGCGTGTTGAGGAGTTTACATCTGTCAGCCGCGACTGCTGCAAGGTGGTAGCTGAGGACTCCGGCATTGTGAAGGAGTTGTTGCAGCACATGAGGCGCTGTAATCGTAGCAAGCCCCATGAAGGGGTGCTCAAGTCTCTACTTGGCATTTTGAACAACATGTGCAGGTACACTGATCTCCTACCCTCAGTATTCAGAGCCGGGGACTGCATGGACATCCTGAGTGAGAAGCTGCAAATGTTCAGGGATACGGAGGTATGAAGCAACAAACATCCGTTGATACAATTCATAGATTCGTCCTGAGGGTAGAGTCAAGTACATTTGGTGCTATTTAAAACCTGTAAGCAAATTGAATGAGGTTTGATTTATTCGCAAGGTATGAGACATACATTAACTTGAAATATGGCACAGCTGAGTTGTCCAGTGGAAGGAGTTGTAGCTCTTATTTTTGTAACTGCCTCTTCTGTTATCATCATCAGGAGGTGTTCATGCCTACAGTGATAGTCCTGCAGCGATTGCTTTCACTAGAAGAGCATGCCGTAAACATCGCGCAGAGACCTGAGACTTTCAGGACTTGGGAGGGCATTGCGCAGGTCCTGTCAAGGAAGATGGAGAGCGAGAGGAAGTACATTGAGAGGCTTGAAGGTGAGCGTATAGAAGCAGTGAAGGTTCAAAGACTTGACAACAACTTACCCTGCAATTCCTTTTGATTAGGGTTTTGCATTAGGGCGCATTGTGATTGATCACTAACCAGAAACAAGCTTGTTTTAAGAAATGTTTTATCTGGCTTCTGAAATATTCGCCTAGCCTCAGTTGAGCCTGTGGTGAAAAGAGCTTTACATTTTGAAATTAAATCAGCTCTTATCTTCAACGAGTTCTCATAGTTGTCCTTGTTGTTTTGCTGCTGAAGTGAGGAAAGGCTCTGACAATGCTGCCAAGCAGAGCACCAACAAGGTCGTATCAGCAGCCAAAGCCCTGCATAGCCTCCAAGACCTTATTGCAGTTGTCATTAAAGCTGCTTCTAAACATGGCATCTCTTTACATGATGGGAGGCCTGTGCCAGGCTCACACATAACGTCGGGTAAGGAACAGAGCTCTGCAAGCAATGTGAAGCACAGTAACCAGGAGGCCTTTCTAGCATTGCCTACTGAGTTTATTGAGCCTGCAGCCTGGCAAGCCAAGAACACTCTGGTCAGGAATGCATTGAAGGAGATAAAGAATAAGTATGTACAGCAGGTTGCATCAGAACGGGCATCAGCATCTGCTGTGGAAGAAGCTGCAGGATGTGACCCTGCAGGAGTAGCAGCCTTAGCCCTTGCTTCTTGTAATGTAGACTTGGTTGTCAAATCTAATACCTCTCATGCTTCAAGTCATCAAGCGAGAGCAGGCACTGTTAGGTCTCCTGATCGTTCTTCTCCTCATGGGCGACCCGCAAAAACTCGACGTGTTTGGGAACCTCATTCAGCGAGGAAATTATGACAACTTTTATCAATTACTTGAGTTCAGTGATACCTAAATGTGCTTTAATCTGACCATCCACATATTAAGTGTACGGAGTAGTGGGGAACTTCTGCGTAGAATTTCAAAATTCTTACTCCTTATTCCGTGAATAAACTGCAAGACCTTGCTTTGAAAATTGCTCGCAGATAATGAATTAAACACAGATGCTATGTCAAGCATTTCGTAGAATCCATGAAAACGTCACTCGTGAACACAATTATCGTGTTGGCAGCGTGTTGTTTAGCTCATGTACATCACCTTAGAGCTGACACCACAATACAAGTGTCAATTGATCTGAGTTTGGACACTGTGCAAGCACCTTCCTCCTATCTTGGTCTGTCTCATGAGCCTATCACCACAGCTCGGCAAGTTTTACCAACACTTCAATACCGGAACTTCATTAAACTGCTCAGCTCCTTCCAAACTGGTCCTTTCATAATACGATGGGGAGGAAATGCACAGGACAACCAACTAGACATCATTGAGGATGAACATTGGATCAGCATGCGAGACTTGCATCAAGAGACTGGAGTACAGTACATGATTGGTCTCAATCTGGCTGTAAGAGAAACACACCTTTTCTATTCAGATCAAGAATGTGAGCTGTATGTGAATCAAATTCTCCGTCTTTTCAGGCCCGAGATCCAGGCCTAGCAGTGACTCAGGTTGGTAATGCCATGCGCTTCTTACCGCCTGGTGCCATCCTTGCTTTCAACATTGGCAATGAGGCTGATGCTTTCATGTAAGTGTTAAATCTATTACACAAATAGCCTGGGCACACTGCCAAACACATCTTAAAATGGTGTTAGTCCAGTAACATTAACAAGGTGTAACTTATGACCTCGCGTTGTTTCAAAGTATTTGTTGCATCAGCTTCCTCATGTGTGTCATGTGCAATATCTCTTGTCGATCTTTTCATAAGGTACAAGAGAAACAAGACTGTGTTCCAAGCAGACTATTGGAAGAATGGATGGTTTACCGACATCACCGCGTACTGCAATGCACTGCAGCCTCTCTTTATGCAGTATTTCAACCACACAAAGCTGGTCACAGGTAAGACTTACAGCAATGAGTGGGATACATGTAAGGTCCTGCGGAGGAAGGACTGTACACTGGAGATGCTGTATAGGATCCTAGCTAAGAGACATGTTAGCCTGTCCACCTCAAGCAGCTGCATGTCTCAGATGGCTTTCAAGTCCCTGTCCACCTCAAGCAGCTGCATGTCTCAGATGGCTTTCAAGTCCCTGTCCACCTCAAGCAGCTGCATGTCTCAGATGGCTTTCAAGTCCCTGTAGCTGCATGTCTCAGATGGCTTTCAAGTCTGTCATCCACTCCATCCTTGGCACTTTCTTCTGCAGGACCATCAGGCGGTGCTGATATGTACTTTCTTCTGCAGGACCATCAGGTGGTGCTGATATGTACTTTCTTCTGCAGGACCATCAGGCGGTGCTGATATGTACTTTCTTCTGCAGGACCATCAGATGCTGATATGTACTTTCTTCTGCAGGACCAGGCGGTGCTGATATGTACTTTCTTCTGCAGGACCATGAGGTGCTGATATGTACTTTTTTCTGCAGGACCAGGCGGTGTTGATATGTACTTTCTTCTACAGGACCATGAGGTACTGATATGTACTTTCTTCTGCAGGACCATGCGTTGCTGATATGTACTTTCTTCTACAGGACCATCAGGTGGTGCTGATATGTACTTTCTTCTACAGGACCATGAGGTGGTGCTGATATGTACTTTCTTCTGCAGGACCAGGTGGTGCTGATATGACAATGTGGAAGGGGGAGCAAGCTCAGAAGTTTGCTGGTCTACAGCCACTGGCGCCCTTTGCCGCCATGCTCACTGCCCACTTTTATACTGCTAGAGCCACAGCCCCTGGTGCCAACACATCTACCTTCCTAGCTGAACCTGTGGTACGGCTTCTCAGATGAATTGAATGTACCTGAGCAGTACGACTTGTCCGGTCTGCATTATGAGATGAGAATGATCTGTCAGAGCTCAGCTTTCATCTGTCATCATGTTTTCTTCATGCAAGAATACTCTGCTGCTCACTCATGTACTCTTAGATAACAGTTCATGACACTTCAAACAGGTCCTCATCGCTCCAGACACCATCTTGTTAAAAGCTCTTGTTCAGTCCTCTGTCACATTGACCTTTATCCTTACATGTGCTGTATACTCTCCCTCTCACTCCTAATTACATCTGTTGTCTACTCTCCCTCCCACTCTTAATTACATCTGCTGTCTACTCTCCATCTCACTCTTTATTTGTCCTTGATGCTGTGTGACCAGATGGCTCTTGTGTCTAGGAGGGTGCAGTACTGGGTGCGATGGGCAAACCTATACAAGATTCAATTCAGGTTGGAGGAGACAAACACTCTAGCATTGTCAGGTCTGGCAGGGGCCAGCAACACACTAGGAGCGGCACTTTACTACATTGACTATGCACTGTCCATGATGCAGGTAGGGAAAACCCTTGTCATGTACTGATGTGTCTACACAGGTTTCCTATTTGCTTATTGGCCCTTAAAAGCACATGCGTATCATCAAATGCGGCACATGAGTGTGGGGTTGTCCTACCTTTTATCAGAGCATGTTGAAAGATCAAACAATAATATCTGGGATAGTAGCGGAAAGTCTGAGCTCTGTGAACTGAGCTGCGTCCTGATGTCAGAATCACCTGACAGAATCATGAGCTTTTTTTGTACCTTGTAGATTGGAGTCAGTGGTTTGAATTTCCATGACAGCTACTGTTCTCCCTACTCTCCGATCATGTTTCCCTCGGTAAGTGTGATCATGCATGGGGTGGAAATGATGCGCAGGGATTAGAACACCCCAAATGCGATTTTTCATTAGGAGCACGGTGCTGCCTTAGAGCAATGACCTATGGCAGCACTTACCCTAATTGCATATTCTTGTCTCTGAAGTTTCTGTTAGTTACCCTGTTAAGATAATGATGGAGCCTTGGTGCTTTGAAAATATCATATTTTGTTCAAATCTTTGCTATCAGTTTATGTTGCAGCTATTCCACAGCTGAATGATTTGCCCCCCTTTTATAACCAGGTCTGCTTGCCCAACGTCTCCTTGGGGGCATGCCCAGACCTGTGTAGTCACCCAGAGGCCATGCCATACGTCAGTGCCCCTTACTATGGTCTCCTCTTCTTGCAAATGGCATTGCAGAGTCTGCCCCAGCTGTATGTGGTGCGTCAACGTATTTTTTCCACATCAGTACTGTGGCAAGCCCAATCAACGCAACTATTTTGTTTTTGTAATTTCCTGATGTTGGGGCCTGCCTGCTTCCTTACCTGACACTTTGAACTTGCTGGCTGATTGTCCTCTGCCTCCTGCTGCTTAGATTGGCATTCTGGATGCCTCAGAATCAGTCCGCAGATGTTCATTTGTTGGCAGGAAAAGTAGGATAAGGACTCCTTCACTGTTTGTCCTGAATCAGGCCTCTGCAGTTCATAGAACACCTAATGTGCCGAATATTAAGACGTATGTGTTACGGAGCAGAGACGAGTTGCGCATTGTGCTGGTGAAGAAGGACGGGGTAACACCTGCGATCATAAACCTAACTTTAAATGGTATGGCTTTATTCTATGATTATAGTATCTGTAATAATATTTGCATCTACAACCTTTATAAAGTGAATGCCTGAATATGAAGTTCTTATTGCAACAGAATGTCATGCTTTGTTGTTATGTGTGGCTGCAGTGGCCTGGGGTAGACCTGGTGTCCTGAAGGTGTTGCAAGGACCCACCATCACAGCTTTAGCGCAGGATATGAACCTGGCTGGGCAACAGGTATGGGCAGTGCTCTTGTTAAAGGCTGTTCAATGGTAAGGACATTGATCTTGTAATATTCATCATATTCATAATGCATGAAGTGTGCATCAGAACACAAGTTCATGAAGAGGGGATGTATGGGAGGATAATAGGAACACATGTAGGCTGACCATGTACAGTGGACAAATTTGTGTATTTCTGAGATACTTCATTCATAAAATTGTTTGAATCTGGTCACAGGTCTCTGCAGATGGATTCCTCTCTGGTGTGGAGGAACTGCAACATGTAACTGTAACATCAGATGACAGCTCCAGCACATATAGTATAACTATGCCACCTTTCAGTGCAGGCTTGCTTATTATTCCTTCTGATGGAGAAACAGATGGATCCCTAGCTGTTTGTTGAAAGTT
This sequence comes from Chlamydomonas eustigma, assembly GCA_002335675.1. Taxonomy (NCBI): domain Eukaryota; kingdom Viridiplantae; phylum Chlorophyta; class Chlorophyceae; order Chlamydomonadales; family Chlamydomonadaceae; genus Chlamydomonas; species Chlamydomonas eustigma. Next base: position 498,111 of record BEGY01000006.1, on the reverse strand, counting down.
CGTGGTCGTCGGCGGTTGAACTTCCTGCCGTACTGAAAAATGGGGCAGACCTGTGTCTTCCCTGTTCTGGACGTCGGTTAATGCATGGACACGACATAGTTCCGAATCCTGCTGGCTTGGTGTTGTTCACATTTTAAAAATACTCTAACGCTGTAGATAGCATATATGTGCTGAACAACGTATTATGAGGCTGCTTCAAATACAGCTTATTTTGCAAATTACCCTCCTTGCTGTTGTCAACTCTCGTAACGGTGAGACATACCTAATCACATTCGCGCAGGTACATCGTCTGCTGGCGATGCCTAGAATGAACAGGGCTGTATCGTTTCCACCTACATGTATCATGTAAAACTTAAAAACCCTGTACATGGTCTCGATTTCATTCTATATGACGTGGCGCATCCTGTGTGCATCGTCATTAGCGGCACAAGAGTCTGAATAAATTGTATCAGTTTTTTGCTTTTTTACAGAGTATAGAATAGCAGCAGAAGGCATTATAAGCCCGCTCACCTGAGCATACATGAGCAAATATTTGTCCCCTCTTGTTGCTGCGTCTTCAGGGACAAATGTGCCCGGCAGTGTGCCTTCAATCCGAATGCCTCTAACCCTGGGAAATGGCAGTATGGCAGCATTGCTTGCCAACAGCCTATCACTAATGTCACCTTCTCCCCTACCGCCCCCAACAATAAGTCAAATTGATTCTGATTCAATACGAACTTTGTCGCCCAGGAGTCTTCCATCAGCCATCACCCTCCTTCATCTTCCTACTCCTCTAGCACATTACGCTCAGCCAGCAATGTATCCCAGTAGTACTTATCCCAGTTCTCAAAAATATCCACCCCCCATAGTGCGCCTTGTCTTCCCGCGTCCACACAAGCGTCCACACAAGCGTCAACCCCCACCTGTTCACAGTAGACCTATTCCACTCTCTAATCCTCCTTCTACATTCAGTTCTCCTACATCCCCCAAGCCTTTTCCAATTTCTCCTTATCCAATACCCCTATCACCTCCCAAGCCTTCTCCAGCCCCTCCTTATCCAGCACCCTTATCACCACCCAAGCCTTCTCTATTTCCTCCTAATCCAACACCCCTATCACCTCCCAAGTCTTCTCCAGTCCCACCTAATCCAACACCCCTATCATCACCTCCTCAGCCTTTGAATCCCTCTCCTCTCTCAAGTCTACTCCCCCGTGAGTCTAGGTCATGACATGCAGCATAACATATATTAAAATAAGCACATTAAATATGCTGAGACTAATATTATATTTTACAATCAGGTTGCATACTGACGTACTGAGGCTGAGATTTTTTATATCATCAACATTTAATGAATTCTGTAGAAGTTACCATACAGTACAGTACAGATTTAAGTGCAGTACAGGACAGATTTAACTGCGTCTTAGGCCTACTTCTGCTCTGCTGATTTGTAGCTGGCATGCCCGTCACACCATGCAGTCAGTGCGCCCAGTACTGTATCCATAAGGTTCCAAAGCCACCTGGGCAGTCAGCCGTACCAATCGTCCTCCCACCCACAAATGCCACAGTCTGCAAAGCCCTCTCAAACTATTTGACGACTTACAGCGCTGGTCTGGCTGGCTCATCAACTCCATTTGTTTTCAACTGCCAGAGAAGGAATGCCACCTGTGTTACAGCATGCGCCCCCAGTGATTCCAGTGCCTCTGTATGCAACACTCTTCAGACCTCCTACCTCCCAGCAGCTGCAGTGAGTTGCTCAATAGTACAAGTTGCTTTTAGTATGTATACTAGGCAGCTTACATGTCGCTTGTAATACATGTAGCACATGTCTTCACTTCTTGTTATCTCTGAAGCAAGAGAGCAAAAGATGTAGCTTTATAATAGAATAGTGAAGAGAGTCATCTGATTCAGTACAGTGCAAAATGACAGGACTCCTGAAATCCATCTTTGCAATATCATCAACCTGCGTACAGTACAATAAGATCCATATACTAGTGTACAATGGCTTCTCTACGCAAAGTCTCTTTCAGAGTAATATTCTGCTGTGCCAACATTATGTTCCAGCAGAGCAGACTTAATTGTCTTATGACTGATGATGACTCCTGCATCAGCAGTTTCAAAATTCTTGTTGTCGCAATGCATTTAGTATTCTGAGTCGCAGGACAATCATCACACCATTTCTCCTTTCTGCCTGATACAGATTTTGTCGGTATACATTGGTTATGCTGCGTACCCGTGTGGCATGAGCGTTAACTTAACGGATACGTGTGGCTCATGCTCCTTCTACAGCTACATGCAGTGTGACTAGCAGTAACAACTAGTACATGCTGTGTGACTAGCAGTGACAACTATGCAATTTCCTTATAGCTCTAGCTATAACTAAACTTGTAAGGGATCTCTACACTATTCGCCATTCTACTTCGTCGTTATTCCTTGACATGGTTGAGCATTCAATCTATAGCTTTACACTTCCATGTGACTGCTACTAGTAATGATGTAGTGTATAACTAGAAGAGAAAAGAGCTAATTCATCATCCCTTGGATCATGAGCATGATGCTCTAGGTGTGATCAATAAGATGTATCTAGTATTTATGATCACAATCAGGAGATTATTTTTACCAACGAATTTGACACTCTTTGCTGAAATAAGAAGCATTCTTTAAAATGTGGAGGCTGAATTCACTAGAAGTCACATAATCTCAGGCAGCTAAGCAGTAGCTACAATCATGACTTCAATGAAGAGATGTCTCTAATGGTAAGTAAGAGTCACTCATGTGAGGATCTTCTGAAGGAAGCTTGACAATGACACTGCCACCAGAGCAGTAGTAACAGCAACTCCTGTGGTCACAGTAAATGTCCAAGTGTGACATGATTCGTAAGTTACGCAAGTACATCCAATGAAGACGACTTATCAGCATGGATTGTGATCAATGTCAACCTAATGCAGGTACCATAAATCACATGCAGCTTCTGAAGAAAATTACAGCAGTTGCATGGGGATGATCAAACTAATACATGACAGTAATATTGGGGGAAATGTACATTCAATATGATCAAACTGTGTGGCTGTGAGTGAAGCTTCTGGCCGGTCAGTTATGATTTCAGTGAAGCCTCTAGTGGTTCAGTTATGATAAAATGCCCTCACCTCGTGCCACAAAAACATGGCCAGACTGAGAGATAAGGTACCTCCTACTGCCTCCAGTGTTTTCTGCAAACTTTATAAACTTCAAACATCCATCCTCGGTGGTATCACAGCAATCCTGCTGCATTGGAACATGACGATGATTGATGTGCATCAAACTCGGACACATTCTTTCTTCAACTACCGGTAGCTCATCTCTGGAAGCTGCTTCAGCAGCATCTACTGAGGGACTGCGCCATTTAAGGGCATTATCAGTCACCTGGTCGCAGAGGCTCATGTGGTCACCATCTGTAGTTGACGTTGCTGCAGCATCTGCAAGACTACTAGTAGCTCCAGAAGCACTAGGATCCTCACTAGTGTGAATAACGCTCACAACAGCTTGAAATGATGGCGAATCTCCTCCAATACAAGCTGCGCGTGGCCTTGACGTGCTTAGGCATCTATGCTCGTTATGATAGGAGCAGCAAGCCGTAGAATGACCCTGAGGGAAGGATTCACTCTTGTGAGCTTCACTTCCGTGTCGAGCGTGAAGAGATTTTAAGCTCATCATCATCAGCTGTGACCAAATGATCTCCCCAGGGGACAGGGCCTTGAAGTCTAATCCAGAGGACAAGGCAGTGGAGGGAATATGTCCATTCTCAATGGACAGCTCCTCTAGACCTAGTGAGCAGTGACATCATGGAGGGAATATGTCCATTCTCAATGGACAGCTCCTCTAGACCTAGTGAGCAGTGAGATCATGGAGGTACTGCAGGAGCGTAAGAGATGAGGGCTTGAAGGTAGTTTTAACAACAGAAAACTAACAAAACTGATTACATGTCTAATGTCTTAATGATTTAATTTATAGAATCACAATTCAATTCAGCTTAGATTAGACACTTTATCCACGAGTTTATCCACGAGTTTATAATAATAGCTTGTTCCTATCAGATTCAGGTTGATACGCAACAGCTTGATTTCACTAGCACACTGAGGACATGAATTGGTTTCACAAGTACACTGAGGACACGAATAAAGGCAATATCTGAAAGCAAGTAGCATTTTTGAGGACTCACAAAGCAATCTTGCATCATCAACAAAACTCACGCCTGATGCTCCTGCTTGGCCTGACCTGAATCGGTACAGTTCCCAGAGCTGCAAGAGGTCACATCTTCTAGTCATCAGAGTTCTGAAATGTCCATTTCAGGCCGTTGTTAAGAATTACAGTTAACAGGCTCTCGAAGTCATTCTCCTTTTGCTCACAGACTTCAATATGTGTCAGAATGTCACTTGTTGGTCAGTTCACAGAAACTGAATAACGAATTGAGCACTGACATGAGCTCTCACCTCCCAGGGAAGCCTTGAACCCAGCCTTTGTTCAGTAGCCTGCAGCTGCTTTACTGAAGCTCCTAGTCGTAGCAGCAATGCAGGAAATCAGCAGGCACATTTAACGTAGTAGCAATGCAGGAAATCAGCAGGCACATTTAACGTAGTAGCAATCCTGCAGGAAATCAGCAGGCACATTTAACGTAGTAGCAATCCTGCAGGAGCCATTTCAAGTCAACATCTTGTAGTGCAGGAATTCCGTTGTATTGTTGTTCAAGCGGAGAGCCCTTCACATATAATCATTTCCACAGTATCTTGGAATCAAATGAGGAGACTTGCAGTATGAAGCCTGCAGTGAAAATTCCTACCAAGCAGCAGGCAGTGATAACGTTTTAATGCCTTGAACAACGTACCTGGCATAAGAGACATCTGGCTAGACATGGGAAGGAATGGTATAAGAAGCTTCATAAATCGCCTGAGGAATATCAAACACATTGAATGATGGAAGGACAGCCTGGATAAACGTCTACTGTTCATAGCTATTTCAGACTTGTAGCTAAGACTGGTGTGTTTCTGTGGCTGGTTAGGCAAATATTGGAGGGAGCAAGCCTCTCTTGAGACCCCACATTAAAATGCCTTCAGCTTAAAGAACAAAGCACCCACCTAAGCCTCCACCTCAAATCCATGCGATGACAGTAGTACCTCCACCACAACTCCTTGCAAGTGCCTCTGTTGTAACTTGCGTCACTATTCACAACACATAGGTATGCCAAACTTGTGTAAGAAAAGTAGGCTATCTAGGCAGCTTAAGGTGTAGTGAAATGGTTTGTTCACGAACCTCCATCCTTGCTTGATGCACAAATCTTGCCACAAGCCTTCTGCGGAGATGACTGTGGCTCGCAGCTCTTTACTGACCTTAAGGTGCCCAAGTCATGCAAAAACATAGTAAAATTAGAAACATTGTGACCATACCAGAGTAAGTAGGAATGGAGAGAGATAATCTTACCAGAGCTAGTTTCGCGACATTCCCTGGATTGGAATGCTCGATGATAGAGAGACACAACGTGGTAAATATTGAGGGAGGTAACGTGTTCAGATTTGACATTAGAACTTGTAAATTAGTTACCTACCCTTTTCCATGCGTATTCGTAAGTACAAAACCCCACACTGCTGTTCACGCACTGGATAGCTGCAGTACAGCAATTATGTGTATTTTTACATAGTGCTGATACTGACGATAAAGAACTATAGGTTCTAAAACCTACCTACAACCATGAGTAAAGATGATTACAGACTTAACAGCTGGCTCACACAATCAGGCATTCCACGGAAAGTTCAGGAAATTTCTGGTGTCTCAAGAACTACAGTCCTTGACCTAAAATCACAAGCTGAAAAGGTCAAAAGCTTGGCTCAGGGCCTGAAAAATGGAACTGTGGATCCTGGAGAGAGAAGAAGGCGTGGCATTGACCTCTCCTCTTTGGGTCCCAAAAATGCAGGCGTAAAAGAGAGGGACGAAAGAGATAAGCAACTTCAATTGAATGAGGTATTTGAAGGACATACATCTGTTCCTTGTTAAACTCTGTGTTCCTGTAACTGTAAATATCTAAAATCTCTCTCAAGTTTAGATGTTTTTTTGAATTCCTTTTCATGAATCCTCAATAGGAGTGTTTAAAATTCCTGTTCTCCCACTGAAAAGTACTCTGATTGTTGCACAGGATAAGAGTACTTGGAGGCCAGAAATGGCTGAGGTGCTGGCCAAAAAAGCTGAAAAATATGAGTTGCTGCGTGAGTATGTCATCCTCATTTTATAGCGGGATTTCCTCTTTGATGTTAATTCGTCTAATGCCGCCCTTCACTACACTTGTGAGACGATCTACAAAGAGGTCTATGAGGTTCCTGTTTGCAGTAGTCATGATGTCATGTATGATATGTTGCTTGTGGTTCAGAGTCTGGGAGATTGAAGGATGATGAAGGGTTGTACGAAGTGGACTTCTTGCTCAAGGAGAGGAGCAGCAGCCATGCTGCATCTAATATCAGTAGGCCTGAGAGCAATGGGTCTTCCGCCTGGGATGGGGAAAAACCTGTGCTTGGGGGCATGGGGGCTGGTAGTAGAGGGGATGAGCCAGTGGATACTGCGGGGCTAGCTGTGAGGGGTACAGGTGTGCACAGGTTTTGGCTCATGATCATAACGAGTGCACCACTGCTGGTTATTTCTAAGGCTTATGATGATTGATGTGTGTTAAACTTTAAAGGTATTGGGAATGTGTGACCATTGTGTCATGCTTGCCTGATGTTCAACTCCTCTTATGGTAAGTATGCATGACAATCATTTGGACAGTCTAGTCATCTGCTGACACTTTAGTGTAAAGTGGCTTGGTATCATGCCTTGCAGGTGGGATGAGAAGTGCTGACATGGACAGGGAGCGTGAGAGGCGTCAGTGGGAGGCAGAACAAGACAGGGGAGTAGCTGAGACAGAGAGGAAGAGGAAGTACAAAGAGGTATGATGTTTAATTCACTGGAGGCCCTGAGGTTCTGACTAGGAGAGACTATGATGCAGTGATACTAATACAGTTTTCAGTTTGAAATCATATCTAGACTACATTTCATACCATTCCTCCCACAAGTAGGATCTGTCAGGATGGGCTTTGGCACCTATATTCTGGGCCAAGATGACTCGTGTAACGTATTGATGCCACACTTTTTGTCTTCATAGGCAGTATTAGACATCCATGAGGATGCATTAGAAGCCCAAGAGGAGGCAAGGAGGAAGAAAAGAGTGAGGGAGGTTCAAGCGCAGGCACGCTTAGAGGTATACAAGCAGCAAATTGTAAAAAACAAGGTGCAGCAGCTAATGAGGCAGAGGTCTGAAGCTGCTGAAGCTATGAAGCTTAAGAAAGCCAAGAAGGCAGTTGTACCTACAGAAACGACAGGGCAGCAGAAAGCCGCATCTCTCTCTGAATCTGTTATCAAGTGACACTGATCATTCTGAAAGGAACACACTGCATGGAACCTGTGCTGATATCCTTTTGTACAATTCAATCGTGTTCAATAAAAAAGGTCCAAATCCGCTCCACATTAGTGTGAAGTAACTTCCGTCCATACCATTGTGCCACATTGTTTATATTTAATGAAAAAACATGCTCTCAGATGAAGTTATAAAGCTGGGTGCAGCTGGTCAACGTAGCACATCTCACTTTTTTGGGTCGGTTAGCATTGTTTTGACGTGTGTACCTTACGCTCTAGCAACGGCCCTACAGTACCATGGAATAGAGGTTGCATTGATAGCAGGTACAGCAGCGTCTGGTGCATTGGCTCTACTCCGAGTTCTTCTGTTTTACACACATTTATGTCAGGTGTGTAATTATTTCGAGCTTACACAAGCGCGTTGCAAATATAAATACATGTATTGATTCAAGCAGGTTCCTGTGCAAATACTAGACACAGCTCTTCTTGTGGCCCTAGCAGTACAGCTGGGAGTTTCATTTCCATACCGAGGATACATAAGTGATTACTTCAATTTCATTTTAAATGGCACGTTAGCACTGGTATCTTTGGTGAGATAGATGACTTGCAGCACTTCCAACCAAAGAGATGAGGTACCAAGTTTACATATTCCTTGATCATGACTATGAAGTCAAATCGTACGGTTTGTATCACAGTTCGGTACACTAACACTTGACCCTAATAAATACGTTTGTAGGTGACTCTGATCATAGGATATCCCCTTACAATTCTACTTATTAGAGAGAGGGTGCCTAAGGGCGTCTGGAGGCAAGGTGGTATCAAAGCAGCCTCCATATACAGCACATCCTTTTTTGCTCTAGTCTTCATCACAAGCTCTCTTATTGTAAGGACTAAGTAAGAAACATATTATAATCATCATAATATTTAGAATAATAATCTGATGCTGCTTCTCCTGAAATGCACCCTTTGGACCAACATAGAAGTGGCACACACAGCATGTAGTAAGACCATGAATGAATTCCATCTCATCCGCCTGCTATCAAAATGGTTGCTATAATTGTGCTGTAGTACCTGGTGCCAGTTTCCAGGGGCCTGCTCAGTGAACCCTCAGACCCTCAGAACTACATCTTCCGCATCATTCTACCAATTGCTCTGTTCTTGGCAGCAGCTGTATTCACCTTCATGCTCCCAGCATCCACCACCACCATCTTGGAGCAAAGCATAGGATTTGATAGTTCTGATGTGTACATGTACTGGCGCAATGGTCCAGGTCCACCTCTTGCTTCAGGAGTCACTCGAGTAACTGTGAATCCTCTAGCCCAGCCATAGCTGAAAATAGGTATTCTTAGCGTAAGTGACATTATTGCTGATTGGGGTTATCGAAACATAAGGTTTGCATCACTCTCTGCTCGTCCTGTCCCTTACGACTAGGTAAGTACCAGGGTTTACCTCCACAAACAAATGACTACCTACCGTTAATGACGCTACTACTTAATTAACAAACCTATGTATATGACAAATGCATTTCGTGAGTATTGGAGTGTGATTTTCAATTACCTATGATAATTGATAAGTTGCACGACCTTCAGACTTACGTTGAAGTATAGCTAAGGAGGGCCGTTGAACATCGTCAGCATTGATCACGATATCTGTCATCTTCAATTCTAACTTACTAATTTTATAGTAGCAACAGTTCCTCTAACCACTTTCACAATTTAGAGAATAGGATGCAAGCCACGGCTGGGGCCTCAGTCAGTCCCTTGAAACTGTCTTCTGAAAACTGGGATAGTAACTTCTTGCATTGCTTAGACCTTCTAAAAGGCCCTAACGATGAAACCAGGTAGCTTCTCCTCATTTTAAACGCTCACGTCGCCATGGTTTGTAAATAAACTTGCCTGCAGATTCGTTGGTTTGCTTCTCGTCACAAAACTTCTTCAAGGCGGTGAACATGACGGGGCGATAAAGGACGTGATCGGGGCCCTTGGATCAACTTTTCTAAATCGCCTTCTTCTGCCTCTTACACGTCAACGGCAGGTAGAATTGCTGCGGATGCGTTACGATGATTCTACCTTAAAGATTCCTTACCATGGGATCTGCTGCTTCTTCAGGATCTCCAGTCCCCTCTGACGGAGGACTTGTACCAACAAGAGATCCTGTCTTGTGGTTTAGCTCTTGCCATTTTGAGCAGAGCTAGCAGACTGCCTGATGTGGCTGCTGGAGAGGATATGATGGAGCGCGTCCCTGCTCTAGTGAAGGTACCCTGTCCTCTACCCTGTGCTTGATATGTTTGAAAATGCTAACAGTGACAGACTTTAAATGCCCTCCTTGTTCATTAAAACAGCCAAAAATGCTCTGTCCTTCTTTGTACGTGTGCTGAAATCAAGACTCTGAACCCTGTTGAAACCCTTTATACAGGTCGTAAAGGCAGGGGGCGTCTCCAGTCTCATTACTCGCCCTACTAGTGGTGCTGCAGGATATGAGAGCCAGGTAACTTGATGCCAGCATTCCAGGCTCTACAAAACAGCAGTATACATATCACCGCTGAATGCTTGTTGGCACTGTTGCAAATACTTGAATGTCGGCTGAATAGCATCATACACCAGAACTAGTTAGAGATAAATGTTCTCTGTGCTGCTGTGACTGTGAAAGTTCTTACCAGTCCTTAACTCTTTCCATGCTTAGCCTTCAAGATATCAGCCTTGACATTCAATCTTGCAGGCTAGCTCTGATTCAGCCCCCCTTTCAGCTACAGCAACTGTGGGTGACGCCTTGGAGTGTTTGGTGAATATTGCAACATCTGGACCCAAGATGGGTGCAGGTGCGACAACTGCTCTTCTAGCAGGAGGCTTGGAGGCAGCAACAAAAGCTCTGGCAGCTGCAGTAGGTAGCGGCACTGCAGGTCTGGGCTTGAGTGGAAGTGTGAGCAGCAGGAAATTAGATGTGTCCACACTTCAGACAGGTGTGAAAGGGCAGGGACATGCTGAGGTGGCAGGAGCTGGAAGCAGCAGAGAAGATGAAGGGGTGCTGGCTCAGCAGGAGCAGAGACGTGTGGCTATGCTGGCAGTACGCCTGGTGGCAGTGCTTCTGCAGTTTGGAGGACATAGCCGGCTGCAGACTCTTTCAGGTGATAAGAATCTGCATGTCTGGCTGTACATCATGTACAACTGCTGTTGCAACTGGGATACAATACCCAAGGTATATCATTAGGTTGGGCTTGTCTTGCGTACTAAATGGATAAGCTGTGGATCAGTCCATGCACCTAATCAAACTTGCTCTTCACTCACAAGTACTTGCTAGATCTCATAGGGACGGCCAATGTTGTCCATGCTTCCTTTTGCTCATATTGAACCAATGTCCCTGCAGATCAAGCAGATGTTCTGCAGCACACTGTGGTTGCCTTGGGCAGTCTTATTGGTCACCCTTCGATGATGGCTCAGCTACAAGAGGTGCCTTCTTCAGCTACACCCTCAGAGCCACAGGGGCAAGAGGACGCTGCCATGCTACAACTGGAAGCACTGCATGCCCTGCTGCTCATTCTGCCTCTGCCTCAGGTATGTTGTTAGATGTTGAGGCGACAAGCATCATGATTCAGCTGATGATTAGTGCCAATCCAGCATCATTCAATTCATATCCTAAATTGATACTTGCTTCCCCACACAGGAACTGGAGCTGCACCAGCGGCTCAGCAGTGGCATGCACCGCCAGGAGTGGCCTGCCAGTGTGCGCCGTGGCCTCAATTGGCTGCTCCGTAGCCGTGTCAGTGCTGTACAGAAGCACTCAGCCCTGCAGCTGGCTGCTGCCTTGGTGGAGATGTCAGGTCCAGCCTGGTTGTTGGCAAGGGGGGAGCAGCTTCCTGAGGCCTTCCTGCAAGTGCTTGCTGAGACCCTCCATGTGTGTTGCACCTCAATGATTACCATGCAAATTTGTCTGCAAGACCTTAAAGATATTACTCATTTGCTCAGTCAAGAAGCTGTTGTTATACTGATCACAAGATCAAGGCTTGGCATTAAATTTCTAGTGTTTCTTGTGAGGTGTTGTCATTTGCTGTAATATGAATAGGTGGAAACAGCCTTGCTGTTGCATGACGCCCTTTATCCTGACCAGCTGGTGCCTGAGGATGCTGGTCGCTCTGAGAGCAGGCAGCAATGGCAGGCCCCTAGGGCGACTCAGGCCTTCATGAAAGCTATGCAGGAGCAAGCCCAGGTGCGACAGGCACAAGCTGCTGAAAAAGTGGCTGAGGCTATGGCAGCAGCCAAGATTGGGGAGGCGCCTTCTACAGTGCCTCCACTACCCAGCCTGAAGGATGAGATGGAAGGAGAGCCTACAGAGCCTACCTACACTGGCACACATCATACGCAGCAGCACACGCAGAGGGCGGGTGAAAGAGCAATGCGGCTCCTGCCTTGTTGCTACCTACTGCTGGAATCTGTGATTGAAGTATTGGCTGAAGACTTTGCCATGCAGGTGAGATGATTCCATGTTGTTGTCCATGCAGGTGAGATGATTCCATGTTGTTGTCCATGCAGGTGAGATGATTCCATGTTGTTGTCCATGTTACTGTTGTTGAAGCTGAAAGGGAGCACTCAATATGTGGAGAAACTACCTCCATAAGATTGCATGAGCCCTGCAAGTTGTTCAGGGCTCTCTTGGACAGGCAACAAGTGCATTGTACATTCTCTTTCCGGAGGTGTCTTTTATCATGTCTTAATTGTGCACTGTTATGCCTGCAGCTGCCTGATTGCATCATGTCTTTATTGTGCACTGTTATGCCTGCAGCTGCCTGATTTTATTTTCCTTTGCTGACTGACTGCATTCCAAATGTCAGGATGATGAGATGATGGTGATTGACGAGGCTGGGGAGAGTGAGGAAGATGAGGAATACGACAGCAGCTTTTCTGCCAGCAGACCTACTGCCCCTCAGCGCCAGGGCCAGCAGCTGCTGCAGCCTGGGGTCAGTCAGAAAGCAGCGCAGCAGCTGATGTACAGCCTGGAGTCCACAGTGGCTGTAGTGCTGCAGTTCATGGACGAGCTACAGGAGCAGGGTGGGGGTACAGGCACTGTAGGATCAGGTGTGGTTACGGGGCGCTGGTCGTCTGTGCAGGCTGACTTGGCCCTGGGAGCAGTTCGGCTGTTAGGCAGGTGAGCAGAGGCACTCCAATATGATCAATGTTACAGTGCCTTGCGTTGTGAAGCTGAGGGACTGGGTACATAAAGGTGTGCCATGTTCTTAATTCCTTATGTAGAAGCTGTTTATAAGTTCAAAGCCACATTGAAAGCTTAGTGTGAAAGGTGATCAGGTTGCCTTAGAGTTGGTATTTTAATGTGAGGGAGTTGTCCAACATTGCTTGCTACCATAACCCGATACGCCTATGATTAACCCTCACAGACCCACCATTGCAGGTTCCTGGCAGAGGCCCCAGACTCACACACGGATGCATTCCGCCAGGCACTTCCATTCATGCTCAGGGTTGGCTCTGCCTCCCCGTCCTCCTCTTCCCTGGTATCCTTCATTCCCACCGGTGTCACTGCAGCTGGACCTGTGCAGTTCCTGCTGCCAGGTCTGCTGCTGGTGAGCACTGGCACATGATAACTGTCTCCATGCAGCAGCCATGCATGTCATGCAAGTCCTCATGCAGCAGTCATGCTTTTCCAAAGAGCTACTTCCTATCATTCATTCATCTTGCTTTTGAGCAGCTCAGTGATGCTTACCATGCAAGATGCTATGCCTCCATGGGCTTACCATGCTATCATGCAAGATGCTATGCCTCCATGGGCTTACCATGCTATGATGCAAAATGCTATGTCTCCATGGGCTTACCATGCTATGATACAAGATGCTATGTCTCCATGGGCTTACCATGCTATGATGCAAGATGCTATGCCTCCATGGGCTTACCATGCTATGATACAAGATGCTATGCCTCCATGGGCTTACCATGCTATGATACAAGATGCTATGTCTCCATGGGCTTACCATGCTATGATACAAGATGCTATGTCTCCATGGGCTTACCATGCTATGATGCAAGATGCTATGTCTCCATGGGCTTACCATGCTATGATGCAAGATGCTATGCCTCCATGGGCTTACCATGCTATGATACAAGATGCTATGTCTCCATGGGCTTACCATGCTATGATACAAGATGCTATGCCTCCATGGGCTTACCATGCTATGATGCAAAATGCTATGTCTCCATGGGCTTTGACTTCAAAAAACTTGTGTCTCAATCTTCAGGCCACTTCAGAGTCTTCAACTGCTTCCACTCAGCTGAAACGCTCTATCTGCAAGTCTCCAGCTGCACTCACTGCTGTTGCTTCATTCCTAGAGGCAGCAGCAGAGGAGGCGGTCCAGCTGGCGGAGCACCTGGGGCCTGCTGCAACCACTTCAACTGCTAGCCCATTCTCTGCTGAAATATCAGGCTCTGCCCGTGTGCTTGCACCTCCCTCCTTGTTCGCTCGCACATCATCCATCAGTCGTAATCTGCCAGCAGGGCGGGCGCTCCGCATGGCGGAGCTTACTCGCGTGGAACGGCTGATGGCAGATGCCTCTGCTTTATTACTGAATGTGGTGGATGCCAAAGATTTGAAATCTGTTGTGAGTCGACGCAACAGTGGTAGCTATGCAAGAACTGGCAGCAACAGTGGGAACCTGGACTCAGCGGCTAGCGAGGGTTTGGTGATCTCGGTCTCCCAAAACCTGCAGCAACAGCAGCAACAGCAGCAGCAGCCTGGGCTGGAGCAGCTGGGGCCAGTGACAAGAATATTGCTGCCTGCTGTGTCAGCATTGGGTAAATGGTGGCGTGCTAGGTCTGGATGGAGCGCATCCGAAGCTGAGCTCACAGTCCCACAACAACATGTGGATCACCTTGCTCATGCTAGGCTCATGCCCCGCACTATCCTGTGCTGTGCCACACTGTGTGGAATGGTCATGGAGGCAGCAGTGAAGCAGGCAGCGCTGCTGACAGCTGCTGCTGCTGGATCTGCTAGTTTGCAGCAGCAGCTGGACCTGCGTCAGGGGTTAGGTCCTATCTCACCTGAGGATGTGCAGCCTGTGTGTGACCTTGTGCTTCAGGTACACTTAAGGTTACATGAGCTACCCATCAACATAACATCTTGGGCATTGTTTCAGGACTCACAGCCTTAGGGTAAAGAGCAGCGAAATCCTGCTGTCTTATTTGTTTCTGTGCTGTTACAACTTGTAATTTTGAATGTCTTCATTGAATATGTTGTCTTCACTGAATATGTGGTCAAGATATACTTTAACTCTACCTAACGTTGCAGGCTCTCCAGGCTGGTTGCTGCATTAGCCTGACAATGATGACGGAAGAAGAGGATATGGCAGAAGAGCTTGCCATGCGCAATGCCAGGGCCACTGTGTCAGCAGCTGCAGCTGCCTTCACCACAGGCTCCTCAGGCAGCAGCCGTAGTGGCTCAGGCAGTACAACACCGCCGTCCCCCCGCTCTCCCATGCATGACCCAATGATGATGGCGCCTGCTTCCTCCTTGCTTGGGTCCCTGCTGGGTGGAGGGAGTGGAGGCGGCGGTGGTAAGAGGGCCAGCAGGCGGCAGAGCACGGGAGGGGGTCCTGATACGAGTATGATTGTGGATGATTTCCCGGGAGATGCAGAGCATGCCTGGGAGAGACTGGGGCAGTCCTCTGTGGGACTGGTTGAGCTGCTGCAGCCGATGACCAGCTCAGCCCTAGCAGCTGGGTGGGCACAGGAGCTGATGGAAGCTGCAGCTGCAGTGGGTGGGGTGCAAGCCATGGAGGTACAAGCTGCTAAGAAGCGAGGGGGCAGTCAGCTACAAGAGGGATCATCTGCAGCCAGTGCAGTGGCTCGCCAGCAGGAGCTGCTACTGCAAGCAGTAGGATTGAGGTTGCTGCTGTCAACCCTTGAGGCACAGGGGAGGGTTTCTTAGTAGCTGACGTGGATGCCACGTTATGTCTTAGGATACAAATTTTTTAATAAGTTTCAAAACAATTTGCTATGACTCCCTTCAAGTTGGATACTGTTGTTAGAACATAACGTATGTCATCTTGCGTATTCTTTTCGAAGGTAGGAAATATTAATAACATATGCCTTCATGTTCATAAAGATTAAGGATGTAGTTGTGCAGTCGCAGGGCTGGGCGTCATCCTGACGTTCAAATACCGGCAGGACATATAGCCTGCATTTCCTGAACATCTTAATAAATGTAATCTCTTAATATATTTTGCGATTTAAATAACTTAAGCAGTCAAAGCCTTGTCCTTCACGCTAAACTCTCCAGTTTCTTTCAGCTTCTCTATCATGGGAGCAAACTCTTGTGTTACCTGTTGGTACACATCCTTCTTGAAAGGGACAGCTGACTGAGGCAGGTCTTGAATGTTAATCCTGACATGGAAAGTAAGGTGTGAACTCAGCAAGTCAGAGAGCTTGACAGGTTGCCACGCATGAGTAGGGACATCTTAGGTTATGTGCCTGCTTGTTTAACATGACTCCATGAAGCCCACAATAGTAAAAAACATGGTAAGAGTAGCTTTTCGTCTTCATACCATCTCCATTGCTTGAACGCCCTTTTTCTTGTGAAAATGTTTATCTCGGAATCATCCCCATAGAAATGAACTAGGAACCATTTCTGTTTCTGTCCCTTGTACACCTGCCAGCTTTTGGAGAAACACTGCATATCCTGTGCAGAGAAACATTTGAGGAGAATAAGAGGATGAGGTAGCTCCTACAGCTGTAATGCCACATAAACTCACTTCAGCAGTGTAGTCATAAGGGAGCCATTTATCTAGCTCTCCAACAATTCTGGCATTGCGAATGCTAGTCTTCTCTTCAAGCTTTCTGATAGCAGCTGCTTCTGGATCCTCGCCTTCATCAATACCCCCTGAAGCAAGCATCAATGCTTAGAGCTACCACAGCCAAGTCCTCTGCTCATGATCCTCACAGAGTTATTCATTATCAGCTTCATGTGTCCAGCAGGGCCTCTGTTTTGGTACCATTCACAACCTACCTTGAGGCATGTGCCAGCTATCATCAGCATGGTTCTTGATTCTTTTAGCAGAGAAAACTAGCCCTTGACTGTTCACGATGCAAATGCCCACATTTGGAGGATAAAGTTTATTGGTGTCAGAAATCGCTGCTTTACTTTTCTGCGTTTCAGATTTGTCGTTATTTTGTGCTCCCTTCAGAGCTGGAGTACTGAAGCTTGGGCAAGGATCGGGCTGCGTGATAGTAGCTTGACGACGCCAAGTCTCGTTATTTGCTCTGCCTGGCGCGGGCTTTTGCAGTTGCCTGTTCCCAGCACCCCAGTAACTACTGTCATAATGTTGTTTACTGCCCCAACCATGCTGCTCTCCTCTTCCAGCATGGCCCTTACCAGGTTGATGTCCACAGTTTCCAGCGCTTTGCTGATTGCTGCTTCCACCATGACCTCCCTCACTGTGGCTAAAACCTTTAAATCCAGTAGTATCTACGGATTGCCCCTTTGCAGATTCGCTGCATAGCTCATCATTTTGCAGTCTTGTGGCTGCTTTGTGGACGTTGCTGATGAGGGGTTTCTCTTCGTTCGTGGGGAGATGAATCATGAGGAATTTGAAATTGGAGCTTGACGGACTGGGAGTTTAGAACTAAACGTTGGTAAAATACGACGAACCCCGATCTCGCCCTATACTTCTGTCTAACACGTCAATCCAATCCATCATTATGCATGTACGACGGTAACGATATATCAATCAGGATCGTTACATTCCCCTCTTACCAGATTCCTGACCCGAGGGTGAATCACTGGTTATGACTTTTGAGTCTGTCACTGAGATAAGGTTGAGACTAGAGGAGAGTCAGAGATTATAACAATAGGTCATATATACATTGGATCGCATGAAGTGGAGCATTTTTGCACTGGCTCAAGCCCTAGGCCTGAGCTGCTGACATGACCTGCCACTGCGAGCTTGTCACAGCTATCACAGCGTATGACTGAATTGACGTATGACTGAACTTTGTGAGACGTTTGTGAGTGTGTGAGGTACGGGTGTACCTCACCTTTCTGATCTATCTTATCGTCCGTACATCTGGTTACTTAAAGGATAGGAGAAGGCATTCTGCCTTTTTTTTCAACTTACCTTTCTTTGTAATACTACTCTTAGTCTTAATCTTAACTTAGCCCTTAATCTTAGACTTATTACTCACCCTCCTTTAGTACGGGTATCGGGTATCGGGTCTCCTGCTTCAGTCGATCGACTGTGGGTAACTTGGCTATTAAGATATAGATCGGATCAGTTCAAATAGTTCAAAGGTCACTAATTGTTAGAAGCCCTCCACAAACGGGTCAGTCTGCAGTCAGGTGGCAAGTTGCACTCCTAGAAGCAAAGCTAGAAGAACCCCAGCAACCTTGACAGGCGAATCCGGTCGCCTTATCTAAATCCCCACCTTTAAGTTGAAAAAGAAGCCGATCAGGTCGGCTGATCGTGTGGACCCTTGCTTAAACTTCTCCATCAAGTCATCTTTTAGAAAGAGAAACGAATGGATTCCAACCAACCTTACAAGACTTGGCCGTTCGACCGTATCGAGCAAGGAATGAGACGTAGCCAGGGGGCTAGTGGATCAGCTAGAGTTGATCAAATCGCCTCTTTAGCATCAACTTCACAAGGAGTGCCTAATCTGCCTCCGCCGCCTGCCCAACAGACAAGGGACGATCCGAGTCCCTTATCTCCATCGGCCTCAACCTTTCACCCTTCTTCATCCCAAGGAGTATCAGCAGTAGCTTCTGCTTTGACCGGCATCACTAAGCGTGGTTCCTCCAAGAAGTCAGAGCCATCACTTGTTGGTGACCTTTCATCTTCTACTTCTGCTGCACATTCAGTCAAATCTGGAAACAGCAGCCATTACCGCACCCCTATCACCACTAACACTACCCCTCCCATCCCAACTGTTAATGGACGCTGGATTATGCTTGATGAGGATGTACATGACGTGCCAGTACATGACTCTACGTGCCAGTATGCATATGATACTGGCCCCTCTCATTCACAAATTCGTATTGATGATGAGCAGGAAAGAGTTCCTTCCTTACAAGAGGAACTTGTGGAGGTGCACGCGCATGCGACCTTCCCATCATCCACCATGCACCCACGAGGCAATCCTAGGCCTCCACTGCCTACTCATGTTGCTAACTCCTACCAGCAGAGACCACCTGGAACAACAGGAGCATCTCGCCCTGCTTCTACTTCACGGCCTACTGGAGCCCCAGGCGTAGGTACTACATACCAACCCAACAAAATAGTATGTGACATCTCCTCTAAACACATTGGACTCGCAATTGTCCTAGGTATTCAGAGGCCATGTCTGTGTACATTTACAGTCACAAGGTGTAAACCCTCGTGACCCTGCTCCTATTGGCACATCTCATTTTTCACATAGCATGAGCACTGCAGAAGATTCATGGCACAGTTTTTCTTCCCTTTCTGCACATGATTCCTCCCCATCCTACTCTGGTAGAGGAACATCCAATAAATGAATCCCTGCTATGGGGCAGCTGGCTTAGCTGGCTGCATGTATGGCAACGCTGAAACAACGTTTTGCCAAGCAGTCCAAGACAGTGTTGCCCATGACTTGGGGGGAACCACAAGTCCCAGGTGTAGTTCCTAACTAATGTGCTTAAAGGAATTGAAAACAATTCCCATGCACTTACTTGGATCGGTGGGGTTAGAGAAGTAGAAAAGCTCCTGAGGAATTATCTGGAAATAATCGCCAATAGATTTAAAATCGATGTTAGCAAAATGACATGCCAGGGACTTCGCATTAGGGAAGGGCGACCAATGGTCGTCACTCACCTGCAGGGCTGTGAAGCTGGCAGGAAGGGAGATGCCTGATGAAGATTTTAGACTAGAGAAATTGACCTTATCCGATAAGGGCGGCTCAGATGGGCCTGTCGACTGTTGTACGGGACGAACGACAGTCGACTTAGAGGGTTGTAGCAATTCCTTACCTTGAATTGGAATTGTTGTAGGGTCCTCACCTCTATCGCCTATGGCACCTTTATTGCTATTTTCCATTAAAGGAACTACACCCGGGACTTGGGGTTTCCCCCAAGTCATGGGCAGTACTGTCTTGGACTGCTTAGTAGTGAGGCAGCATGCCTCATAACCTAGTTCTAGCGCAGCGTTACACCGGTGCAGTGTTAGACCGTGACAAGCTGGTAAAGCTGCTCTACAACCTGTTAGATCAACATGTCCAAAAGTGGAGAGAGTTTGTTGTGAAAGTAATATCAAGATTAAGTCTTAAGTACCGATGTGCTCATTAGGTACATGTGCTCCTTATTTGCTTCACATTATCGTTCAATACAAGGACATTTAACCAATTATACAACCTTAGAATGTTCATGATATAGGTAATTTCTCTCAATCTAAACTCAAGTTGGCAAAGCCGCCTTAACGCTTAAGTCTCCACTCTCTTTCAACTTCTTTATCATGGGAGCAAACTGTTGTGCCACAACAACGTATACATCCTTCTTGAAGGGGATAACTGACTCTGGCAGTTCTTCAATTTTCATCCTGAAGAGGTAAATATAGTGACATCAGCAAATCACATAGAGCTTGACATATTGTCATACTGGTTTAAGGACTTGCTTAAATGTAGCTTTAGTGCCTCCTTGGTCAACATCATTTCATCACGGCCGTATGATTCAAACTGATGGTATCAATTGCGCTTGGTTTTCATACCATTTCCATTGCTTGAACTCCTGTTCTTTGGTGACAATGTTTATCTCGGAATCATCGCCATAGAAATAAACTAGGAACCATTTCTGTTTCTGTCCCTTGTACTTCTGCCACCCTCCGTGTAATCTCTGCCTTACCTGTTGGGAGATAAACACGCATATTGCAGGACAGATGTGTTTGTAGAGAAGGATGAGGTAAAGCCACCTTGGTAAATATACTCACCAAAGTTGGAAAGTCATATGTGAGCCATTGATCTAGCTCTCCAACAATTCTGGCACTGCTTATGCTGGTTTCCTCTTCCACCTCTCTAAGGGCAGCTACTGCTGGATCCTCGCCTTCATCAATACCCCCTGAAGTAAGCATCAATGCTTAGAGCTACCACAGCCAAGTCCTCAGAGTTATTCATTATCAGCTTCATGTGTCCAGCAGGGCCTCTGTTTTGGTACCATTCACAACCTACCTTGAGGCATTTGCCATGTGTTCTGAACGTCGTCACATCTTTGGGCAGAGAAAACTAGTCCTTGACTGTTCACGATGCAAATGCCTACGTTTGGACGATATTCCTCATCGCTGTAAGAAGTTGATGCCACACATTTCTGGGTCTGGTTTATGCTGATGTGTGCTCTTTTCAGATTCGATGCACCAAAGTTTAAGCTAGCGCCAGTAGAGCGTCTTAACGCGTTAGTCGCTGATCTCAAAGATGGAGTAATAAGCATAGAAGCCATTAAGTGTTTACCTCATATATTATTCATCATAGTATCATAGACTTGACTTCTGCACCTTATGACGCCGTACAAAAGCAACGTCGTCCGAGAATGTGGGCTCGTGATTACAAATACAATAGTTCATGCTTTATCTTTTGATTGCATCTTTAAACGTATAGAATGAGCCAGTAAGTGATGGGTGCCTCTGAGGCTTCCAACGTAAAGTTTTGTCTTAAACCTATCAATTCTCTACGTAGGTGCAAAAATGTAAATATTGCAAAGTTGCTGTTTCAAAGAGAGCGAGGAATTGTTAAAGGCCGGAATATTGCAGTTGGTCAGACCTCTATAAGCTGTAGTAAAGCTTTAGGTTCATGGACAGAGCAAGATTTCATGCATCACTGTTCCTCTTCTTATGTCGACTTTAAGCCTGTCCCTCGCTCAACCATAGCAGCAGCTTTTTCTCCAAATGGAAAGCTCTTAGCGTCAACTCAGTAAGTTATCCTTGCATTGGTGAACTGCAATCCCGAGACCTTGCGCGCTCAAGCACTTCCCCTTTTTTCAACAGCGGCGATCATACAGTGAAGATTATCGATTGTTTTACGGGGACTTGTATTAAAGTTCTTGAAGGCCACACTCGGACACCATGGGTAGTAAGTTCTCACTCTCCCAGACATAAAATTTCTCCTCCTGACACAATCCGTGCCACCGCTTGCAGGTCCGTTTCCATCCATTAGATTCGGATATTTTTGCAAGTGGTTCTCTAGACCACAAAGTAGTGGTATGGCGTATCAGCACAGGGGAGAAAATCTTCAACCATGACTTTGGTATGCATTATGCCTTTGTTGAAAACATGTCTCATCATGTCTCCACTCAATTAATCTACTCTATTTCTTGTACTGCAGGCAAACCAATAGCTTCAATTGCCTTCCATCCTTCTGGAAAAGCACTCATTGTGGCATCAGGTCACAAGGTATGATCGTTGACTTGAGATGTCTTTTAGTTTGGCCCTCCTTTATATTCTAACAAGGAATCCATCCTAACATATAATACCTGATCCAATCAGCATCCTTTACTTCAATGTCAAGGTGTACTTTTGGGACTATTCCAAGCCAGCCTCCAGCACTAGACCTCACCAAAACCCATCATACATCCTACGCACCAAGCGCTCTCTCCGCGCCCTACACTTCCATCCTCTGGGCCTCCCACTCGTCCTCACCGCAGAAGTTGTGGAAAACAAGCGGGGCACCACAAGCGGGAATTCTAATAACCAGGAAAATGATCTTAACCCGGAGGCTAATGCTCCAGGCATCACAAATATGCAAACAGCTATGGAGACGAACTTGACGGGCATCACTACAGCAGAACAATCCGCTGCTCTAGCGGAAGCTAGGAACATAGGGGCTCTGGGCCGCTCCCTCTCGGATGTTGCTCGACGAGTTCTGGATATGGCAGGTATTCGTCTGCCTGGGTCCCTCCAGGCAGTGGCTCGTGCCCTAATGCAATCCCCAAGAACAGGCAGCAGCAGCGGTGGCGGAGCTCCACTGGCTAACTCAACTGCAGCAACTGAGGCCATGAGGAGAGACTTGGCAAGACTAGGGTTTGTAGAAACATTGAGTGCAGTTGAGCATCAGGTGCAGGAGATCACGCAGACTGGTTCCGCTACTACAGCAGGACCCATTGCAGCTGCAGCGCCTCCAGCAACAGCTCTCCCGCCAAATCTTGCAGCTGCTGCTGCAACACAAGGACAGATAGCTGCCGTTGCAGCTGCTGCAGCTGCTGCTATGTCAGCCATGGAGCGGATGGGATCTGCTGCGGGCAGGTCCAGCTCCGGATCTACATCAATCCAAGCTGCTGCTGCTCATATGGTAGATCTTGCCATGTGCGATCCATGGGGCATGCAGAAGATCCGGAGTGCTGTGGGCTCCCAAACCCACGCCTTCCCTCTAGAGCCCCAGCCTCTAGGTAACGCATATGATCTGGTATGGGGATGGGAGACCTCTTCCACAGGGGAAGCCACCAGGTCTCCCAGGCAGAACACATTGCTAGAGAGCCAATTGATGCCACTGGCGGTGGTTTCAGAGCAGCCTTGTGTTGTCAACCTCAATGTTTGGTCCTTCAACCACCGACGACCTACCAGTGTGCTGGATAGACCGCGTATCGAAGTACCCCGTGCTGTACTGTGCAGTGAGATGGGTGCCCAGTTTTCTCCATGTGGACGATTCCTGGCTGTGTGTGTTGCAGTTGATGAACTATCGGAGGCTGCACAGGTGTGGCAGCATGAGCACATGTGCGCGTGCAAGATGAGGATGACACAGGCTGAGGCCATCCGTGAGTCTGCTATGTCCAGGTTCCGTGGATCAGCTACCAATGCAAGTAAAAGCACCTCCCCTGCTGCTGCTGCTGCTGCTGCTGCTGCTGCATGCAGCTCATTCTCCTCAGGCTCTGCTAAATCTCCTGCAGAGGTCTACAGCAGTGGCCATCCCCAAAGCCCTGCAGATCCTTTCCCTGGTTCTGAGCACATGTCTAGGGTTGACACAGGTGATGGTGGATTCATGGTTCCTGTCTCACAGGCCTGGGAAGTGTTTCCAAATGAGGTGCAATGGCTTGAGTTCAGGGCTGGCACCCCTCAGGTACGTGTGGATGAGGCAGTACAGAAGGCCAGGGAAGCATCTGGACTAAATAAACCTCTGTACGAGCTACGCATATACTCTTTAGAGGGTAGCACATTCGGTAAAGTGCTGAGGGCGCGCCTAATCCGGGCTGCGCATTGCCTCACATCGCTCCAGTTCAGTCCCACTTCAGACCACTTACTGGTGGCTTACGGTCGTCGCTTCATCAGTCTGTGCAACTTGGTTGCTGAGGGCCGTACATTGGTGCCAGCTCATACGGTGATCGAGATGTACAGGTGGGAGCACATGGATTCTTCTCCTCTCTGATGTAGCTGAATTAAAAGCAAATGTACTGAGAACTCAAAATAAATACATGTCTTTGGGCCATTTCATGGTTATTCTGTCCTGACTTTAGTTAAACTTGGTTTCTGCTACTAGTCCATAATGCCATATCAAAGACGATGTGCACAGAAGCAAAGATGCAGTGAGTACTCTTAGCTCTTAGGTCCGCCTGGGCATAATCATGCATGCTTATTGATTCCTAAACAGGGCGGATAACCTAGAGCTTATTAGGGCTCTTCCCAGCCTGGACGATGAGGTCAATGTTGCAGCATTCCACCCTGTGCCCGGAGCTGGTATAGTGTATGGAACTAAGGAGGGAAAGCTGAGGACTCTCAAGTATGATAGGTGTGTCACAAGAGTCACACTCTTCTTAGCAAGGTGGTGGTAGGAAGTTGCTTCATGTACTGCATGAAAGTATCTAAGAGTTTACATTTCTTTGATGCAGCTCTTGGACTGTTTAAAAATTGGTGAAAAGTAGACAATGCCCCTGTGTGGTTTGTTCATGCGCTGCAGGCGTACACCCAAGCGCCCCACCATAGCTATTGCGACAGGAGATGGTCGCATGGATGAGGAGTTGGCGGCGGCTGAGCGTGATGACAGCAGGGAGAGCAGCAGCTCAGGAGAAGAAGACAATTTGGACTAACCATTGACATAGACCTCCAAACCCTTCATCCTTTAATCACAACAACACTTGCCCATCCTGAGCAAGGGCAAGGTGTCTTCAAAGCTGTGGAAGATGACCATCATGCCTGGATCCCTGCCATGATTTCATTGTGACCATGATCGTAGTCGTTCAAAATGGGTTACTGCTTGCAATTCAGCCTGCCTCTAAGGGAGGAACAGTGGGAGTGTGATATGAACCTCTGAAAGAAATAGTCATGCACAAGCCTAGCTGCTGGGCACAAGAGTTTTTAATTGTAATTCACATCCTGGTGGATACAAAATCTTTAGAAGAACCATCATGCACTTATCAACCACGTTGTGCAATTATAGGCATCTCTACTTCACTTGTATTGCTTAGTTGACGGTGGAGTTAGGGAAGTTATTCTACTGAATATATTGCTGGATTGGATTATATGTACTGTTCCTCAATTGCTCACAAATAAATGAACTGGGGTTGTTCACTCGTGTTTGCAACATTTAATAGTACATTGGCTCTTTTTTAGTTCTCTTTCTTAATTTGATCCTCTGCAGTATAATGTGCACGGCTAACAGATTTTGTTTCCTCGTCCTCAACGATTATTGGACTAGCCCCGTGCAGGTGATCCAGCCAAGAGCCTTATCAAAAATTCTAGAAAGTACTAAAGTGTGCTTGGATTATTTGCTCAAAAGCCAAACTGTTGATGTGCCATGGAAGGCCTTTTGGTGAAGAATTTGAAAAATGAAGGGAACGAGGCGTACCGTAGAGGCAATTTTTCAAGTAGATTTCGTATGGTTTAGTCTTGTCGTCTAGTGTATCTAAAAGTAGTGTGTCCGTATGCAGAAGCAATGGACCAGTACTCGGAGGCTCTTCTACTGGAACCTCAAAATCCTATCGTATTGGCAAATAGGAGTGCTGCAAGGCTGGCTGCTGGTCTACCATCTGCAGCTGCTGCTGATGCAACTTACAGCCTTCAGGTAGGTAATAGGTTTCTAGAGGTATCTGCAAGGGATAGGTAGTTTGAGGTCATGCTTATTGAGCAAGAGTAATTTCTGTACGTAGCAGGCTGCTGGTTCAGCGAACAGGAAAGGTTGGGTAAGGCTTTTCAATTCTTTGGCAGCCTTAGAGGACTGGGAGGGTGCTGAGTTAGCATCGCACCAGGCTGTGTTGGGAAGAGATCTGAACGTTGGAGGGGAGTGTGGAGGCTTGAGTCCTGAGGATGTAAGAAACTCTTCAATGTTCTTGAAAATTAAGAATGAACACAAACTATCATTCCAGAGACAGCAAAACAAGGAATTCATGAAAGCCAGCTTCCAATTATTCATGTTATTGGCCAAAGGGGTGCTTCAGAAAGGAGGAGTACAGGCGAGATAGATATTGCATCTATCACCTGTGGATTTCTCTCTTGAATTCTGGATCATAAGTGTCTCTTTTGACCTTGAGTCTAACATTCCCAATGACAGGACACACTGAGGAGGCTCTCATTTTTTCAAGCACAAGCTGAGGATGAGAGAAACAGAGTCCAGGCTTGTCAGGTGCTGAGTGGCAGCCTCTTGTCCTGGGCTCTGAGGGAGCAGCGCAAAGTAAGTCATATTGATGATGCCATGCTACCATATTGTAATACTGCCCATGAAACCATGGTTCTGACTGGAAACACCAGGCATGCCACCCACCTGTGGAGTGTTGATAAATATCAAATTCTTCAGCATTGATACGCTGATCGACAAGGACAACTCATTACGAGAGCTGGAACTTTGAAGCTAGTACCATCTCTATAAAGCCCCAATACTCTGTTTTACCTTTTCTCTCCTAAGGCTGACTCACTAGAGGAGCTGTATACTCAGTTTCGACAGTCCCTGTCATCACCAACCTGGGACCCTGAGGACTGGGAGTGGAGGCCACTGTACCTGCAGCAATACCAGCTGCCACCAGTGTATGACCCACACTCCAAGACTGTTGATCCTGGCTGCCAGTTGAGGGGCATTGGAGGCTCCTCAAAACCACCATCTGTGCATCCATCACAGAACCAAGGGCAGCATCAATTGTCAGTGGTATCTCAAACTGACAGAAGTGAACAGAGAGAGGAGCTGAGAGAGGAGCTGAAAGAGGAGCTGAGAGAGGAGCTGAAAGAGGAACTGAGAGAGGAGCTGAAAGAGGAGCTGAAAGAGGAGCTGGAAGAGGAGCAGAGAGAGGAGCTGAAAGAGGAGCAGAGAGAGGATACATGTATCAATCCTGGAGGAATTCAGGAGGTGATACACATCAATGAAGAACCTGTTCATGATGAAATGGATCAGAGGCAGAGTCAGAGTGGCAATGAAGAGCAGGACAGGCTTAGGCTGAGAGCTCTCTCTTATTATATAAACAGCTTAGCTGAGCTAGATCAGCCACGACAGGCCCTCTTCGGCCTCCATGATGATGCCTGGGTCAAGGCTTACAGCCAAGCACTGGAACATGCACTAAGCAGCAGAAAAGGTGACTAACATTTCATTCAGGCTTTCCAAACATTGAAGTACAGCAAATGCAGCTGCTCAAATCCTATCCGACAACAAAGAAGAAGAAGGACGGCTGTTATTTCTTAAAGAGATACAGGTTGTGAAGTCCTCATTGATGACAGGTTGTGAAGTCCTCATTGATGACAGGTTGTGAAGTCCTCATTGATGACAGGTTGTGAAGTCCTCATTGATGACAGGTTGTGAAGTCTTCATTGATGACAGGTTGTGAAGTCCTCATTGATGACAGGTTGTGAAGTCTTCATTGATGACAGGTTGTGAAGTAGTCTTCATTGATGACAGGTTGTGAAGTCTTCATTGATGACATGCTGTGAAGTCCTCATTGATGACAGGTTGTGAAGTCCTCATTGATGACAGGTTGTGAAGTCTTCATTGATGACAGGTTGTGAAGTAGTCTTCAGTGATGACAGGTTGTGAAGTCCTCATTGATGACAGGTTGTGAAGTCCTCATTGATGACAGGTTGTGAAGTCTTCATTGATGACAGGTTGTGAAGTCCTCATCGATGACAGGTTGTGAAGTCCTCATTGATGACAGGTTGTGAAGTCTTCATTGATGACAGGTTGTGAAGTCTTCATTGATGACAGGTTGTGAAGTCTTCATTGATGACAGGTTGTGAAGTCCTCATTGATGACAGGTTGTGAAGTCCTCATTGATGACAGGTTGTGAAGTCTTCATTGATGACAGGTTGTGAAGTCTTCATTGATGACAGGTGCCAAGGTGCTGGTTCTGAGTCGTGGGCGAGGTGGAGCCTTGTCTCTCATGGCTGCTGCTCTCGGGGCAGGAGATGTGATTTGTGTGGAGAGTTGCCAGTTAACATACCGCTTTACAACGCTGCTGTTAGAGGGTAACAGGCACATACAGGGATGGGAACGCATCAAAGTGAGTAACTGAATAGAAGCTTGTGGAAGTGCTTGCACATGAGGATCATTTAATTGTGGTCATTATGAGAATCCCTCAAAGTTTGTTGGGTTAAGCATATGAGCCGGAAGAAAGTTTTGAACAAATGGATGTAAATAAAGGCCTACTCCATGAATGTTGACTTATCTACATTGCGCTTGATTCAGGTATCACCCGTACCATTGCAGCAGTGTCATTCAGGCTGGCTTGCACAAACGTTGCATCCATGCAGTACAGAGGAAGGTCATGTTCCTCAGCAGTGGGACATTGGTCACCCTGCTGACATAGTTGTCTTGGATTTGTTTCATCACAGGTAAAGAGGCAGCAGCTTGCCGGACGCGCGACAACAGAATGCTTAGGATAGACATATAAATCGTAGCAGTACATGCTTAGGATAGACATATAAGGCATAGCAGTACATGCTTAGGATAGACATATAAGGCGTAGCAGTACATGCTTAGGATAGACATAAAAGGCATAGCAGTACATGCTTAGGATAGACATATAAGGCATAGCAGTACATGCTTAGGATAGACATGTAAGGCATAGCAGTACATGCTTAGGATAGACATATAAGGCGTAGCAGTACATGCTTAGGATAGACATATAAGGCATAGCAGAACATGCTTAGGATAGACATATAAGGCGTAGCAGTACATGCTTAGGATAGACATATAAGGCGCAGCAGTACATGCTTAGGATAGACATATAAGGCGTAGCAGTACATGCTTAGGATAGACATATAAGGCATAGCAGTACATGCTTAGGATAGACATATAAGGCGTAGCAGTACATGCTTAGGATAGACATATAAGGCGTAGCAGTACATGCTTAGGATAGACATAAAAGGCATAGCAGTACATGCTTAGGATAGACATTTAAGTCGTAGCAGTACATGCTTAGGATAGACATGTAAGGCGTAGCAGAACATGCTTAATTGTTGCAATATCATTTGCGCTAATTCAGCCTCAAAATGTTGCATAAGGTATATAACGGACTATTTGTCTTGGGACTCAATCATTTGTATTTATGTGTCTAATGCAGTCCACTCACTCTTGGTGTCATTCCAGCTCTGAGGTATGCAGTCAGTGCCTTGGCAAAGCCCTCAGCTCTCCTATTGCCTGAAAAGATTAAGATTCAGGGACAGTTACTTCAGGTATCATTTTAACATATAAACCATCGTGTTGTGCATGGCTCAGCCCTTGCTTGTCTTGACAACTGTACAGCAGCCATCTGTCATCTGTCACCTCTCGCTTCCTAGTCAGTAGTTATTGTGCTCACCGTTTATATTATTCCATGTATATCCAGACTTACTGAAGGCATCACTATCGCACCAAGCGTTATCAAGAACATATTCAGACTTACTGAGTAGTGCACTGAAGGAATGACTATCATGCCTAGTGTTATCAAGAACATATTCAGGCTGGCAGATTACATTGAAGAATGACAATCATGATCATTTTAATCACAGACAATGGATCATTATCCGTAGATGGTGACTCCAGGCATCAAGGGCGTTTCACTGTCATCTCTGGATGACCTGAGGTGGAGCCCACAATCATATTCTGTCAATGTGCAAAAACTGATGTGAGTAGTTTCAGACAATTATTGCGCACCTGCCTAATGTAGAATGGTAAGCTGTGAGAACGACATAAATGGAATAACTTAATTTGAATCAAAGTGCTGCGGATGAATCACTTTGTATACTTATTGTGTTCTGAGTTTTTGTTGAGATTTTTCTTGCAGGTATGACAAGAAGGCGAGCCCAGTGTCAGAGCCCTTCCACATCTCATGCGTAGATTTAAACTCAGTGTGCACTACGACGGCAACTGCAGAGGTTTTTGACAAGGAGGAGAATGAGAGATTAGCCAATCGTCCTGACTCTGATGATTCTGAGATACCTGAAGCTTTCTCCCCCGATATTATATTTGATGCTCTGTTGAAGGTTGACCTTGATTATAGCATGCCTTGACTTCTGTACAGCAGTACCAATTATTGCAATCCAGAGCTCAATTATTGTGTCGCAATTGTCACAACAAAAGAGTTCCACTTTTTTTCCTAAGAATCAAGGAGGTCTGATCATAATCTAAGTCTGATAGTGGCGCACTCTTCTCTTAAACTCGCGTCATTGCAGGTGAAAGTGAGTGTCCCTGGACGTTTATCGGCTGTCGTCTCTTGGTACACACTGGCGTTCCCTGGTGGCATTGCACTGTCTTCACACAATGCAGTAGGCCAGTGCAGTACATCAAATGCGATTGCATTGACGTCAGCAGAGAATGAACTTTCACAGATAGCAGGTCATGGAGGACATGCACTAGACGGAGGTGTGGCTGCTAGGATACATGTTGCATCTGTGTACCGCCAATCCCTTCAGCACTTGGATCCAGTCAAAGTACAGAAAGCCGATACCGTAAGTCATGAGACATCTCATACAGCAATTTCAGTAATTGCATTAAATGTATCAAGTGCAATTCTCATTTAAGTTTCCCAAATGGAAGGAAAGGAGGAAGAGAGGCCTTCTTCATTCTAGGGTAAATGTTCATGTTTTGGTAAAACCTGCTTCTCCTTGAATCATTCAACAGGTGATGCTGCAAGCTCTAATTGAGCCTCAGGCTTTGCACTTGTTGTACATTGCAACTTGCAATGCTGAAAAAGATAAATGTGATGTGACCACCGCCCTCCATAACCATAGCTGTAGCTCCAATATTTCCACTGGGGTAGAGGACAGGGAAGTCTCCAGCAAGGCTGGTCTTGTAAGGAGCACAAAGGGGGAGATGGGACAGTCACTACCATCATTGAGCATGAATTGCAGCCCACTGATATGGAGAGCCGCAGCAATCAAGGCAAAGAGTGGAACTTTGTCAACGTGGCACTTTGACATGCTGGCAGATGAACAAAGGGCAATGGCATATGAACGGTCCATCAGGTTGGACACACAGGGGCAATCAATAGGGTAGAATGTTGAGAACAACTTCTGCACTTTTATATGCCTTGTTCAGTTATGTAAGTATAGATACAAAGAGGGACTCGGTGTTCTCTCGTTATTTGCTTTACAGGTGTGCTTTGAGGATGAGGCCTGGTGCTGAAATATTGGATATGGGCTCTGGGTCTGGACTGGTGTGTCTACTTTCATCAATAAGGTGCGTAATGTGTTGGCTGGGGGAAGGTCTTGCAAGTCATCATGCTTTGAATAATGGTACAGTTCAACGCTACAGGCAATGTAAAGGGGCACACAGCCCACAACTTGAGGCGGCCCACTCTAATAGACTTTAAAACTTATGGCTGAAGTCAACTGAAAGGATTCTGGTATATAATCAGTTCAAAGCTTAAAGAGTGAAAGTTAATTTAGAGATCTGAGGAATCAATAACGACAATACTGATGGCAGCAAACAGTGGAAATGGAAAAAGCCTCATTATAAAATCCGGATGAAAGCAAACCATTTCCACCCTCAATGGTTACCACAACTCCCATAATCATGGCCCACCTAACACAGCTACACGACCCTGCTGCTTGCTGCTATGAGAGTAGTAGTTTGCTATGTTGCAAATTTGTTTGCATGCTTACTCTACATCATTTTAAAACCAACATTTCAGTCCAGAATAAATGAACTTTGCACTACTTAATTTATTGCTCCCCTTGGCAAGGCTGGTAACAGAGTATGCTGCGTGTAATCCAAGCCAATATCCATACCTAGCAGCCTAGGTACTGCAAAAGAGACTAAATTCATAATAACTGCCATCTCTGATTGAGAGATTGGGACTGTAACTGAAATCCTGTTGCCACTCTTCTCAGTCTGATTGATGGTGAACATGTAAGAGCTGTCTGGATTTGGTTTTACACTGAATGACTTTTTCGTAGCCCCAGCATTCTGTAATGAGAATTGAAAATAGGAGGATCCCATTATGATGTTTGTGTACAAAAAACTAAGAGAATATACAAGATGCATCTTCCCAATGTCATGAAGACATAAGCTTGATCATGTACATGAGGTACAAGATGCATCTTCCCAATGTCATGAACACATAAGCTTGATCATGTACATGAGGTACAAGATGCATCTTCCCAATGTCATGAACACATAAGCTTGATCATGTACATGAGGTACAAGATGCATCTTCCCAATGTCATAAACACATAAGCTTGATCATGTACATGAGGTACAAGATGCATCTTCCCAATGTCATGAACACATAAGCTTGATCATGTACATGAGGACCTTGAGGCAGGTCCTTGTGGTAACACACAGTTTTCGCCTATGAGACAATTAAATCTATAACTCGCTCTCAGGTTACCAATGCCTGCAAGGACATTAGACTTACTACTGTTCCAATTTCAGGGTCATGGTAAAGATCAAAACCCTTGGAGTACAATTTCTCCTCCAAGAAATTCCCGAGCTCTGCAGGCTTCATAGCAAACACTATCTTTTGTTCCCAATTGTATGTCCTAGAACCATAACCAGCCTGCACAACCATAACAACATCTTAACATGCAGTCATGAAAGCATTGCAAGTATAGCATAGAATTAGAAAAGCAAGAGCATCTGAATTTCCTTCAAGCAACCTCGCCTCCATGTTAGATATATGTATTGACAAATAGATCATGATTCATCTTTCTCAAGGTATTAGGTAGTTGAATGCAAGTTATCCATTAACAGCATACATGTAGAGCCATATTCAGAGATACATGAAACAAAAAAACATACATCTCTTGATAATTCTCCAGATTAATGGATTCTGTACTTGCATCTAACAAACCGCCAAGCGACTCAGGAGGAACTATGTCATTCTCTAGCTGAATAAAGATGTTTTCAAGAGCTGCTGACAATGAACCCATAATTTTGAGCTGCATGTATTCACAGAGTAGGACCCTCAGGAGAGCGAAAGAAACGACATACCTGTTGAGGGGCATTTGGGTTTATATTTGCAAACTCCATGAATAGTGCTCCTTCTCTATCCACCACACAATCTGCTGCTGACCTAGGTCCATTGACCTCTCTCCAAGTAGGAGGAATGAAGGACAGCTGCACTGCCCCTTTGCCCTTATAAATGTTGAACCTAGAGAATGAACGCTGAGCATCTGTAGGAGAGACATTGTTGTATTGCCCTCCACCTGCTGCCACAGTCATGTCTTGTGACTGTTGGTACATGGATCTGGACACAATGCTTCTGAACCTGCCTGATAGACTTGTAGTGCCGCTGTTTGCAGCAAGTCTTATCAAACCATAATTAGATGCCATGTGAACATTATGAGTTGGTGGACGCAGGAGATTGAGCCTAGAGAGCATTGTCGTTCTGCGCAGAAACATGATATTCAAATGAGGTTCACATTTTGATAAATGTGCACATCTGCAGGGAAGGCAGAAATGCTACTGTCCTTGAAAGTAGCCACGGCATGACTGATATCATTCGAGATATTATGGCAAGGAATGGGGCACTTTCAAGATGTACTGTTCTTCATAAAAATATTCGTAATCTGGGCGCTGCTCATCATTGGGATATCGGCATCGTACAGGTAAGTCGATGTTGAGGTTTCATTTACTAGGAGGAACTCCCTACATCTGAGATCTACTGTCTAGGATGTATCCTTATTTCACCTCACCTTTCACCAGAACTGTGTGTTCACTTTTATGACCTTAAACAAATTTTAATTTACTAAAACGAGATGCTGAGAAAATAACGATTGTAAACTGATTGCAACCACCCTTGGCAGTTACGAAAAATTCCTCGTGGCAAACATGCCTAATTACCCAAAAATCTTGTTAGCACTTACCCAAAAATCTTTATCCTATAACCAGAATTTCGACTCTGGGTTCCTGGGGGAGAATGTATTTGGAATCCTTCAAGATGCACACTTGCGAGGCTGGCTGAACAACACTTCTATGGTCATCCCTGGATGTGCTAGGGTGATTCTAAATCTTGATTTCAAAAAATGTATAATTTTATAATAGGATGAGCATTGTGTCCCTTTTTAACATGCAGGTGTATTGCATGCCAGTCCAACTCAATCATGTGAAGGCCGTTGAGTTTTCTGCACTACAAGCATGTGGATCCAACTACTCAAATTTACCTGCACCTACAACTGAGTCATATGCAGCAACCCAACTTAGCTGTAGCATAAACATTGAATCGGTCAGCAAATTTGTTGCCCGGCCTGACTATGAAGCGTTAAGCTTGACACTTGCAACCGATGGAGATTCATGGGGAACATCAGGAACAAAATTGGCTACAGAACAGACACCTTATGGGTGGTCCCAGGCAAAATGGCTGCCACTTGCTGAGCCGCAACTTCTTTTTGAGTTTCCTCTAAACAAAGGTAGTACGTCAACCACTCTCTGGAATTTATGCCCAAACCTTCAGTCTCGTGAATTTCAGCATTGATACGAGGCTTATTGTCTTATGCATCATAAGAACAAGTCGTGATAGCTGACGCGTTACATCTGATTCCTGTTTTTCCCTGCAGTCAATCATAAGGACTACATTATGGCACATAATAGGCAGCAGCTGGAATTTAACATTCTCAGGGAGGGTACTTTCAACGCTGTGGTGTTCTGGCATGATCTCAGTATGTGTGCAGATAAGGCCCCATTTTGTAACTCTTGTGTTGAGAGAGGCGTCAGTGATATGCTGGATAGCGCTGATTTGCAAAAGAGTGACAGGGAGAACATCATGTTGATGACAAGTAAAGCTGGTGGGCCTATCCTTCCCTCATGCATCCTCAGCAACAGCCCGTACAATAGCAAAATCAGTCATACTTGGCAACAGGTATCAAAGTGAAGGTGGTGTGAGCATAAATCTATTCTTTGGAAGTCTAATGACTTGGATGCCTTAAAGAATCTGATCATAAGGAGTATTCTCCAGAGTCTAAGAGCATCGCCATCATTTCAACAGGCCGTGTTCTGGATGCCCCCAAAATCAGTACAAGCAGAAAACAAGATTAGTCTTATAGGTGAGCATGATGCATATGGCATCAATTTCAAGATGGAGGAGAGCAATGTCTTACAACCAGCTTCTATTGGCAGCAATTGGCTGGACCCCCTGTGGAAGATCAAGTATGAGGATGTGAAGGCACTCTCAGAGGGAATATTCTGCACAGCTAAGGGTGATCCGCTGGAATTCAAAAGCATAGCCCTGTCCACCCTCAAGCTTGCTACCAGACCTCAAGATTTTGGAGTGGATGCTGACTTTGCTTCAATGCTTTGTCTACGCACCATGCATGTCTGAGAAAGTGAGTGTGATTCAATGATTCTGATTGGACAACGTTAGAAAATTGATGAACTTATCGATCACTTGTGCAGCAGTCATTTAGGTAGCAACTTTAAAAATTGAAGGAGGCGCTCAAATTATACACCTGATACCTACAACAAGCAAATACCTCAATACTTCCTTCTCCTCATAGGTGTTCTGAGTTCTGACTGCCATCTGACACAGGTATCTTCTGGATATGAGCTCAAAAGACTAAAATCGTAAACAGAATGAAGTTTAACATAATTTTGCCGACCTTGTTCAGGGTTGTGCTCAATTACCTACCTACCCCTATATTTATTCTCTCCAAGTAATGGGCAACCTGTTCTCGACTTTTCATCAACTATTTTTTAGAAAGATGAAGAGAAATTGTCCTTGAATTTGCGATATCGTTCAACGGTGTTACATCACGACCTGGTTGTGCCGCCTCGCTCCGTTCCCAAAATCAGTTTAACTATTCGGGAGAAACTCTATTAAAAGAAAATGGGGTAACTTCACTTATTGCATGCATTGAAGAATGATGAGCATGTGAGAAGTGCCTTGTACACTTGTATTTGAGCTGCCCTGCAAGCATCAGCTCTACATGTTCTGAAAAGAGGATGGCATCCAATCATCTTAGAATTTTATGCAAAAGGATCCTCTCAGCAGATAGTTACATTTTCTGCAACTTCTTTACATACAGAGTTTTAAACAGCTGCAAGTATGCTCTAAAAAATACTCTGCCGCCTCTGAACAGTAACAACTTCTTTGCTTGGAGAGCTTATCCCAGTGAGCTCTTCCTTAGCAAGGAAAATGTACGGCATTTCAGCATCAAAAGAAAGAGCTCTATAAGAAATCTTCCTCATGATACCAGTAGTAGGAAGCTCCAGAAGCAGCGCCCACCTCATTGGGTGTCAGAAGACAAAGTAGAGGGTGCTCTCCTAACCTTTAAGCTGGTCCGATGCAACTCTCTTACTGAGCTGGAAGAGCTAGTGGAGAGCCGCAAGAGTGCCATGAACACCAAGCACATTGCAGCGTTTGCAGCCAAAGTAAGTTCCATTGAAAAATACGGCGATGAGTGGAACTGATTTAAAACTCTGTAGTTTTAAGCTTTCACTGCAGTAGAGGATATAATGTACACATGTTTATAGCCTCACCGCTTGTATGTTTGATTACCTAGAACTTATGTATGTTGTAGGTGACTGAGCTAGGTGCCATCTCAGATCCAGCTACAACCCGCAGGCTATTAAGCCTGTACTGCCCCCTTCTGCTGAATTGTAAGGAAGAGTGGACGTTCAGGTATGAATCTGTTGCAGATGAATAATTTCCTCAATCCCTTGTTGGTTCAATTCTGGACCTATCATCTTCCTTTTCCAATGAACTAACAACATTTAAGAGAATTCTGTGTCGTGTACATATCACAAACAATAGTTCAACTTACTTTCCTTCATTTGTGCAGAGAGATAGCAGAAGTGCTGAATGCACATGGCAGGGTGCGCCTTACCCCTAATTCAGCATTGGAAACTGCGCTGATAGCTCCTTTGCTGCAAGAGAGTTCCGATGTCTCCCCTCTCCTCATGAAGGAGGGCATGTCAGGGTCCTCAACTCAGCTTAGGCATGCAACCAGTGAAGACCTGGCTAGGCTGGCCAGCGCCTTGTCAATGATCAGGAGGGCAGATAGGTGTGTCCTTCTTCTTATCCAGGACCAGGATCATTGAGGACACATGCTGTGGTCCGATATTAGGAATGCATTTAAAAATGATCAGACACAATAACGCCTGATTTTCTGTTATGTTCAAGCAGTCCAGTTCAAACTGTTGTACAATGTATTCATGGGAAGGTCTCAAAATCCTTGAAGGGAAACCTGGCAGGCGCTCTCCAAGGCTTGTGCAAGAAGAATGAGTAAATTTGACCCTCGCAGCCTTGCCTCGCTGCTCAGGGCATTTTCAGAAGTACAGGTAAAGGATTGCTTATATCCTATTGAAGATAAAGTGCTAGCCAAATAAAATGTTCCTCCTCCAGGAATTTGAGGCAGCCAGTCTCTTCCTTGAGGCAGCAGCCAAGCATGCTCTCAGCTTTCTTGCAGACTTCTCTCCCAGAGATTTGACCCACACCATGCTTGCGCTTGCAAGGCTGGGATATAAGGAGCAAGATTTTTATGCCCATGCCTGCGATGAGGTGAGAAAGATTTACCTCTGATATGTGTTGAAGTGTTTCAGCATGATCTGTCACTCCATGGTCCCACTTTCAATGTTGTAGACATGACGCAACTGTGCATCTTGCAATTTATTGCGGAGACCCTAGCAATGATGCAGAATTGCGACTCTCTGTGAATCCACATCTTAAGTTCAATTTTACAATTAAATTGCCTCAATTGGTGTGCTAGGACGTACTGTCTCAGCAGCACAAACAAGTCCAAACTCATCAATTCTTGGCAATGGATTTTGCACAGGCGACTCATTCCTCATGGTGATGTAGGTGCGGCGTCAGATCACGGCATACACCCCAGCAGATGTCCACCGAGCTCTGTCAGCTTTATTGGTGTTGCAGTTGCGGCAAAATAAAAGGTGTATAAGGGTGTTGGCTGAATCAGTACAGCGTGGGGTAGAACGCTTCCCTCCTTCGATGCTGGCAGAGATGCCATCACTGTTTCAACGCCTTGGGTGGGATGACCTAGGTGAGCTGAGGTCTCTTGTTTGAACCTTTGTCATGGAGACGACTGGCGAAGGTACTCAGGGTGGAGAGACACTTCGGGGAGCATGGAGCAATATCCCATTTCTATCTGGCAGTGCTCTTAATTGTATCCGACGTATCTGGATTCAAATTGATATAAATATTTTTCTCATTTTCCAGATACTCTCTAGACATCTGATACAATGTAGATATCTATCTGAAGTACAGATACGTTGTAGATACGTTGTAGATACGCTGTAGATAGCTTTCAGATGGTCAGATAGCCCCCAGATACACTCCAGATAAAAACACATTTCCATGCATGGTTAGGCTACTGAGCAGGATGACCTAGGTGAGCTGAGGTCTCCTGTTTGAATCTGCATGGTTCAGCTACTAAGAAAAATATGAATTGCTCTGGGGCTTGTTTTTGACCATGCTTGCAATGTATCTAAACAAGGTGTTCCTGCATAGCCTAAGGACTTTCTAGGAAGCAATAACAATTACTTTTAATGCAGGTATCATCTGACATTCTGTGCCTGCTTGTGTCTACATCCCTTTGCAATGTAGTTCTTAACAGTCTGTGCCTTCTTGTGTCTACATCCCTTTGCAATGTAGTTCTTAACAGTCTGTGCCTTCTTGTGTCTACATCCCTTTGCAATGTAGTTCTTAACAGGCTGTGCCTGCTTGTGTCTACATTATCCCTTAGCAATGTAGTTCTTAACAGTATGTGCCTGCTTGTGTCTACATCCCTTTGCAATGTAGTCCTTTACAAACAATTGGCCAACAAGCTGCTGGCCTCAGAGTACGATGTTATCCCGGCACCTAGCCTCATCTCCGCTGCTGTTGCCTTGAGCGGTGTGGGGTTGAAAGATCATAAGTTCTTTAACAGGATGCTGGAGAAGGTCGCAAAAGATCCTTCATGCTTCACTTTAGAGGAGGTGAGGAGTGATGTTCTGCATTGTCCTCTTGGCTGTAGAGATATATCACATAGGCTGTAGAGATATATCACATAGGATGTAGAGATGGGGCCTTCCTCTTTGCAGTGATGTTGACATCTTAGCTGTAGTCACGGTACACCTTGTTGATGCTGTACATCTTAGCTGTAGTCACGGTACACCTTCTTGATGCTGTACATCTTAGCTATAGTCACGGTACACCTTGTTGATGCTGTACATCTTAGCTGTACTCACGGTACACCTTCTTGATGCTGTACATCTTAGCTGTAGTCACGGTACACCTTGTTGATGCTGTACAGCCAGACCCGGCTTAAGTATCTTCCATGAAACTACTTGCCATGGGCATCATTCATACTAGAAGACAGGCTGTACAAACGCATTATGGTTCAGGCAATAGAATCATATGCCCCCACTGAGTAACATGCAATTCAAGGGGATCTCCACAGTAGGGCCAGAGGGTTGTCTCATGGCGGTGACAGATGAGATGACACCCTTATGGTTCTTTCCAAATCTAAGTCAAAGATCACACCCACATTGACTTGGTTCTACATGCATCATTCTTTACAG
Organism: Chlamydomonas eustigma; assembly: GCA_002335675.1. Lineage (NCBI taxonomy): Eukaryota > Viridiplantae > Chlorophyta > Chlorophyceae > Chlamydomonadales > Chlamydomonadaceae > Chlamydomonas > Chlamydomonas eustigma. The sequence continues at coordinate 458,899 of BEGY01000006.1, read as the reverse complement.
ATCAATGCCATCTTGAAGACCACTCACTCAGCTGGAAGACATAGTCCCAACCTGGCTATTCGCCTTATCACGCATTTTCAAGACTCGAGTGTGTGCTCAATTAAGACTCTAACACTACCAGACTGGGACTCACTTTTAAGGTACTGGCAATTACTGCAACAGCTACAGATGCAGAGCCTTACATGTTCATGCAGCTTACTATGTGAACCCCTCTCTTTACATGGGGGTCATTACAATCATCAGTTATTTATCTCAAATAATGCTTTCGCTGCCCAGGGCTGTGTCTTTGCACCTCCAGCCCATCATCAGTGCCCTTCCTCCTGGGAATGATGATTCCCGAAAGCCCATCATCAGTGCCCTTCCTCCTGGGAATGATGATTCCCGACTCCCATCTTTGAAGATCAAGGAGACCTCTCAGGCTTCAGAACTTTCTCATCATCCATCAGGCCTCAGAGATGACAGCAACCAAGATGAAGCAGGGCATCATCAACACAATACAGGCACTGCTGTACATCCCTGGCAGGAGGGAGACAAGCAGCAGGTGCAAGCTTCCCTAGTCAGACGCTGCTTGGACTCTGTTGGTAACCACCTCGCTGCACTGTGTGCCAAACACCACCATCAAGTGAGGAGGCAGCAACAACATGTGGGGATGACTGCCAAGGGAAGCATCAAAAGCCCTCCCTCATCTCAGGGTGTTGAAAGGAGTGGTGCTTCCATTGTATCTGAACAGAGTAGAGGGAGATCAGCCATATCCCCTTTCACAGACCGCGATGCTCGACCACTGTCCCATGAGCCCATTGACAGACCCATTGGACCTGTGGTAGCCTCTCTACTGTGTACATATGCATCCCTAGGCCACTCCCATCCTAGACTGTGTGTAGAAGCCTCCGGCTTGCTGACATCAACAGCAGGTCACGTGTCTCCTAGCAGGTCAGGGCTCTTGATTGCAGCTCTAGGGGAGCTGACAGAAGGTGTGGTAGACGCCGGTGGATTGAAGGTAAAACTGAGGGAGCAGGCTAAGCTAGCGGCTACTGCACTGCTACACTCTTTAAGGGTGAAGTGGCTGAGAAGGTGCCATCAGGAAGCTACTTCCGGGTCTGGGACTGGAGGTTATGAGCGTAGGGATGGGGAGCACTTGATGGCAGTATTACAGACTCCTCATGGGAGGAGGAGTAATGGACAGGACCCTTCGGACATGATGCTGTACAACCACAATGATAGGATGATGACACCTAGTGCCCTGGATGAAGGAGAAGGTGAGGGGGAGCTAAGTAGTCATGGGCGTTTGCCTGGCTTGGGCTTGCAACCTCACCAAGCTGCACAGATGCTGTGGGGCATGGCCCAGCTGAGGATGAACAAGCTGATGTTGCAACACGTGCTGCATGACCTGGGTCAGGGAATTCATACTTCAGGGAGTATGACCTCCATGAGGACAAATGAGGAACATGAGGACCAACCGGTATTAAGAAAAGGAGAGCTAAGTCATGAGCACCTCATGCACTGCTCCTTCCACAGCCTCCGCACTGCACCTTTTCAGCAGAAGGGTTTCAGCAGTGGTACAGAGTTTGGATCACAGTCCCCAAGCAGTACAAGCAGCAGTGGCAATGACAGCAGACCACCTGATCACTGTGCCAAGCTCACGAGGGCTCAAGCCTTAGCAGCTCTGCAGAGTTTGGAAGTCCTGCAAGCTGTCCACGCTTCTAGTGGCATGGGAGGTCGAGCACCTGACATATCTTTCAGTTTAAGGCTAAATCTTGAGCAGACAGCTGATGTTGGAAAGGGCACTGAGTTTCAATCCAGGCCCTGGAAAAGAGTTCCTGCTGACACATGCAACACAGACGCTGATGGGGAAGAATCAAAGGCAAGCAGGCTTGCATCTCAAGAGCTCCCCTTGGTGCATGATGGCATTAGTATGCCTAGTGCTGTGAAAGATATTGACATGCAGCAACAGCTTTTGGCCATGCTGCAACAGCTAAAACGTAGGAACCCCGCGACCTTTACAATCCCTGTTGGAGATGCAGTGCATCAGCAAATTGAACAAGTCCTGAAAGGTCTTGGGATCCAGTGCTACAACCGTGTTCAGCTTCCAGGTAGCTACTTTGCAGCTGATATGCTGTTAGACCTGACAGGGGACGAATCAAGTACGCCATTTGCAGGAGAGGGAGAGGGAGGGCCAGAGAATCATGTAGAGATAAGTGATGTGATGAGGAGCGGTACAGACATGAGGATGGATAACCTGCTATCGTCTCCTAAAGTCATACTTCTGGAAGTTGTACCTTCCACACGTGATGGGCATCATGTTTGTATCAGGGGATATCACGAAGGAAGGATTGCTCATTTCAGGAGACTGGGGTACGAGGTACTGGTATTACCTAGAGATACTTGGGAGGTACTCAGGGCTTCTGCACCTGGCATGCCATCAAAGTACATGGCATCAAAACTAAACGCTATTGCAAAGCAAGCACCTTGACAATATTATAACCTCTTTGGGGTGGCTGCCAGTTTTATCCATTTCTTCTTTTATCCCAAATCTTACCTCAGTGTGTCATTTCATGCCACAAAACGTGCAAGACCTACTTCATCTTCATTCCTCCCTAAAGAAATGTAATGCATTGATCTTTAATAGTGTCTTTGATACCTAGTTGCTTGCAATGATTTTGAAAGTTTACTTGATTCCGTAGACCCTAAGACGGCTACGTTTCAAAAATCGACAAGCTGATCTTGCGATCCTAATATGTGACACTATCACTTGACTAAGCTCATCCTCATAAGCATATAGCCGTGCTCGTGAGTTTCTAAGCAGTCTCAGTGATACGATTACGAGTTCTGAAAAAGCCGCGGTGATTACTCATCATAAACAGGTTTTACACGTACAACTTCACTCACTTAGCATCTATCCGGGCTACTGTGACGAAGTGTTCCAAGCATTTCATCATGATAGGTTATGACCTTTAATATGTCAGAATGGTGCAGCTGTCTCAAAGTGTAACATGGAAAAACAAGCGACGTCATTTCTACTTACTACATTCCGCATCTAAAATCTTAATACGTCCTTAAGCCTCTCAATTCAATCTAAGCATTATGGGTAATGCATGTGCAGCAAGCCGGCTCTTGTTGCCGCCAGAGAAACTTGGCGAGTGCTGGGAAGAATACGCATGCCAGGCATGGCGGTCTGATAAAACGAAAGAGCTAGATACACTTGGAGGTGGGTGAGGATTTGGAGGTTGTACGTCAAAAGTTTACGAGCTTAGGACTACTTGCAAATAGCCGTGCATTCATCATACCTCTACTGTGAGTCTCCTGTTGCAATAATCAGGAGCACAGAGGTTTCCAGTGGGCTCTGGGGGGTCGTTCTCAGCATTGTCTCAATTCTTAAAGGTTAGTCTTGATGCCAGTTAAGCAAACAGTCAGATCATGACATCCTTTCAAGTAAGAGAGAATGATATCCTCAAGATGCTGCTTTCATTTCACATTTTCAGCACCAGCTTCAAGAGAAAAAGTCTAGAATAGAAGCAATCGTCACAGTGGCCAAGCCTTTGCAATCAAAGGAGAAGCCCATCCTTCAAGTTTTTACACACACAGACAGACGGTGAGTGCTGTGATACAATAGAGTGACATGCAGGAAGCGAGAAGTATTCAACATCACTAAACAATCCGGTGCAACAAGTCAGTATCATAAACAACCTAAATCTTGTTCCAAGGAACATAGGACAGACTCAGAAGTGCAGACCCTTATACTTTTATTGCTGTGGTCACTGGTGCAATTTCCTTCTCAAATTCTCAAATGCTTATCACCATGACCACAATCATGGCTATTTATTTGCCTTTGTGGTGCTGCAGGGCAGCTGAGCAACGAGGCTTAGCTGAGGGCCTGGAACTGGTAGGACCTCCAGGGATAGCTCAGTTTTCAAAGGCAAAAAGCAACAGCTTCAATGGAAGAGGCAATCCACCTGCTATGCCTAAACAGGGCTCAAATCCTAGGTAAGATTCTGAGGAAAGGAGGAATGCTTATTTTCTGCACATAGAGCTTGTTTCTACACATAGAGCTTATTCGTAGATTTGTATTGCAAAAAACACATCAAATTTCTGGGGTACACTTTTAAGTGATGAGTGCATGACCTGTACTTGTGTGAATTGGTTTTTATGCTTGGAAGAAGCCTCCACACTCTTCTGTTTAATGAAGTAGGGCCTCCTCTGCACGAGTGACAGGCTCTGCCAACACAAAGCAACTTGCAAGGATATCAATAGCAGAGAAAGTCCAACGTGAGGCTGGACTGCTTGAATTGACAAAAGTATTGTCATTTGCTGCTACCTGCAGTGAATATTATCTCATGAAGAGTTCAAGTTCAAAGTACATCATCAGCCATGACCTCTGGATTGCACATACCTAGATCATTTTGAATTAATTTGTCATGAAAGCCTGTTACATGCCCATGTACATTCAGGCACTGACACCCACATTGTTGTGGCTGATTGGCGGATACGCGTGCATGCAGCACGCAGGCGCACTATGCTGATCATCATGGTGGTGCTGCGGCTTAAGCGAGGCCATTATCACCACCACGCTAGACGTCAACCACGCTTGGATGACTTGTCTTACATGATACCCATAAGGCTAGGTGCTGACAAGAGGAGCTACATTAAGGAGTCAGCAAAACTCCAAGCAGCTGCAGCTGAGGTGACTTGGATTGAAGTCTTGTCAAATGAATAGTAATGCTCCCTCTTTCCTTCATTTAGTTATCGCGTGTAATGTGACACGTCATGCAAATCGTGCACTCACTGAAGGATATTGCAGAAAACCACACTTGATAATACATTGACTCTGAATGTTTCCTTAGGTACAAACCCTGGAGAGGGTTTTGCAACAGTCCAATCAGCCTACAGCTACTTCCCTTGGGGCAGCTCCTGTAGAACTCAAGGAACTCCCTCCTAGCATCCACTCCTCTCCTTGTCAGGTGCCAACACCTAGGCAAGTCCTACCAGTGAGTCCTCGGTCAAGGTTAAACTCCATCTCAAGCCCTGGGGAAGGGCTGTTTAGGATTGGAGAAGAAACCTCCTCAGACCTTGAGAAGAGCAAGCTGGGTCAGCCTTTCAGTACCCCTATAGCTCCTGCTGGTCAACCTTTCAGTACCCCTCTAGCTCCTGATGAGGTTCCAAAACAAGGTATCCGGGACAACATTGCACCAAATCCACGCAGTGCCCCGGCCGGCAAGATAGTAACCTCTCAAGGTAGATCCTTCAAGACACAGACATCCCTCACATCTCCTCCTAGCAAGCTGCCATTGCGCTCAGCCCAAGGCAGCTTGCCACTCCGTGATATTCACAGCGCCCCCCCTGGCGCCTCCAGGGCCAATGATATTCACAGCGCCCCCCCTGGCGCCTCCACTAGGGCCAATGATATTCACAGCGCCCCCCCTGGCGCCTCCAGGGCCAATGCAGCACGTAGGGTGGCCAGCAAGGACAGTGTATCTTGGAGTTCCTCCCCTGCCATGGTCTCCACCCCACCTCCTCGCCCATCAAGCAGACCTCATGGCAGGTCTAGCTATCCCTCAGGGTTACTTCAGGTGCCAGGGAAAGAGTACACAGTGCATCGAATTGAGCCTTCATTCTTAAGCAATGGAGCTTCAGGATCAACAGGTATGCACCCCTGAATACACAATACACAATATTGTGATGATCATCCTTAGATAATAGACCTGTCCAGTAAATTTGAAGCAGATGACTCATGGTGGTCATGTTTTAAGAGCTTGCGTTTTCCTGCAGATACTCAGGGCAGTGCCTTGAGCACAGAGGAGATTGAGCAGAGGATAAGTGAACAGGTATGAACCAGGCAGCGTATGACTTTGTCTTCCTGAAGTAATGCGGTAGTAAGATCTCTCATAATAAGATCAACGCCCTAACATGAAGGTACAAGATTGCAAATACACTGAATCCAGCTTACTATGCAATCTTGCCTTCCTTTCTATTCAGAAAAGCATCATTAAAGCCTCTCAGGGCCTCATGGCCATGTACATGAATCGATGTAACACTGCATGGTCAGAGTCACAGGGGTGGAAGGCACCTTCCATTTTATCAGTGATTGAAGAGCATAACTGGGTGAAGGGAGATCATATGGAGCCGCAGAGGGTAGAAGTGGCCAGGCATTTGAAAAATGGAAAGGTATTCCCGGATTTCGACTCAGCAAAGTACAAGAGAGTAAAAATAAGGCACATTCAAAGAATAACTTATTGCGAATCCTGACAATCCAAAATCTTAACATGACAAAGACAACAGGCAGTCATGTCTTCTTTCTCCAGGCCGCTTTAATTGAGTGCAGAAAATACACATACGTTCAGGCTTGCAGAATGTTTAGGAATTTGTTGATTCTTGTTTTATAGATTGCTGTTCAGCTTCTTATAAGCGGGCAGGCAATGCAGCTGCCAGATGGTGGTAATCAGGATCTTTGGAGGACAGATCCATGGAAGCTGTTGGGAAGTTGTCGACGAGGTCTCGTTCCTATGGGTGACCGCATTGAGGGTGTGAGCCTTGGAGCTCGTGTAATGTGCAACTTGGTGCAGCAAGTAAGGCATCTATAACTAGTGTGTAGTACATCTTAACTGTAATCTATTAGGGGCTGCAGATTACACACTTCTGGCAAGTTTCCAACATATACAGACAAGTTTTGAGTGTAAGCATAATGCTCAAGGCCAAGACGTTATGCAAAGGGCGTACTGAACTCAAACCCTTCTCTTCTTGCTGATTGTTGATGACTGGGGCTGCTGTTGTGCTGTAGGTGACAGAGGTTGGAGGAGAGGAGGCCTTGAGCAAGTTGTGTGTGGTTCTGCATATGAATGAGGATCAGGAAGCAGAGATTACATCAGAACTTGTGCACAGGAGCTTCTATGGGTGAGTTGTCTTGCATGAAAATATGAACCACAGGGAGGGACAGGACTGGATCGTGTGCATGGCCTGTAAACCTGCGCAGATAGTACAGTGCAGCCTCAGGCTTTTCATAAGTCACAAAAAGCTCTTCTTGCAGAAAACGTAATGGATTGGCATCAATCCCTAGGGAATGCATGCCTGGGTTTCTATCATCCATTATGAACTCTCTGATTCTGGCCGTAGATTTCAATTTCTTCTTGCCTGCAACCTTTCACAGGTTGAACTCCCAGAATGTGATGTTCGTGGTCCAGAAGCGGTTGCCTGGGTACACTTACAATCAAGAGGCTAAGTTATTCCTGCCAGCCTCAGGCAATGAACACACACCTCAAACAGTGGGGACAGGATTCTCTTTTGCTCAGGTCAGGAACATGCATGGATCATCAGTTTAAATATGCAGGCTACTTCACCTGTGAGGGTTAATAATCGAACAAAAGAGACTGTACCAAATTTTGAATTCACTCATGGTCAGCTAAAGCTCACAGTTACAATAACTACCAGCAATATGGAGCTATACCATTTGAAATGAGTAATAAAAAATATGTATTGATTCTCTTCATGGTCATCAGATGACGTGGCCCACTGAGTCCTTCACATGCAATGATTGTGGAGTAAAAATAGTCCAACCCATGTCTTTGGCTGAGGTCTTAACCCTGAAGGGTGTTCAGTGAGTTGAAATTGAAGCTGTCGCTTTTCTGATTGATTCAGCTGCCTTATGTACAGGCTTCAGATATGTACAATTATCACTCAGTGAACTTCTCCATTAGGATGCTTGACCTTCTCTCTACATCCTGGTCACAGGTGGATGGTGTGCAGACAGATGAAAGACATTCTGAACCTAAACAGAGATGGAGGAGGTATCTTAGACTGTACTTCCATAGCATACAGGCTGTCACTGCAGAAGCAGCGTAGATCTGGCATCATCACTGATTGCGCCTTTATTCATGGCTCAGCAGCTGTGAGGAAGTACGGGAATGCGGTGCTAAGGCTTGACTCAGGAGAGGTGAGGCCAGTGAAGAGCAAGAGGTGCACATCTTGCATGCTGTACAAGAAGCATAATTGATTCGCATGTATTCAAAAATGTATAAACAAATGTGTGTTATTTTGATAAGCTGACATTACTTAAGTTCACTACCTGCTCACTTTTATTGACAGGGTGCTGGTTGTGGTGCTGTGGAGATGTCTGCAGAAGAGCTAGTTGCCCCAAAACTCATGATGGCACTGGACAATGCACGTGCACAGTGCGGGGGCAAGCAGGCGGTGGGAATGGGGAGATATTTGTTGCACCTGCCCACGCTCAGGGGTGAGAAGTCAAACAAGGCATTTTTTTTGCTTTTCTAAAGCAGTCATAGCTTTAAAAAATGTACTTCTATGCGGCAGCAATCTCATTAAGGTCCTGATATCAAGGTTCTACTATGTGGCAGCAATCTCATTAAGGTCCTGATATCAAGGTTCTACTATGTGGCAGCAATCTCATTAAGGTCCTAATATCAAGGTTCTACTATGTGGCAGCAATCTCATTAAGGTCCTGATATCAAGGTTCTACTATGTGGCAGCAATCTCATTAAGGTCCTGTATTCTGGTATCTAATATCCTCCAGGTGCTCTTGAGTCATCTCTCGTGTACAGACCAAAGCTGGTGTTGAAGGGTAGCAATGTCCATGTCCAGCTTGACATGGCTGATCTCACTGCATGGCCTGCTGCAAATTGTGTGGCTGTGGAGGCCAGGTGACTGCCATTATCTGTTATTTATGGTTACACACAACTGTGAATGATGGCACAGGTGCAGTGGCCAATAAGAGTAAGATGACATGACACAATGTTAAAGTGGTGCAAGTTGTTATTCATGGCTTGTAAGGCGGTATGGACTTCTTAGCTGAACCACAGCATACAACAGAACAGAACAGAAAAACAGAGAAAAGAACAGAAGCATGAAGTGCTTTGACCTGGAAAGAAGCTGACTTCCTATATGATAGTGTTGTACAATTATGCTCTAGCTGTAGAAAAAAATCTGATACTGAAACCTGCCTGTAAGCAGGCAACCCTTTTTGCTATCTGAGGTAGAGAGCTTGGACGCGCTCATCTCCACAGTGGCTTCTCAAGATGCTAACCCTGGTTTCAGAAGGATGGTGGTGGAGGTTGTCAACAGGAGTGAGAAAACCGCAAGCATTGTTAAGGGCGCAGGGATGAGTGGGGAGAGTGCTAGTGCATCGTCAGACGTTGGACTGGACATTATGGTCTTTGTTTGTCAGAACTCCATCTCTCCAAGGGCTGTCAATGCAGCGCTTCATCTGACCAGGTGAAATATGCAAATGCTGAGTGAATGAGAGATTAACTCAAAGAGAAGACCATGACACTCTATCACACAACACAAGTCCTACGGTATTCACTCGACTTCATTACGTCAATCGGCTTCAGTTGCCTATGTATATGCTTCACGCATTATGATTGCAGAGGCATGATTAGGATTGAGGCTTAGCTAGTGAAGGGGCAGTGTATCATAACAGGTCATGAGAACCAACACCACAGTGAATCATTTTAAAGAAGGATACTCAAAATGCACTAAAAGAGGATACTGCTATCCATCAACATGCCTGATGCACGCATGATGTGGAACCTTAAGATGCCTTACAACTCACTACTGCAGGCCTGGACGTGACATTCTTCATATTGTGACAGTAGTGTCAAGCGATGTTCAGCGCAATGAAGGCATGAAAGTACTGGAGGCTTACAGGAAACAGGCCGTTGCAAACATGACCCATGTCAAGGCCTCTGTCCTTGTAAGCGATGTATACTTGATAACATATACTGTCAAACTTAGAACTTCAAACCTACAGACCTTCGTAGGTCCCTTCGTAGCTTTGACCATTGATGACATGGTACGCAGTAATCAGATTTACATGTTGATATGATCATAGTCCAACCTGTCATTCTTACAGGTCCGAGGCTCAAAGGGCTTGTTAGATTCCATGGAGCGGTACATCCAAACAGAGGGAAAATCTGGGCGCACTCTGATTGTCATGGGCAGCACACAAGTCAACTCAGCTGCAAACATCATGGTGCAATATATCATCACTAAAATAATTTATCGTCGTACAAACAGAACTATCATCTTGTACGGATGATTCAATCCTACCTTTTTTGTTTTTAACACATTTTTTCTGACTTTTAAGAAATGAAGGGATTGCATGGAATGAGGAAGTAACTTTGACTGCTTTGGAACACTTGCACATCCCTTCATCACTTTCCTTGCTTCAATGCTTAGTTTGCTTTGCTATCTTCACACCTTACCCACCCTGCTGCTTATTGAATTTCCCAGGTTTCAGTAACTCTCAACTTACAAAGGCGTGTGGTGGGCATACCAATCCTTGTTGTCACTCAAAACTCTGCAAACAGCCCTGTGAGTTTTTCATGCGCTGCACATTATGACAAAGTTTTTTTAGGTGAAATTTTAGGCGAAGTTCATCTCCTAAAACTTTTTAGGATCAATACATTATGAACCTCACACTATTTAGGATCAATACATTATAATGACCTTCACACTACTTCTTGTATGCATCCCTGCTTCATTCTTACATCAATGTCTTCCTTGGCCCGCCTCAGACACTGTCTACCCAACTAAAGACAAGCATTCTGCTTGGAGTTCAGCCTCACACCAGCCCCTTGCTGAAGTTCATATGCACTCAGCTACTAGCTGTAAGGGAGATGGGGTACAAGCTGCAATTGGCTCAGGTACAGCTTCAGTGGCAGCACCCTTGAGTTGCTCAATAACTTTGACAACAGCATAAAAATGACAAAGATAGCCCTGTAATATGTGGATGCATACATGTGCTCGTTGATACAAGGATGCCAGAGGGTGCAGTTGGAATTTGATCCAAGTGGCACATATGTGTGCATGAGGAGGCAGGGCTTGCACCACAACATGATCACATGTACGGCTTTGCCATGCTCACAAACTTATTTTTGCCAGGTGCAAGAGCAGAAGTATCTCACTCGGCAACAACAAGTCAGTCACAGGAGAGTTTTGGACAATGCAGTCAATCAAGCTCTAGGTCAGAGTTCTATTACTGTATTAATGAACAACTGCTTACTCTGAACAGTGAAACTTTAAGATCAGTCAAACAGAGTGCGACCAGAGGTCAGTAGAATGTCGTACACCGTGTCGCTGCCCAGCTTAGGAAGTGTTATTGAATGATTTGATTCCTTGGTTCCCTATCAGGTTACCACATTCCTCCAAGCCATGCTTTGGAACTTGAGGGCCCTCTGGACTCTTGTCTGTCTAGAGCTGCAGAGGAACAGTGCTCTGGAATTATTGCAGTACAAGTGCCAGCAGGCTCTAAGGGCTTGCCTGCAGTATATCTCAGCCTGCTCCGGAACTCAAGGTGATTCAGCTTTTTGTGTATATGATGTTTGTGCTCAGCTTCATAAAAGAACTCTTACTCTCAAAAAGACCGGGTTTAGAGGAAGATTAGGATCTTCCCACATTTATAGACATAGGTGTACAAAGGCTCACATGACAGGGAGGCAACTGAATGGATCATGGTACTTTCAAAATGGAGAGTCATATGCAATCTGGATTTATGTGTGTTGGTTGTCTTCATGGCTGCAGATCAGCTGTACTTATTTACCAATAACCAGTGGCAGGGGATTAAGCAGCACGTATGTGATGATGTCACTCCCTGACTACAATCTATAAAGCGTCTTGTAGAGAGACATTTTTCATCTGAGACCAACTGCTGTTGGGTACATAGCGGGGATAATCTTCAATATCAAAGGGTTGAAAAAACAGCAATGACATTTTCGAATTTCAATGAAATGTTTACTACGTTCACACTGTTATATAGTTTTATTAGCTGGATGTGGTGTTTTATTCTCATGACATTTTAGATTTGTTTGTGCTCGAGTGTATAAGTAGATAAGCTTCCTTACTTGAAGCAAATGATGGATAACTCTTGGCGCAGTTCTTTCATTTCACCTATCTACTGACTGACCTGTCTGATCCTTGTGCATAAAACACAATTTTAGAGGAAGATGCTGGCATTGGCTTCATTGGCTGTGAATATTATGTGGCATACAACAAATCTTTATCCCAGAAGTGTGCTTATACTATTTAATAATGTACGAAACTGTAAATATATGATGATGCAACAATTATATAATGGGGAATCTCTCTAACAGATTTGCTTGTGAGTGGCCAGCATTTTGTAACAAATATTTGTAAGATGCAATATATTCCTCCTTTATCAGCAATATAATGAGAGGATAAAACGTATTAAACACAAGATTGATGTACTGTGAATACTTTTGAGGCTTATTCGTCAGTATTCTGCTGCAATGCTGCCTTGTTTCCACGTGGCCTGTACACAAGCTGGGGAGCACCTTCCTCCACTGCCCATTGACATCTGCCTGCCACTGCTGGATCATGCCTGGCCTGATGCCTGTTACAAGAAATCAGCATGTCATCATGGAGCCAATGGAATGCCAAACAAGGATGAGCAACATACTGCTAGTAGTCATTTTTTGTTGATGCATCAATGTACATCGCTCATCATAGAATGCAGTTGAGCACCTACTAGTGGATCTGAGCTAGCCATGAATTAGCAGAGTGATCATATCTTGTGATCGTAACTGACACAGCCACAGCTTTATCACATAGCTCTTACATCCTGGACAAACATCTCTGTCCCTTCTCACCTGAACATGAGCCTAAGTGTCTGTATCAAATAATGATCAACATCAGTCCCCTCTAGTCACCTGGTCATGAGCCTAAGTGGTTCCATCAACTGATGCTCCAGTGTCCGTTCCCCTTCCATCAACTGATGCTCCAGTGTCCGTTCCCCTTCCAAGATCACCAATGCTTTGCAAAGTGCTTCATATGTGGTCAAGTAGCCTTCCTGTACAGCAGGGCCAGTAGGCCACCCTGTCTCACGATCATTGTGTCAACTACAGTCTACATAAGGCTCAATAACATGACAGATCAGTTGATTTGAACTCATTCAAATGCTGTCCATGCTACCTCCATGCTTCCTTGATGCATCCCTGCTATGCTTGCTGCTACACACACCCAGGAGTTTGTGTGTGGATCAAGATCTCTAATAAGCAGCAATGTGTGAGGCAAGTATTTTCATGAAAGGTATTAATTCATAAGTAAGCAAGCAGAGCACTAATGATAAGATGCACATTCCTAGTATCATCTGCACTTGGCTGCAAGCCAGAGGGACTGTGAAAACCCATTGTAAGAACGTCACTTCTACAAAAATGTAACAGGCATTCTCACCACAGGCTCAGTACGTATGAGGCAGGGTCCAGCCGCCTCAAACCCTAAACCCTGCCCGCTGTCTCCTGAAGTTATAAAAGGATTGTATTCCATGGAAATATCATTAGGGGGTAGATTTGAAGGGCATGATGGAGGATGATTTGTAGGCGAGTGTAGATCAGGACCTATTGGGGTAGGGGAGGCTTCAAGCTGAGATGTTGAATCCAGAGAAGAAATGCTGTTAAGGTTTCTTGAGACGTTGCCATTCAGACATGAGGCATCTTGATCCTGCTGGAAATTTGGATGATGGGTGTTTTGAGTATCAGGAACAGATATGTGCCTTGAAGAAGAGGTTAAAGAGGCAGTTGTGGGTGTTGGAGGTGTGACCTGGACGCCTGGTCCATTAGGTGGAAGTGTGACCTGGATGCCTGGTCCATTAGGTGGAAGGAGCTGCTCTGAGACAGCTCGCCACATCTCTTTGGCCTCTCTGTTGCAGAGAAGACACCTAATTAATGTGTCCTAAACCTTAAACCCAAAGACGGCAGCACGCATTATTCTCTGGTCATGAGTACATGACTTGCATAATGCATGATCATCATGGAGCCCCTAAAGGTTTTAAGAGGTGTCAAGACAGCAGTCATGTCCTCCTACCTCCATGTTCCATCAACAGTCACCAGCAGACAGCAGTCATGCCCTCCTACCTCCATGTTCCATCAACAGTCACCAGAAGACAGCAGTCATGCCCTCCTACCTCCATGTTCCATCAACAGTCACCAGAAGACAGCAGTCATGCCCTCCTACCTCCATGTTCCATCAACAGCTACCAGCAGACAGCAGTCATGCCCTCCTACCTCCATGTTCCATCAACAGTCACCAGCAGACAGCAGTCATGCCCTCCTACCTCCATGTTCCATCAACAGTCACCAGAAGACAGCAGTCATGCCCTCCTACCTCCATGTTCCATCAACAGTCACCAGAAAACAGCAGTCATGCCCTCCTACCTCCATGTTCCATCAACAGCTACCAGCAGATAGGATGGAGTTCTATCTGGTGTTGATACTGGTATGGTCTTGTCATATGACACGAGTGGCACTACATCATGTAAGACCTCAAGACTGTGCTCAAGGACAGAAGGAACTGCAGTTGAAGCATTATTTGAGTAGAGGCTGACGTCCATAGAGGGTGCTGCCTGGATATAATGTGTCTTATTTTGTGCTGTTACATCCCCTTCAGCATCAGAACCTTTCTGCGGTACAGAGAGCTGATCTAGAGGGACAGAACCTAAGGAACAGTCAAATAACAAGTTGCTCCTAAGCAGGGTCAACAAAGCTAGCGGTGACATCCTTAATCAATAGAAGTACAGTGACATCCTTAATCAATAGAAGTACAGTGTTTATCTCCAATAAGTCTACTGTAATTGTTTGCCTGACCTTTCCCAGGGAATAGGAGGTAAAGAGGGCAGTCCCCTTTGGTCGCTGTTTGGATCAACTTGTCCACTTCGTCACTCAGCCCCGCCTGGAATTTCAGAATATCAGTTCAAGTGCTAGAGAATTCAACAAGTTGAAAGAATATAAAAATTGATTTCAAATTTGGACCTTCTGACTGAGAACTGACTCTTGCTAGGTCTCACAACTGCTGCAGTATGTACCTTGAATTTCCTTGCATGTACCACAGAGATATTGCGGACACACTTTGTTAGGATGGGAATTGTTGCAAGTGCTTTACTCTTCTCATTAGGGTGTCGGATCACTATGACATGGCCAGTTAGAGGAATCCTCTCTCTTGGCAAGGCTGTACAGAGACAAGTGTTACTGGGACGGCCACACCCCTCGCAGATGCGACGCTTCTTGCTGTTAATCTCATCAGAATGCGGCAGAAGATACCCATCTTCTAGAGTTGTGTTCGTAACTGCTTTCATACAAAAATCATCGCCCTTACTCGATGTAATTGCTCAACATGTCTGGAGATATGTTGCATGCGATGACATAGAACTTAGAAGTGCAGATGTTTTCAAGGCATCGAAACCTTTGGATGTAGATAGTGTGGAGAGTGTGAAGAGGTGTGTACCTTATGAGTGAAAGCATACTAAATGATTACGCACTGTTCATCAGACATCCTGACACCATTTATGAGTATCATTGGGACACCATTGATGAGTATCATTGGTGTGGAAGTTGTGAAGCTTGAGCATCTTAACAGCGTCATGTGTGCAGACTCATTACAGCACATGCGCATACATTGAAATGTTGAGTAGAGACTGCATATGCGCTTGATAAACTGTTTTTTCTTTTACTGCTTCAGCAGATAGGCCCTCTTTAGTAATTTTGAATGGCAGAGGTGGTAGCGTTCAAGGTCCACACACACATGTCATATGTTCACCTTCATGACAAAACCCCATACTTAAATTACTCTCGTATCTAAGCATTCAGGTAGCTACCTGTTTAATTGAACACAATGTTGATGTTATGCTTTCATGTGTAAAAATCACGCAAGTTCTCAACATTCTGCATGAAGATAAGCAATGACACATCTGATAAAGACTATGGAATGTAAGTACCCAGTTTCCTGAAAAATTTGAAAAAGAACAGCCTGCCTGACAGTAAGGGTTTAATGAATGGAATTGTTTAACAATTTGCAATGATTTAATAGACATCACTTGTTTGATGTTCAAGATTGAACGACACCAGACAAGCACCAAGCAGGTAGTTGCTGCCTGAGTTTGTCTGAGTTCCAGAACAGGCTACGCTCATTAAATGCCAATTTCTATCATAACCTATGTTCTTTCTTATTTCAAGGCATCTTCTGATGCCTTCGTGCGGAATGGCTGACTTATTTTCGGTACGTCAGGCATGCCATCGGTCGTCTTTATCTCAGTACCTTAACATCAAAACTACTGCATGACGTGTGTGTAAGCATGGAATGTTCGTGGGTATTAAAAGTAACATGACATGAGGAGAGGCAACCCCGCCTTGCCTGCAAGTTGTGCCCAAGGAGCGGGGGGGAGACGTCCCTGCAGGGTTCTGGTAAGTAATTAAAAATATAGATTTATACTATATATGAAGAAACAAGTGTATAGGTATCTTATGTACACCTTTCATGCGAAGGTTCAAGCTACGTTGTCTTCTTCGTCAGATGTGGTGCGAAGTTCCTTGGATAGAAACGCACAGGTTTGAATGATTCCATGTTTAAGACCCACGATGTTAGAGAGGTTCTAAAAGCTATGAGTGCCCCTCCCATGCAGGTTACTCTAGTCCAGGTGACAACTGGCCATGGAGATTCAAATATAAGGGAGGTAACGAAAAGCATTAAAGGCTGCCAGACATGGCAGCAGGTCAACTCCGTTTGCCTTAAACATGGCAAAGCTTTCAACCACATCCACGTCAGCGCTGCCATTACCCACATAGCACAGCTGAATAACCAAAAGTATACTCATCCTTTCAATGAGCAGCATGATCCCAATGTATTAGTCTCCTCCTCTCCCATGCATGAGGAACCTAGTACCAGCCACCAAGCATCTACTCGCCGCAGCAATCTCCCAGAGGGTGCTGCTCAGCTCATGGATAAGCTTTTATTCCTGTCTCGAGGTCACATTAACAGATGTGACAGTCGTCAGCTCTCAAACATGTTGTGGGCTGTTGCAAAGTGTGGACACATTCCACACCCTATCTGGCTGAAGATCATAGTTTCAGCTCTAGCCCGCCACTGGGGAACCTATGATCCGCAACATGTCTCCAATGTTGCCTACGCCCTGGCCCTACTCGGCTATGATCCTGGCAAGGCCTGGTTGATGCGCCTCTTAAAGGTGGATGATGTCTCAGATGCATTTTCTAATCTTGAATGCAGATATTGAAAAAATCACAGGGCTTTCACACTATGCGAAAAGGGTGTCCGCTGTCCTAGTATTTAGCATTGGATAAATAATTTGTGGAGGAAACATTGCATTCCACTCTGATCGCCACGCACATTGATTTACAATAGCAAACATGTTTTTTTAAATTTCAAAATTGTGTGAAGACTGCGACCACTGATCTATGACAAAATTCTGAATCAAACATTTTCCTCATGTGCTGCACTCTGACCACAAACTGAGACTTGCTAAATGTCATACAGGAGAGTGTGCGAGTGCTGGAGGACTTTAAGCCCCAAGAACTATCCAACCTGCTGTATGCTCTCTCTCTCATGTCAAGTCGGTACAGGATAGGTAGCCGCTGGCTGTCCCTCATGAGGAAGCAGACGCACCAGTGCATGCAGGATTTCAATGGTCAGGAACTTGCAAACCTGTGTTGGTCCATGTCACGATTCCATCAGGCAGACAGAAAAAAAAGCAGTAAGCCAGCTTCACTCACTTATGACAATGACATAAGTCAGACGGAGGAGAGCAAGCAGTCCTACAACATAGAGGCAGGGGGGTATGAGGAGTCGACACAACCGCCTGCACATCAGGCCTTTGACACCTCTCCAACCTCCCCTCAAGCCCAAACTCGTACCTCTGAGAACCATGCCATGCATCATGCATGGATGGAGCGCTTGCTGCTGGCTGCACAGCTGCGCCTGCATGCTGCAGACCTCAGTCCCCAGGCTGTTTGTTGCATCCTACTGTCGTGTGCAAAAATGGGACATCGCCCGCCTGATGTGCTTCTCAGATCAACCTGTAACATGATCAAACAGGAGCTAAGGCATCAGTACTGTCCGCAGGCACTATCTAACTTGCTGCTTGCTTTTACTTACTTGGGGTTCAGGCCACAGCAGGACTTTCTGGTAGAGTGCGAGGCTGCGTTGGAGATACATATGTCTAATCAGCCAAGTTTAAAGGGCACTCCTACTCAAGGAGTCTCTGTCAAGCATAAGGACTTCGTAAGGGGCTTCATTACAAGAGTAAGTAGAGAAGAGTTACTTCCACAGCACCTTGCAAACAGCCTTTGGTCCATGGCCAAGATGGGGTGGTGCCCCAGTCCAACCTATCTACATGGGCACATGCAGCTCTGT
The DNA here is from genome assembly GCA_002335675.1 of Chlamydomonas eustigma. Lineage (NCBI taxonomy): Eukaryota > Viridiplantae > Chlorophyta > Chlorophyceae > Chlamydomonadales > Chlamydomonadaceae > Chlamydomonas > Chlamydomonas eustigma. Next base: position 440,740 of record BEGY01000006.1, on the reverse strand, counting down.
GTCAGCTTCTTACATAAATTCAAATCCTCAGAGGTAGCGCAGATGCTGCTTGCTCTCTCAGCTCTAGGAATCAGACCTAGTCCGGACTTCTTGGAGCTGATGTGCATCCAGGTACGTTGCTGTTTTGACCTCTGATGCGCATTCAGGTATGTTGCTGTTTCGACCTCTGATGTGCATCCAGGTATGCTGCTGTGTTGACCTCTGATGTGCATGAAGATAACATCGTGACCTCTGCAGTCAACATTGGGCTTGTAGACGCAGGTTCCTAGTATGTGCTGCGTCTCCCCCCCAAGAATATCCTGAAATGAGTTTTTTCCCAATTGCATGTATAGGCACTACCAGGGTCCCACAATCTGGGTGGCAGGGAAGCCTCAGTCATATTGCACTCCCTTGTTTCCTTGGGCCACCATCCAAGACACGAATGGCTGCATCAGCTCTCCAGCCGCATCCTTCCTAGTCTAAGAATGCTGCCTGGCCGGACGCTGGCCATGCTGATGTACAGCTTTGGTAAATTAAGGTACCGCCCCACAGCTCCTTGGATGACAGAGTTCTGGATGGCAGTACAGTTGCAACTAGATGCTCTGTCCTCATTGGACCTCTCATCCATTGTGTGGGCTAGCAAGGTTTTGGAGCTGAAGCCAGCAGTGCATCTTATGGAGAATGCTGCAGATTTAGGATTCAACCTGAAAGACGGATGGTCTACAGATCAAGCTTTTGAGGTAGACATAACCTCTGCAAAGGATTCATCAGTAAGAGGAGCATACAAGCACAGCTTTGAGACAGAGAGGCTATCAGATGAGTCTGCCTCAAGCAGACAAATAAGGAATGTCAGCTCGATGGATTATCATACAGCAGCAGGCACCACTCCTTTAGCGCAAGTGCTTACCTGCTGGGGTTCTACAAGGAAACGGAGGATCAAGGGTGAAGACTGCATGAACAATAGTATTCTGGTTTATAGTTGTAGAGAGATGTTACATACAGAACAACAAGAGCTACAACATGTATTATGCGAGGCTCAGCTGCATTGAGACCATGCTTTGTTGATATCTATGATTGTAGACTTTTCTCATGACATTCTTTTTACCTCGTGACTTTTTAAAAAACACCAGGAGGTACTTGGTGACCCACAGAAAATCTTTACCATCTTCATTTCTTGACACTAAACGAAATGATAATCTGTTTCCTAATGAGCACCAGCTTCGTACATGGGTCATATATTATTGTTACAATACAGAGGACAGTACTGCTGTCACAATACAGAGGGCAGAACTGAGCATTTAGTTCTGATGCTCAAGAGTGGCAGCTGCAGCAAGCACGGCAGCACCAACACATGATCCATCATGAACCAACTCCAGAGTTATCTTGGCACCCAAAGAAGCACCTGCCATTAGTTAATAATTTAAAAATATATGAGGGGCTGCTATGAAAGAGCACCATTTTAAATTCAGAGGCAGTTTGTTCAGACACAGTTTGCAAGCAAAGTCCTTTCTTCATTTACCTAGGAATTCATCTACAGCCTTGCGAATCATGGTGCGATAGGCTGCAAACTGCTCGTACATCCCCCCATCAAAGGCTACGGTCAAAGGTCCTTCAGGATTCTGTACCCAGCCTGTATGCCTGAGAATAGCACATAATGCTAGGGCTATGAGCTGCGCAGAGCGCTCAGCTACTAGATGACAAACTTGTGACACCTGACATAAGAGCATACAACAGTTTGAGGCTCGTCTTCATCAAAAGACAGGGTTACAGCTCTCAACTAAAACAACCATTAGATCAACAAGGTAATCAGCAAAGTAATCAACTCTGAGTCTGAAGGTTCTCAGCCAAAAACATTGTATGAATGCTTATCCCGCTGGCTCACAGGTTGCCAAGGAGGAGCATTACATGCAAACAGGAACCATCCCTCCTTGTCTATCCCCAGGTACTTCTTAAATCTTACCACGTCACATGCCTCCACAGACATGGTTGCTACTCCCAAGATTCGGGCCATTGTTTCAGGCCTCATGCCTGGATCCTCCACAACCTTAGCTAGAGCAGATGTAGGGAAACCCTCCTTGGTGGTCAGTGCTACAGGTATCAAGGGATCTGAGCTGGCTTTAGAACCAAACAGAATGCAGGATGGGTCCCTGGCCATCCTGAGCAGGATACGCCTGGCTACGTCTCCAATGTACATTCCAGAGAGAAGCTTCTCAAACAAGTACTTGCCTGTCAATACACAAACCATTGCATTAATACAGTAACCGCCACACCAGTCGCCAAGTACGCCTGCCTCACTTAACAGCAAGAAGTCAATTCAAGCTTTAGCTCAAACCCTGTACAGAGGCTCATCAATGCCAGAACTATACCGAGTACATCGGATCTCTGACATGTTTTGTCTATCTTCCCTCAACCTTTATGGATAGTGGCTGCATCCACTTCCCAATCCTCTTCGCAACGCGGAAGTGATGAGCTGTCAAAGGCCCCCCATCTGATGACAATTCAAAAATATGAATGAAAGCAATGACTAGATAAGGAATGAACAGATAGGGACAAGACACAAAGCTCTGTCCCTGTATTTCTACCACACATGCACACACACTCACTCTGTATTGATGATTGTGTGTGCATTGGGGTCAACATCAGGCCCTGCACTCCATTTCTTGACACTCCCAATCTTCTCCACATAGGCTGCATTTGTGCCAGTCCCAATGATGATTCCCACGCATGTGTTCTGATCTAAATATCTACGATGGAAGACAGATAGAGGAATCAATCCTCTTTCTGCAAATGTGACGAGTAGTGCTGAGATGCAACATGCTAGGTTAAGTATGAACGCAAGTACCTCTACTCACATGGCTTCATCTCAGAACGTCCTGAACAGAATAAGTTAGCTAAACTCTGAAGGCCCTCAGAGAAGTATGAACCAGGAGTGACAGGTGTATCCATGTTTCACATTAGTATCATCTTGAAAGGCAGCAAGCATACCAAGTTAAAAAATACATCACCTGTGGGCTGATAGCACACCCACAGTGTCATTTAGCAGCGCCATGACACGACATTGCCTGCCTGCTCTCTCAAATGCCTCATGGAGAAGCTGCACTGGGTCATGGCCAATGACATCTACAGCAGAAGCAGGGTTCTAGGAACAAAATTGGCAATCATGCTAAAAACCGTCTTCTTGTTCACATTGTTGGTGTAGAAAGGACTGACTGGGGTCTCATTAAGAAGTGACTTTCACCTGAACATGTAAAGCCTTTGGTCCAGTCTAGTAGAATGCCTCTGTTAAACGACAGCTGCTTGATTGCAAAGCTAAAGCAGAAGCCTACCAATGGAGGTTCAAGGCTACAGGAGCAGAGACACCCTTTAAGAGAAGGAATGTGTAGAGGTTGGACATTCTACCTAACAATCAATCTCTCAATTCCAGGAGAAACAAGTTGAGACATCAACTTTGAAAACAAATTCAGAATTCAGAATTCAGTGATGTTGTATTTTTGCCCCCTGATGTCATGAAAAGGAATATGACATGCACTACAACAAATACTGAAATGTTTAGGGACCGACCTTTGTCCCCCCTCATGAGCCATGATAAAATTGAGGGTTCTTGTTGCTATGAAGTCGAAGAGGGCAGATCCTGTTCCTGTCATGACATCTTTTGGAATGGGTGCTTCAAAATTTTCCTCAGATTCCTAGTTGAAAGGGGGGGAAATTACAAGTTACTGTTATGTGTCTTGAGGTTTTCATCCAGATGTGACAGGACATAGGTGCAAAACAAATACATAATTGAGTTTTTAAAACCTCACAAAAATATAAATTGCCAATCAAAACACTTGTGTATCATACTTCACGCTTTCAAACAAGAAATGACTCACAATCTTGCTTTTTTCTGCAGACAATCGCACATACTTCACTCTGAAGTTGGTCCCCCCCACATCAATTGCATAAATGTCTCCTGTCTCCTCTCTGCAGCATGATATTATTCTTAACAGTTATGAAGCCTCACCTATAATGATTACCACACTTCTGGTGCAAATAAAAAGCTCTCACCCATTAGGGATCTGGCTTACACAAGTGGGAAGCATAAGCATATGCAAACCATTTGTTGTGATCTCTGCCTTGAGACCAGCCCTTATCTGCGCATGATGGTATCATGAAGACTTTCCACAAGGGATGGTGAAAATATGAAGTTCAAAATGCTGTACCTGTCCTTGGAGCTCGCTGTCGAGCTTAGTGATCTGGGAAGGCGTCAAAGTCAGTTGTTGCTTGTATTTATAGAGAAGTTTTGTAGCGGGACTGGTAGCGCCTCTGCGTTCTCGATTCCGTCTGTCTTTAAATCGAAATATTACATAACAAGCACCAGCTGTCAAAGCAGTAGCGAACGCAATAAATTTTGATGCGTTAATACTGCCTTTTAAAGTCATAGTAGGTAGTTACTAACTTATTGAGCTAGATCAGGGTGAGCATTGATTACACGCATATAATCTCGATGCAAAATTTAGGATATAACATTTGCCAACGATAGGAGTTTGTTTTAAAGAAGTGTGGATTTGGTACTCACGTGAAAGATTCTCCATTCATTAACCCATCACAACCAGCTGGAATGATTTTTCGAAACCGGTAAAAATGCTTTAATTGTTGAGTTTTTCGAAATGTCATTACGTCGAGCTTGCCTCATTGGATTTAGAATTTTCAGTCGTGAAGAAATTTTCAAGAACGGGCTTACAATCCAATCACAAAGATTCATTTCTCAGCTAGTCCAAGCAGTATCCAGTAAATCTCATTCACAGACAATATCGTATGGGATAGCAGCACAAGCAGATGTAGAACTTTACCAGATTAAGGTGACGACTGGGAGACGCCGCGGAGCTGGGACATCAGATGGGGTAAGAATACAGCTCATGGGTGCAAACAAGGAATCGGAGAAAATCCCTCTTGCCCCTGAGGGTGGTTTCGAAAGAGGTACTTCCAAAGATTTTACAGTACCAGCACCCAAAGGTCTTGGCACATTGAGGAGAGTGCACATAGAGAAAGATGCACCGATTGCCTTGGAAAGAGGAGGAGGCTGGTATCTAGGACAGATTGAGGTAGAGACGCCACTAGGGGAGAGACTTCTATTCCCTTGCAACTCATGGATCGGAGATAGTGATTGCGGATTCATCAAAGGTGTGTAATATTTGATATTTCTGCACATTGCAAAAATATTAGAGAATGTGTATAAATTATAATGAGGCTTCAAGACTTGCAAAAACTTCCTGCCTATGGTAGAGGGTATGGAGTGTCCTTTCTTGCTGAAGTTGTTCAAAAGAATATCCTGCTAATTTCAAGGATCATCTTTGAAACAGGCCATGAGAGCTCATGGCTTCAGAGTATATGAATACAAGGTGTCTATGTGCTAATTTAACTATCTTTATTCCTTCCTGCAGCTGGCCTGGAACGGAACCTGCTGCCAGCTGCTAATGAGATGCAGCCAGCATATCACGAACCTGTACATGTTGTGGCATCTGGTATGGCGATTCCTCATCCTGACAAAGTGAAGGAGAGTGGAATCAAGGGAGTTAATCATAAAGGGTTTGGGTTTGGTGGAGAAGATGCGTACTTTTATACTCAGGGCAGGTAAGTGAATTGTTTTTGGAAGCTATGTTGTGCATGGTTGCACATAGTTGCGCTCCCTAAGATTTAAAACCTTCAATCTCTCAGATGAGGAGAAGACAAAGCCCCTATGAACATGGCGGAGAGCCATAAAATGATATCATCAAAGATATCTCGCGTTGTGATTTATTGCTTTGAAATCATGATGAATTTTGATCAGTACTTTTTAATTCATATTATTTACAATGTTGTATTTTTTAGTATAAATATATCTTGTCTGCAGAAATAATGTTTTTGGGATGGGTGTTGCTGATGGTGTGTACTCCTGGAGGAATGTGGGTATCGACTCAGGTCATTTAGCTCAAGCCTTGATGCGAACGTCTATGCACATGGCGCAGGCTGGCATTGAAGATGTATTTAAAGGTGAGAATTGATGCCTGAAAATACCTCAGTACCCCAACATGTACCAGGTACCCAAGTTTTGCAATGTTGCCAGTGTTTGTATGTTCAATGCCTCTGCAATAGACTCTCTAACTTTGAGTGGATAGAGGACCACTTAGATGCAGTCATTAGGAATGTAAATAAGGCTGGCTTTCGTAATTGTACACAGTGTTCCAGACAAGCGCGCGATATGTACAATCAGAAGGTATGCAGGGATCCTGCACAGCCTGTCTGCTAACTGTCAACCAAGCAAATGGTCAGCTGCATGCTGCAAACTTGGGGGATGCTGGATTTATGGTCTTTGGCCGACCACGCGTGAGTTCTAGTCATTCCTCATGCTTCTTGATTTAAAGTATCACGTGGAGAGTAATAGCATGCTATAATAGGTACGACGTAAAGACCAACAAACAGAGGCATACTTTTAATCATGTCTTCAGGCGCTGGTGAGTTTTCAGGCTCAGAGTCTGGACCTAGAGCTGAAATTTAAATCAGGACAGCTGGAACATGAGTTTGGCAGGCCATATCAACTGGGTCATCATGAGAACTCAAGCAGAGTTGATGATGCGGACCTCGTATCTTTTTATGTGTCTCCTGGAGACATCATTGTCATGGGCTCTGATGGCTTATTGGACAATCTTAATGAGGAGGAAATACGGTCCACTCTTACACAGTTAGCATCTAGGGATGGTTCTCCCTCAGTCATGGTTCAGACTTTGATTAAGATGGCGTTTGAAGCTTCTATGGATAAGCAGCGGACCACGCCTTACTCCCAAGGTGCATCAGATGCGTTTGATATGGTTTATAATGGGGGGAAGCCAGATGATATCACAATACTTGTTGCTCAGTGCAAATAGTGATCAATTACGGAGAAACTCGCCCTTTAATGCTCGGACCCTCTCACTGCTTCTGCTGCATGTAACATATTTCTAGCCAGCTCCTCATCTCTGTACAACATTCTGATTTGCAGCTGTCTCTCTTTGCTGAAGTTCAAATGATGCACAAGAGTTATCTTGTTACTACGCTATGTGTATGTTGCATCATCTTTTTATCCATCATCTTTGAACAATAATTAATTTTCTTTTCAGAATGTGTCAATTTGTAGATTGCTATGCTTGTTTGTATGACCATCATCTCAAATGACAAAATATACCTAAATGAAAAATAACTCTATGGATGGCTTCTTCACTTCCAGGCACGTGGCAAGCTTTTACTTTTAATAAGCTTTACCAAAGCGGGTAATTGGTGGTTGCTGATTGCTATAAGTTCGCACTCAATTATCTTATCAAAGATGTAAGCGAACTCTAAAGAATAAATATGAGATCAACTCTCTACATCAAGACTTTTTGCCCTTAGCCTCTTCAGCATCTATTCTGTCCAAGTTCTTCTCAACGTCTTTATCTGTCATCAAGTCAATGTCTATGTACTCTGCTTCTGTTGTTACGCTCTTTGTCACACCCTCCTGATTCCCTTGCTGCTGTTCGGAAGCTGCTGTTTCAGGTGAGTGATTGTCGCCCTCATCATTCTTGCTGGCCCTCAGAGCCCCCACTTGTGGAGCATAGTAATCAGCATGTTTTTCCATACAGGCCCACAAAGGGCTCATCTGCATAGCATTGACAAGTCCTCATACATCTACACACACCCCACACATCTTAAGTCCTGAATAGAATCCCATCAGCATTCAAATTGCTGTGAACATGAAGGTTGGGAGAATAGGAGAGAGATGCAGTGAAATGAAGTGGGCGCTAATCAATAAGGCCAAGCAAAGCATGCATTCATTGACTCACCACTGATGCACAAGTTTCGACATCCTCCCGCCCTGCATCTCGTACAGCATCAACACAGTCCAGCCATGCCTATATGGATTCCAGATGTTCAGCAGGTAGGCGTATTATTCATCATCAAGGCATTACATCAACAGCAGAGTTTTTAGTACGTAGGAGACTCAAATCACAAAATTTTATTTTCTGTAAGCAGTGCCTGCTTGTTCTTATAGAATGGTCTTACAGTGAATTCTGCTGCACACCCTCCAGCCTTCATCCATTTACACCATCCACATTCTTCTTTACCACTATTATCTTCTATCTTATGTTCACTCATAAACAGCACTTTTATTTTCCCGATTGGTGAGAATGTTCCTCGTAATGCATGTAGCTGTATGGCTACTGGTGTAGCTGAGTTTAGTGCATTCATTCAGTGGCCGCGGATACCAAAGAATACAAGTTTTTAGTACCCTTATTTTATCAACAGCTACACTCCATATCCGCACAGAATGGGCTATTATGGTATGCCTTCAGCTAAATTACCTCCCGGGCCTCGCTCCCCGCTTGATGATGCCCTATATAAAATTAAGGTCAGAGTTAGTTTGGCACATTGGTAGTGTTCAAGTGGTTTAACCCTACTGTCCGTCACAGAATATGGAGTCGTTAGAGATTATGTCTAAATTAATTTATAATGCAACTGTGTCCCCCAAGGAAGACAAGTTTAGACGGATTCGATTGAGGTGAGCCGTTCGAATGGAGTTTTAGAGTGACAGGTGTTCACAAAAATCTACTTTTAACTTACTAGCTTATGTTTTACCTGCAACATTTCAATTTGAACGCTGTGGTAGAGAATGTACTCCATCGCAAACGGTCAGTGGAAGGTCTTGGATAGGTACCTAGTCAAATAAGTCGTGGCTGAGTTCATCAAGTTGTTATAAAAATACAATGACACATCATGTTCCTCTGCAGTAATGCCAAAATCAATGCTTTGCTAGTTCAAGTACCGGGTTGTGTTGAGGCACTACTTGAGATGGGCTGGGAGACGGATACCACAGACTCTGACAGCTTGATCATACCTACAGGGAGATTCATGTCCATGGCAGAGGTGCAATCTTTTACCAAGATTTCAATATTTGATATTTTGTTGAAGTAGTAAATGGCTTAATAGGTAACATGATCACAGGGTGATTACACAGAATGTTGACCTTGTGGACTGAACCAATTCTCAGGTACGCAAGGTAGAAGACTCAAAGGAACGGTTGCGGAAGGAGCTGAATGAGGTAGCCAAGGAGCGTTTACGTAAGGAGACACGTTCTGCTAGCTCATCAGTGACACCAGTGGACACAGCTGGGTCTTCTGTTAGGGTCCAGGCCTGAAGTCTCAGGTAGAATTTGAAGGCACAGCTTATAGGTGTTCTAAGAGGCTCCTTCTCTCTACATAGCTTGAGAGTAAAGAAGAACATGATTATCTCAGTAAAAGAGATAAAAGTATTAAAGTATTGCACTAGAGTCAAATATTGCACTTCGAACTCTTTTGCTTTCATGTAAGATAATCTATGTGAAGGTCCCACTTTGTGCTATAATACATGACACAACTACATGAGTTTATCACTCTTATTCTGTACTAATTACACAACAATTATTTCTTTCACTTTTCTTTTACTTTTCCGTTAAATTATTTACAATTAAGTTGTTTCCCTGAAAGAGTTCTGATTAGAAAACAATTTAAAAATTTGTAATCGTTCCAAGTGTTCTTCAGTTGCGAGGCATGTCAGGTCATCAAGAAGGCGTGTTAGAAAGAACACAGGAAAGGACGCATGATGAGTGGATGTGCTAGGTCTTTCACCCAACTATAGCCACAAGGGCATTACGGACTTGAGGAATGGTTGCTAGCATTGTGGAAATGATCCCAACCATGCTGTAAGATAAGGCACAAAACGGCAGCGCTTCAGGCTCCTTGCTGGTCAGAGCTGCAGTACCGAAACCACCGCCTGTACCAGCAGCAGCCAGGCCTCTGGAGATAGTGTCTTTGTACCCCAGTGCTGTCAATAGAGCTGGCCCAAAGTTTGCTGCCATGAGACAATGAAGCAAGACAGAAGCTGCAGCAATGGAAAGAGGAGCATCCAGCTGGCCAGCTATAGGCAGTGCCAGGGCCACTGTCACACTTCTTGGAATGAGTGCTCGGGCAAGAGCTACAAGCACGCAAGGATCACAAGGCCAGGTGTCTCAGAATCCAAAGCAAAGTTAGAAAAAAACAGAAATGAATGATGATAATGAGTCCTGGATGGTAGTGGATGGACCCCAGCTTATGAGCGATACAGAACGTAGATTGCATCATGAAGTCAGGATTCTGCTACATTGCTTCTGAGGGCACCTGACTGCAGCCCAAGAGCCTTGGCTGCCAGGGCTGTAGAGAAGAAAGAGAAGAGTGCTGATGCCAGTGTGGCCCCCAAGATCTCAGGTGCATGTCGCTTCATGGTCTCTCGCTGGTCATAGATTCGGAACCCCATGCTTAGGATCACAGACCCCAGCAAGCTCATCAACACATCCCCAGCACCCATAGCACCCACACCCTGGGATTGGACAGCGCAGCATGAACTGAAGGCTCCAACATGCAGTCCAGTGAATGTCATGTACAACGGCCATGGAAATTACAAGGCATTCTCTACCATGCTGATGTGCACTTCCTCGTGACATAATTGGCTATCGTCTACTTTAGTCTTCTTGACTTAAGCAAGGTCGGAGCGGTACAGCGTCTACAGACCAGGTGGGCCAAAGTGTGAACCCACCTTTGAGTAGTATATTTTCAAGGCAGACTCGTAATCCACTCCAATGGCTGCTCCAAACAGGGCAGCTCCTGCATTCCCTGCAAGGGCTGTCATCACCACTGGGTGCAGCACACCCTGACAGGAGGGAGGAAACAAGATGCAGGCAAAATATCAAAAATGAGGCAGCCATTTACCTTAACAGCATACAGTCTCAAATTTGGTGCAATGAAATGTTGTGAGAGAGGCCACAAGCGCTCTTACTCTTCAAATCTCAAGGTGATTGCATGTTGCATTTGTCGCGTACAAATGTGCAGCGTGTGCAGACGAAGAAGTACATTTGCCACACATTATATACAATGTCCTTGGTACCTGGACGCTGGAGGGCAGGGCGTTGCCAAGAAGGTAACCAGACACAGTGCAAGCCAGGCAAAAGGGTACGGCCATGGTAGAGGTAAAGGTGCCTGGAGCAGCCAAGGTAGCTGCAAGAGAAGCCAGAGCCAGAGCCCCCCAGCCTATGTAGTGGGAGGGGAGGTAGGGTGAAGCTGACTTGGCTTTAGCCACCGCCTTTGTAGGAGTCTTCACAAGGTCTCTTATGAAAACAGCAGCCTGAGCAGTGAAGATGAGAGTTCCCACCATTCCTAGAGATAGGATTATGGCAATCTTGACCAGCTCAGAACCTGAACAGGGTATAGCAGAGTTTCAGTGCAAGGTAAATCGAACAGGTCGTCTTATTCCACATATGAATAGGAGTAAAAGAGAGCGTTACTTCAACGTTGCATGTATGAGGATTCTCTTCCTTGTCTCCATGTCTCGAAAGGTCTAGGTCTCACCAGACAGCTCTTTCAAAGCCAGAGGCAGTGTGACCAAGGAGGCCACATAGAAGAGAGACAGCCACTTGGCTATCCAGTCTAAAGCAGGGGCAAAGAAGCCCCTGATCTTAGCGGCATTCTGTTCCCCTACTGCTATGAGGAGAGTGGTAATGGCAAACATTCCCACCAAAGAGCTTGGGAACTTGAGGCCCGCCTCCAGGAAAGCCTTTTTGGAGAAATAATCCACAACGTACAGCACACCTAGTGTTTGAAAATATCAAAATCTGCAAATGAGCCCATCTTTTATTAATGCATCCTGCGACATGAATTAACAGCATTGCTTACATTGATTGCCTCTGTATCTGATTCACTGTGCAGATATCACTTATAATGTAATCAAATGTTCATACCTAGACCTGACCACAGATGTGCATAATCCAAGAAAACATTTGAAGGGCCTGCAGATGCCTCTTTCTTCTGAGAGGTATCTGGCAGAATTTCATTAGAATGAGCTGGGCTCATAACCTCTTGGGCTGCAAACTTTGTTTTCCTGGACAAGATGTGTAGCTGTGAAACCTCATATTGCAAGGGGAGTAAGAGATATAACACACCAATTATTGATCCAATTTTGAGCATCAGCTTTCTGGGATATTGCCGTAGCCTCAGGCTGGTCAATGGCTGATAGGAGCTGCTGTTTTGACTTCCTGCAATGAAGGAGTGACTGTTCACATTCAAGTACACCTTCAATCCTCCTTAATCTGTTCACTTTCTCAAAGCATAATAACTTCTTGTACTTAATCGTTACCAATTTTCTATCCACTTTTGAGCCTGAAGCTTTTGGATGAAAGCTCCTGTATCCTGAGGACCTTCAGCTGCAAAAAATGAAACCATGGCCCCCGGTATTGCCACGAGACCCCATAATCATATATTCTACGGTATATCATATTACCTGTAGAATGAACGTTTACACATCGAATTCGCAATTTTTTGCAGTCTACCGCACTGGCAGTTAAGGAACCTGCGCGCGCGGTTCTCTGCATGCGCAGCATACGGTAAGACAGTTGCGAGTAATAATGAAAATGATGTGCGTTACAGTTCTCACACATATGAGGATCTACAAACTGATCTGTACTGCCAGTGGTAGGAACAGACCACATCGAATTTTTCCATCTAGACATAAAATATGGCTTTAAGAGATTGTTTTAAAATGCATATGACTAACACTGTATATAGTCTTCATTCAGAACGTTAAAGTGTGTTTCGAACCATAATCTAGGAACTTCCATGCATAACTAGAATCACAAAAATCTTTTTGCTATGGACGTGCAATCCGATTCTCTTATTGAAAGAGTTTTTGCAGTCACTCTACGGCACAATCGAGAAAACTTGAGTTCAGATCCACCAGTTCTTCATCTAGCGCAGTTATCAAAGGTGATAAGATTACTGCATTTGAGCATGATATGGAAAATATCAACTCAAGAGGTTCCTTACTTCAGGAACTAGAGGCAGATGGTGTAGCCATCTTCATGAATGGGGAGCTTTTAGATCGTATCTTAGTGTCACGCCTAATTGAATCACCGCCAAGTAAATATCCTCTAAGCCCATTGCAATATCTGCTGGGATGCCATGCAAGAGCTTCAAATGAGCTTAGGACCAAAGCAGTCAGTGAATCACCTATCCTGAGCAGTATTGTTTTAACCAGCAAAGAGCTCATAGTCTCATATGCTGGACTTGCATTGCAAGGCGTAATTCCTCAGGTGAAAAGGTTACCTGCCGGTGCTCTCCATGCGTGAAACATGATGAAGTGCTCTCTGAATCTCATCAGGAACAAGATGCTGAGCAAAGGGGCTCCTTGCAACTCCTGGACAGCCTTGATGCTAAAGACATGCCTGCACAGGGGATCGTGCCAATGCCGCATGGATTCATTGATGAGTTTGGGGCTCGTCATGAGAATGATGGCCTGGAAGAGTGGATCACTCCAATAGGTGGGTCTCCCAACACTGACATACACAGATGAGAAGCACTATCACTGTAATACACAGATGAGGAGCACCATCACTGAAATGCACAGATGAGAGGCACTATCACTGAAATACACAGATGAGAAGCACTATAACTGAAATACACAGATAAGAGGCACTATCAATGAAACATAGAGAAACATATCTCTTGTATGAGATCTTGCTCCTTTTTACACTTTCTTCTGTCCCATCATTCTTCTCTTGATGTTCCATCATTACCTGTGGTCAGAATCTTACATCATGATGAGTACAATTTGAGGATCTGGACTTTCTGACATGTGTGCAGTTAAGGAGTTGGCTAGGCGAGTGAGATCCACTTCACCTTTGGGAAATTATGCAGCACCACTAAGCATTGTAGCCATGCTTTGCCGATGTGAACCCATCGCTAGGGTGCTTGTTAAGATTCGGGAATGGTTGCCAAACCTAAAGGATGTGACAGGGCGAGGAATCGAGGTACAAAAAGCATATATTCCGTAGGTGAAGAAATCTTCAAAACATTACTGTAATGTGACAAGACAGTCCAATGGAAACTTTCTTGCTTATTTGGATCGAGCCATGCTGGATCAGTTGCATGGCCTTAAATTTGTAGCAGCACTTTTAAAAATCTGTTAAGAAAGATGTTCTCATCATGGTCATTGACACGCTTCCGACAATTCACAAACTTGCAGCTCCCAGGCAGCAGCTGGCTCGGTCCTTGCTTCTCAGTCAGTTCCATCCCTGATGAACTGAACAATAGCCAGCCAAGTGTATTACAGCAATGCTTCTCCAACATAGATGCAAGGAGGCAGGGGGATATTGCACAATCTCTATCAGCACTGCGCATGGCTTGCAAGCATGTACAGAATGAGTTGAATGGTATTGTGAAGGTGATCATTCATGATGCATGGCTGTGACATGTTCTTTGTTAAGACAGGGCAGCAGGACCAGTTTGGATGGAGGTTAGGACATGAAATCTAGTTGTTCATCGGCTGACGATTATTTGAAGTGGTCATCTTTTGGAAGATAGCACAGGCATGTGGTACTCACTTCCCTGATCTGTTCCATATGCGAATGTTTCTCACAGCTGCTTCTTGGTAAGTCCACTCGTGAGTCCATGATTCAGTGGCTGGCATCGACCATTGAAGGCAATGAGGAGCGAGGCAAGATGGTGATGGACCCCATGAAAGCGGCCTCACATGGTAAAGGGAGCAGACCTGATGTCAGAGAGTTCAACCCATTAAAATATCGATGCCTTACATGTCATGTCGTTCCTATTACCTCATGGGTGGGCAGCTTTTGAATTCTGCATTTACTCTGCCACAAGGTTTTTTCATCAATCTAAATGCTGTGCTTCTACGCTTATGTGGACCCTTCATGGACCCCTCAAACCCTAACTTCTGGAAAAGGTCAGGCATGGCATTGCTGCACTGATGTAGCCAGCTAGGCTCTCAATGATATGAATGTAGCCAGCTAGGCTCTCAATGATATGAATGTAGCCAGCTAGGCTCTCAATGATATGAATGTCCTCTATCGGTATCCATATGCCTGTGGTATAGGCACTAGCACGAGTCCCTATGAAGCATTTTTTATTGCACATGCAGGGTGGATGTGCGTTTTGTGACTATGAACTCGCGGCTATCTTTCACATGCAGGGTGGATGTGCGTTTTGTGACTATGAACTCGCGGCTATCCTTCACATCTGACACGAAGCTTGCCATGTCTGAACAAGAGGAGGCTTCCTGGCGTGAGGCTGTCCAATCTGCCTCTGGTGCAGCCAGTACAACAGGTGGGTCAAGCACCATGTATGTTGTTGAGAGGTTGCTAGGAATTTTATGAAGGACTTGGTCAGAGCATGCCTACAAAAGATGTATTTGCTCTGTTCAGTGTATTTTTTGTATCCAGTCTCTCTATTGAATGATGTTCAGGCTCCTTGTCAACGGGACCAGAATATCACTTCATCTGCGAGTGCTTTTTCTTGACAGCCAAGGTAAAGACTTGGCAACCCCGAGGGTATTCTGCTGTCATTTGAAATCCTCTTGAATTATGGTATTAATACCTACTTCTATGAACTGTCTTCTCTTCATTTCACTGCCAGTACTAATTGCTGTTATATTCTGCTATATTTTGCTTGCAGGCCTTGCATCTTGGCGTTGTGAAAATAGCTAATGATTTTCAGAACTTGGGGCGGAGTATTCACCATCACCAGCAAGATGTGGAGGGAATGGAGGCTGAGGCGCCAAAGTGAGGAATGGGTGGAAGAGATGCAGATCTCACACCCAGTATATGAACTAAAAGAAGATATCTTATGGCATTAATTTGCAAGATGTAGCAGATCTATGGCAATCTGGCGCAGGAGATAGCAGTTGAATGGCCTGTATGTACCTCACGTGGTTCACATCATACCAGCTCTGTCGTGTGGGCAATAACGTACTGCCCAAACACCTGCCTTTGCCAACAGTGTTCCTCCTGGTTCACAGTACAGTGATACTGTTGTATAGAGCCTAAATTCTGTTCTAACCTGTTCGTACCTGCCTTTGCCAACAGTGTTCCTCCTGGTTCTCGTCGGGAGATGGAGCTGCGCATCATGATCCCGCGGTATAAAGAGGCCCTTAGCAAGCTGAAGGCCCTGTCCATCACCTCTCAAGGCGTGCTGGCTGACCCTGATCTCATGTCAGAGGTTCTCGCATTTTACAGGTACCACACTTATACCAAGCTTGTCTTGCATTGACATGACATGATGATTCTTAAATCGCCCAGATGCTATTCATATTGCTTATCAAATGTGAGTCTTGCGTAGTTATGATGAGGCTTTGTTAACCAAAAGTTGCAGCCTTCACTGTTTAGTTGTGAGAGGGGGGGGGGGCTATCCATTATTTTGCGATGCTTTGGTTTGACAGCGCCTGCTGTCTCTTCCATAATGATGTGCAGATTGATGGCATCTTGGATGATCTGCACAGCAAGTCCTCAGAGCAACGGCAACCTTTCCAATATCCAATTGCCGTTGCCCACTCCTCCTCCAAAAGAGTTTGCATGTCTGCCTGAGTTCTTTGTCGAGGACATGACAGACCTGTTGCTCCACACCAGCAGATACAATCCTCAGGTGTGAACAATAATATCATGGGCAAGCAAAAGTTTGGGTCCATATGTCGCACTGTGTAGTACACTCTGATTTGAGGGTGATGTAGTCTTCATCAAGTCTGCTCTGCCTACGCCTACCAGAAATTCAGTTACCAAACAATGCATATCTTCTGTGTTGTGTCTCAACCTGTATTAGGGCTTTTGCACAGTTTTGCTTTGCTGTTGCTCTGCCCTACATGGAAACTTATATCAAGCTCTTCCCAGCTGATCTTTTTCCCACATGCATGCAGTTGTTAAGCTCTTCCCGGATGGATGAGATCATGTTGTTCCTGGTTGTCTTTATGGGAAGCCCAGCCTATGTGAAGAGCAGCCACCTCAGGTACAGATACTAACAGTCCATCAGATAGCAGCTTCCAAAATAGACAGGTCTGACCAACACCCCTGATTATGAGGGGATGTTAGGACCTTGATTTGCCACACATTTTACAACATATTCTCATTCATCCTTCTGCAGGTCTAAGATGTCAGAGGTACTCCATGTCTGGCTACCTCAGGTGATGATGCTTTTCACGACTGTACTGATTTTGTGTGTAGAACTGTGATCATAACCTGGATGGCCTCTGGCCAAGGTTTTCTAGCAGATTCTAATGCTAGTCCATGTTTTGCGTTCAGATATTCCCAGTTTATCAGTATGTGCTAATTAATGTAAATTCTGGTTCATCAGTACAGACATTGTTGAATAAGTAGACTGACATTTGTATGTCCTTCACTATTTCAGGAGGACGACATGGCCTCTTCAAGTGGCAGGCCAATGAGTGCACGCAGGTTGGTCAGCTTATCCCATAGAGTCTGTGATTGGAAAGCTTGACTGTACAGCCCTCATCTGTCCCGCCTTCTACTACTTGACCTGTACCCTCTAACCACAGGATGAATCCAAGATCTCAAGTTGGAAGTAGCCTTCAGAGTTTGTTCCAGGGCCACCCCATGGTCCTGGAGCATATGGTCCCTACCCTGTTGAGGCTGTACGTGGATGTTGAATTTACAGACCAGCACAACCAAGTAAGCTGTTGATGCAACAGCGTGTGTCTTCTGCATTATCCATTGTTTTTACACGGATCTTCTAGTCAGAGTTTGTCAGGACAAAGAATGATCCCCTCTCTCATAAAACCGTGCTCCTCCTGTACTTTAGTTCTACCAGAAGTTCAGTCTAAGGCAAGGGATTGCAGAGGTGCTGCAGTACTTATGGAATCAACCCTCACACAGGTAACGCTGGTTCACGCTTGAGGATGATTTGCTGACCTGTTACCTAACATGCATGTCTTTCTTGTTCCCATGTACCTTTTCCATGCTTGCTCTTATCAAACATGGTGTGGTTTCAGGGAGGTGTGGAGGAAGTATGCACTTCGGGAGGGTCATGGGACAGGGGAGTATGTGCGGTTCTGCAATATGCTAATCAGTGATTCAATTTACCTTCTTGATGATAGGTGGGTGATGTAAATGACAGGTAATGACACAACCATCTCATTGTGTGACTTAATATTTTGCGATGCCATTGGATGGGATTTCATGTCTTCAACCCAAGGATACTTTGATTTGAACAAATAATTCAGAAAATGACTGTGCTGAGCCTGAGATGTATTGCTGTTCTCAACAATTAGTTTTCCCTTTTTGCCTGCAGCCTTAAGAAGCTTCAAGACATAAAGGAGAAAGAAAATATTATGGGGGACCCGATTAGATGGCTAGCGTTGAGCAGTCAGGTGGGTGTAGCTAGTGGAGCCTTATGAGCAGTCAGGTGGGTGTAGCTAGCGGAGCCTTATGAGCAGTCAGGTGGGTGTAGCTAGTAGAGCCTTATGAGCAGTCAGGTGGGTGTAGCTAGTAGAGCCTTATGAGCAGTCAGGTGGGTGTAGCTAGTAGAGTCTTATGAGCAGTCAGGTGGGTGTAGCTAGTAGAGTCTTATAAAGTGATTGCTTCAGATTGTTTTGGTGCTGAAACATGAGAATAAAGAACCACTATTCAAGCTTTTTTGTTTTACTTACAAGTAAGATCACGAAACGAACTCATATTGCTGCCTTGCTTGTTCTGTGCTCAGGAGCAAAATGAAATGAGACAGTCACACTCTCAGACAGGAGAGCATTTGAAGACTATGCTAACATTTGCTCAGGTAACTGCTGTATACATGGATCCTAAGTTCATCATCCCAAAGCTAGGTCCGCGTACTGGTACTGTCTAGCTCCTGCGCATGTTTCTCCTTGAAACTGATGAGATTTGCATGATTCCACATTTTTGTGTCTAAAGATCTGAGAACAACCTGTGTGTGATTATATTTTTTCTTTCAGGGCACCATTCATTTGATGAATTTCACTACGGAGGAGGTACGGTATCATACATGTAATCTCATCATGTTGAACACTTTTCTAATTGCGGTCTAGTCCTTGAGGATACTTAATGAAATGTGTAGAGCGCATTCCCAGAATAAGATTTCTATTTTATGATGAGGCTACCGTGTTTCATAACGTTCCAATGCTCACAGACTTATTGACTCTCTTCATTAATCCTGGTGACACAGTGAGAAGATATTGTCCATGTCCTTCAGGTTACTTTGCCATTTTTGCTCCCTGAGATGGTTGACCGCCTGGCTGGCATGCTGAACTACTTCCTCAAGTTCTTGACTGGAAGTGAGAGGCGGAAGCTAGCTATCAAGGAGCCTGAGAAGTACAACTTCAGGCCGAGAGAGCTCCTTTTATCTATTATCAAAGTAAGACAGGGATCCAGGCATCTTCAAACTTGCCCAAATTCATGTCATTTTCTTGTTTCTTATGGGGTCCATATACAACAGAACTGAAAGCCTAGTCAAGAATTTTTCATACGCTCAGGCCATGAAGTGATAACTAAGTGACAACCTTACTTTTACCCATCAGCTGTTTATCACATCTGATAACTAAGTGACAACCTTACTTTTACCCATCAGCTGCTTATCACATCTGATAACTAAGTGACAACCTTACTTTTACCCATCAGCTGCTTGTCACATCTGATCCCATTCCTGGGTGGTGCTGCAGGTGTACTTGCACCTGTCATCTTCAGACAGACAGGGTGTCTTTGCAAAGGCTGTTGCTGCTGATGAACGTAGCTACTCGCCACAAATGTTCCCAGAGTCAGAGAAGGTGACACATCCTCCTCTGCGCTCCATGGTTGTGATGTTTAATATTTCTCAGACCTCTGCTGAAAATACTGCCTTGCCCATCAACGCAAGCGATTGGAGCTGGTTGCTGGATTGCATCTTGCTCAAACCTAACTCTGATATTGAGATCATGCACTAATGCAACAAATTGGTGGTCAAATATACGATCAAATGCCCTCCTGTTCTAACTCTCCTCACCTCTTCTCGCCTGTTGTTCATCACAGGTTCTTATGTCCTCTGGTCTGCTTGACCCGATACAGCATGCCCAGCTAGAGCAACTGAATCGCAGGGTAGAGGACGCTGCAGCTGCTGCACAAGAGCAAGACGATCTTTTAGCTGATCAAGACGTGAGCACATTTTATTTTCTAAGAGAGCATGGCTTAAAATGCTCAGATTCTGCGGGAATGTGGAGTCAGATGAATATAAGGAATTTCCATCTCTCAGCTTCAGTACCTGGATGAATTTGAGTACCTTTCATACGTGATGCCTATTGCCCTCTCGCATGCATGCAACATTCATGAATTGTGGTCATCTGGCTCCTCCCTTTCTATCACTGTAGATCCCCTCTGAGTACTTGGACCCCATCATGGCAACCCTGATGGTGGATCCAGTGCTCTTACCCACCAGCTCAAAGCTCATCATGGACAGAGCTCACATAGTGCGCCATCTGCTGTCTGATCAACGGGACCCTAGTACACGAGAGCCGTTGACACCTGACATGCTGATTCCACAGCCTGAGCTTAAGGCTCAAATTCAGGCTTGGGTCAAACAGACAGTTGCTGCAAAAAGAGCCAGTAAGGCCGCAGAAGCCCAACAATACGGTATCTGATTGCCCGCATTCTGGCCCACGTCCAGGAGCGGTAAAGCACGGGGAACTGGTCTAGTGGCATGATTCCTGCTTCGGGAGAAGCACCGTCTGATACCTTTCGGACATGCAGGAGGTCGTGGGTTCGATTCCCGCGTTCCCCCCAAACTTTTTGTGTATACCATTAAAATGATTTTGACAAGAAACAAAATTTATTTGTTAGTCAATGTTTTCAATGACTCAGTTTCTAGGATGAAAATTTGCTCTGTCATGCAAGTGTTTACACTATTCTTCTTGATTGAACAGCTTCTTGTAATAACAAGAGTATTCAGAAGTAGATGCTGAAAACAGATTCAACACGGATGCAATGTGACAAAACACTCCTGCCTTTTACCAGAAACTTAGGGCAGGTATTCATTGAGTCTTCTCTTTCAAGTACGGCAACATTAGTACTCAAAGTCGTAACATGATCAACAGTCTTCTTAATAACTCCCTCAATTGATTCTTTTTATTTGATTAGGTGAAGTGAACTATTCATTTGAAGCCCAGTGACTTCTGCACGTAACTAGGTACTCAACATGGCCTCGCCGGAGGCCTTGAAAATTCTAAGAGATCTTCAATCATCTCCTGATAACAGAGTGCGTGTATCATTATCCTTGGCACCCTAGTTTATGAAAATTACATAGGTACATGGCAGACACACTTGTCATGTCACATAAGCGCAGGTATGCGTGGACTGTGATACAAAGAATCCACAATGGGCATCTGTGAGCTTCGGGATTTTTATGTGCCTTGAGTGCAGCGGCAGACACCGAGGACTTGGAGTCCATATTAGCTTTGTCAGGTGATTTGTGTAAACATTTACGCATGCTGTTCGTAACGGATGCGTACTTAAGTAAAATTCTCGACATCTTCTCAGGTCCGTAACCATGGACGGTTGGTCGGCAGATCAGCTCAAAAAAATGCAGCTGGGCGGTAATGGGCGTTTAAACGGCTTTCTTAAGCAGTATGGAGTTGATAAGAACATGGATATCAAGGACAAATACAATTCAAAAGCAGCTGAGGTCCGATCTCTGTTCCTCTGCCATGTCATGTTGTCATTTTGCATTTTTGTCAATAACAGATGTCATTAGAAAGCTCAATACACACACACTTGCCTCTTCTCTCAGATCTTTCGTGACATGCTGAGAGCTGAGGTGGAGGGCCGCCCTTTTACTCCACCTCCCCCATCATCTGTGCCCCCACCTCAAAAGAGTGGAATTGCGAGCTCCGGCGTCAGCTCAAAATCATCACCAGCAGCTACTAGGGCAGGATCTAGAACAGCATCTGCCGCAAAGAATCTGGATGAGTGGGGAAACTGGGATGGAGATAATGTAAGGCATGCCTACAGTGATGTTCTCACTAAGGACATCAGCATGTAGACAACATTTCAGCATTGCCATTAGAAGGGATCCATAGTCATTGCTCGCATGACTTCTGCTGCAGAGTCAAGAAAGTAATGGAAGTAATGGTTTTAATGCCAAGTCAGAGTACACGAGAGCGCAGTACGAGACTTCTGCAGCAAATAAGGAGTCTTTTTTTGCGAGAAAACAACAGGTGCTGAACACATTCACAACTTTTTGTTGTCATCACTCTGTAGCGTTGCCTTGCAAAAGCATATGCTTTTCAAAGTCTGCTACTTTGTGTTTTCATTGCCTCCAACCTCGCAACTCTGTAACAAAGTTTTAAGACCATTCAAGGGAATATTGAAATCAAATTCATTCAATATTTAAAATTGTTCCTTGTTGCAGGAAAATGCCTCACGACCAGACAATCTTCCCCCAAGCCAGGGTGGAAAGTATGTAGGCTTTGGTTCCAACCCTGCTCCAAAACCACAGGCAGCTGCTGGTGTGGATGACGTCACCACCATGCTGTCTAAGGGCCTCTTCTCACTCTCCACTGCTGCTGTCAGCACTGTCAGGACTGGTACAGCTACCATCAGCAAGACGCTACAAGACAAGCAGGTATTGTATTATCTGGCTCAAAATTCATGTAGCATATTCTTCTGTAAGTCTCCATCTAACGTGTGACGTAAGGGCCTCAGTTAAAATGATAAACTGTTGTGAGGTGGTCATATTCTACAAATGGTTTTCAAAAGTTTTGTCTAATATATGACCAAGGATGGCTGTTTGCATTGCAGGTTGCAGAAGTTATGTCAGCAAATGCCAAAGTCCTACAAGAGAAGGCTGCGGTGGCAGCACAGGTAACACCCTCATCCTTCCTTTCATGTCCAGCAGTACAGGTAACACCCTCATCCTTCCTTTCATGTCCAGCAGTACAGTGCCTGCTTGGTATCTTAAGCACCATTCTGAATCTTAATAAGGCAGGAACACCCAGCTGACATGATGTTTTACAGTAAAGGAACACGGCATGCAACAATCCTGTTGAAGTCCTGATTGCCTCTCTATCTGGTATTGCTCTGCAGACTGGTTGGACTGGCCTCATGAGCATCTACTCCACGGTAGCCTCAGGAGTAGAGAGTGCTGCAAAGGCCAATGGTTACAATATAGACTTGGGGGCGAAAGCTGCCAAGTCAGCTGTTAGTACCTCTAGCAATAGATCTAACAGCCAGCAGTATTACAGAAGCATTGATCGTGACCGTGGTTACGGAGAGGAGGAGGAGATGGAGGGAGTGGGCCAAGAGGGTAGGCATGAGGATGGTTGGGGAGGGGCGAGTAAGGAGAAGGCCAGAATGGGTGGTGGATGGGAGGATGAAGATGATGGATGGGAGGATCATAGTCGTGGTGCTTCAACTGCTACCGCTGCTCCTCGGAGCACTGCTGTTGCTGCGGCACCATCAGGAGTGGGTGCAAGGAGGAAAGAAGCGGACGGGGACTTCATCGGCTTCGATGATGGTGGCGATGACGATGGTGAGGTTCAGCACACACATACCCACAAGTACTTTCGAGCAGTCAGCATCTAGAAGTTGAGTGGTGCACAAGAGTGACTGAGTGATGAGTCCACTGGCACTTGAGTGGTGCACAAGAGTGACTGAGTGATGAGTCCACTGGCACTTGAGTGGTGCACAAGAGTGACTTAGTGATGAGTCCTCTGGCACTTGAGTGGTGCACAAGAGTGACTTAGTGATGAGTCCTCTGGCACTTGAGTGGAGAAAAATGTGATAGAGCTCAATGGTCATCTCTTGCCGCAATCATTTTTTGATGATAGCCTTCATCCTTCTTGCCTTTTATGTCATAGAGAGGTCATCTCCTTGGCTTCACTCTTGCAGGCTGGTCACCAGAAAAGAAGGTCACTCCACAGAAGCAAGCGCTGACCAAGCAGGGAGGGAAAACGCCTCCATCTGGTGCGCGTCAAGCTGCACAATCCGGTGAGAATTCATGAACATCCAACAGCTGAAGGTAGAAGAAAACATCATAGCTTTTGCAGGCAACAGGATTCAGTTTTCATATACTCTTAAATGTCTTCCAATGCCCTTGTTCAATGTGCTCTTATGAAATGTGGTTAAATGTTGGCAGGTGCTGATCATCAATCTGCTGATCCTGCGGAGGAAGATGCTTGGGGGAAGTGGTAGTGACTTTGTTAATTAGGCAGTTGTACCTCACAAACTATAATCCTCTCAGACTTATGTAGAATTTAGATTCCACCATTTGTACGTAACTACGAGTCTCAGGCTTTAGTAGTGAAGTAGAAATCTGTGAGGTCTGTGATTGTTTATTATGAACAGTGCTGTTTCTGAAGGATTTTATATATTGAGCTTCTTCCACTGTTTACAAGTAAGTGTGTGATCCGCTTATCTCAGCATGCGTTAATATTGTATATGGACCTCCAAGTACAGGCCTGATGCTACATGAAGACCGCATAGGAGACTGGCGTGGTCAGGATTGTCATGCAGCACCTCATATTAAAAAAAGTAATTGCTAAGCCCTTGTATATAAGTAGAGGCTGTAGCAAGACTAAAGATTACAAGTGTTTAAGACTGAAGAGGTAATACACAGGCAAGGCAAGCATGCTAACTACAGAAGCATCTGCTGCTATGCTACCCCCCTGCATTGTCATCTACGGTTAGCCTGTCAAGGAAATCTACATCCGCAGGCATAAAATGAATATCGTGCACTAAGCATAAACTCTCTATCAATTAATTTCCATGGAAGCATTTCAAAAAGCAAAGTTAAAAGCTGCACTATTAGCAAAAGGATGGTCACGATGTCTCTGGTCCAAAGTTATCACAAGCCCTTTTCATCCCACTCTATAACGCTTTATGCTCCAAAAGGATCTGGTCCTCCTAAGTGCCCCTTAGGGGAACTCATCGTGGCTTTCAGGTGAGCTACATTAGCCTCCAGAGCCTCTCTCTCACGGCGAGCAGAGATCAGGTCCCCTTCCAGATCCTGGATGCGACGCAGAGTAGCTTCCCGAGCTGCACTCAGGTTGGAGGTGTTCTGTGCAGAAATTCAGTCCAGACAGAAGTTAAGTGCTAGATGTGACAGAACTAACTCTGCAGGTTCTGTATTAAGCTGACTCAGTCACACACTGACTTCACAGAAAGTGCGTGCTTTAACCTGTGGCATGCAAGACAGTATGCATGTATGAACATCCGTATGTTCCCATCGCATGGAGGCTGCCTATCATTCTTTTTGAAGTGGATACATGATCCCATTGCATGGAGGCTGCCTATCATTCTTTTTGAAGTGGATACATGTTCCCATTGCATGGAGGCTGCCTATCATTCTTTTTGAAGTGGATACATGTTCCCATCACATGGAGGCTGCCTATCATTCTTTTTGAAGTGGATACATGTTCCCATTGCATGGAGGCTGCCTATCATTCTTTTTGAAGTGGATACATGTTCCCATCGCATGGAGGCTGCCTATCATTCTTTTTAAAGCTACAAATATGTTTTCAGAATCTTATATCACAGCATGCAGACAACAAGGACTCACGCTTCCCACTGATGAAGGTGGAGGAGATGTAAGGTTGATGCGGCCATCCAGCATGACTACTTGCTCATCAACAGAGAGGGCGGCCTCCTTGTCACGAATGTTGTCCTCCAGAGTCATGGCAGCAAGGTCCAGGGAGTTGATTTCTTTGTCCACAGCACCCAGCTAACAGGGAAAGAGCGGAGAGAAGAGGAAGAATATCAGCCTCAGGGCCTAATTATACAGTTTCAGGACAGTATTCACAGGGGGGAGGGGAGACCTGACAACCAGGTGTAGAGAACCCGGTCCTGTGTGCAGCTCCTTTTTTGGTGGAAATATTACCTTGTGGCTGAGTTGCGAGGTGACTGCATTGAGGTGAGCAATCTCTCTGGCCAGGGCGGCCTCAACGTCATCAGCCACCAGCTCCCTCTCAGGGCGTGCCTTGCGAGCAGCAAAACGCTCCTTTGCTTGCATGAGGGGGCCCCTGCATGCCAGAAAAGAACAGCCACACTTTAGCTCAATGTGACAAACCAGAGGTTGTTTTCTCACTGTCAATAAGCCTAGGATCTTAACCATATACTGCTAGAAGGTATTTCTTCAAGACAAAGGAGGCACAGGGTTGGACCTGGCAACTGAGGTACATGTGTGCATTTAGCCGTAGGTTTTCCACCTCTTTGACTCCAAAGCATGTGCCAGGCTGCTCCTCTGGGACTCAGCCTTAGCTCCCTCTGTCCTCACTCGCTCCAACTCCCTTTGCAGGTGGTCTCGGAGGCCTTGGGTGGCACCCAGCTTAGACATCATTTGATAATTCAAGGTACGCGAGATCTCATGCTCCGTGGAGCGAGAGTTCAGGATGGAAGTCCTGACGGCTTTCCGCAACCTAGACATTAAAGAAGAGGAGACAGCTTAGGCACACTCTTCTCACTAAATTCTACCACTAAATACACAGCACTTTGAAGGGTACTCCAGGAGCCCTAACAACTACTCAAAATGGCGTTTTTGAGAGTACTGTATTGGGAGAGCATCAGCTAAAGCGGAAAACTTGTACGTATCAAGTATTCAGGTTAGATCATGGCACCTGATGGAGTCAGTTATCCAGTGCCTGGCGAGCTTGATGTTGTCCTCCGTGCTGGTCACCCAAGTGTGGGGAGTCTTCAGCTTTGTGTCTGCTCTGCGGCGAAGGCTGCCTGCCTCCCCCAGAGTGCCATCAGGCAGGATGCCCAGCACCTTGCTATCCACATCAATGGCCTCAGTCTTATCCTGAAGGTCACCCTCAAGTCGTTGACGTACCATGTCTAGCTGGGCCAACTCCCGATCAACATGATTGATGGCTCGCTTCACCTGCAACCAGGTACCTCTTTCAACATCATGAATGCTTTTCTGTCTCACCTGATTATGCTTCTCCTACCTCTGTCAAAGAGCTAGAAGATCATTCAGGGCATCAAATGAATGAGATATATGGATGGGACTTTGACAGGTTACAAGCATACTCAAGGCAGCCTAGACGGTATACGCTGACCTTACAATAATTCCATGCAAGACTAAGGCATTGTGGCTATCAGCACTGTTGTGTACTTATGGATGTAAAAAAAAATCTCCCAACGTCACATCATTCTAGCTTTTACGAGCTTCGGAATATCATTAAGTAGACCTGCACAGGTAAAAGCATACAGCTGCACACCTTCTCATAGAAGGCACTAACGAATCCTTGCTGCTTGAGCAACAAACCCTCTACATCATCCATTGTCTTCTCCCTTAAGGGCCTGCCATTGCGGACCTGCCACAGAATTTTTGTGAACATGAAATGACCGTGATGTCAAATGCAGGTATGGCCCCAATCCTACTGCTTTGTTGGTAAGTAGATTGCAGGAAAACAGAGCTGCACAGCATTACCTGCAGTCTTGATTCATTGATGCCTTGCTTCTCCTGCACCCTTGCAAGGCGCTGCTCCAAGGAAGATTTGATTTGGATGCAAAGATCCCTCTCAGCTAGGGTGTCATTAAGTGCTGACTCCAAAGCGTTCTGTAGAGTGAATACAAGAAATACTTTTACACAACGCCTTTAGGTGTAAGTAATAATAATGATAAAACGCCGAAGCGTAGCTTGACGTAGAGGACAGAAGAACTCTGCCTCACCGTTAAAGTATGTGCATGTGGAACAACATGAGTTAGGACTATTACGGGAGTCATTCGGGCTATCATTCGATCGATGTCGCCGATAAGTAAGAATACAAGCATTGCACATTGCTAGACCATGTAGCTACCTTCAGCTGATCAGTTTGACGAATCTTGGTCCGCAAAGCTTGCTCCACAGTTTTCACATCGCTCACTACCAAGTCAACCGCAGCCGTCTGTAAAAACAATAGAACTTAGAGACGGTAATGATAAGTGGACGTGTAAAGATAATACCTGCAGCAAATTGCTTGAGTGGCGCAGAGTGCTAGACATAAGGTTCTCAGCATTCCCCATCTCCATGGTCTTGGCAGTCTGAATACGCAAAATATATGAGGTGTTACTACAGAACCAGATAATGACAAATGAAATAATATTGATAACCTAAATGTGCTTGTACTATATATCTTATCAGTCTTGCTGATGATAAATGTCTTGTCTAATATTAATCTATCCATTACCTCTTGTTGCCAATCGAAAGGGCTGCGATATTGGCCTGGTTGGACGCATTCCTTCTTTTGATTGATGATGCGAAAGTTCTGAAATAAATGGAATTAAATGCTGAGATATCACCAATAAATGCCCAGAGCATAAGTTCCTCAACATGTTGAGATTACACACACAACACTTACAGCAATGTTAACACCATTTGTAGAGTGACCATACTGAGAAGGCGACATGATGATACAGTATCACCGTGAACACTTGCAGGGCAGATTTGGATGACTGTTGGGTTTGCTGTACCGCAGTTGCCGTTAGTGTGGATTACACTCAAATTCAACCTCTGACCTATATTGATTCATTGAGTGCATCATGCTGAACGCAACAAAAGTCCAATGTAGTGTACTTCGGCCGTGTGCTGCAATTCCGGAGGACGTTCAGGGCATTCGGCGATCTAGAATGACCATACAAAGGAAACAGCTACAGAAAAGAATTCAGAAGAACTATCAAGGCCAGCTGTTAAAGGTTAAGTCATGTCATGGCTCAAAAGCTGTAGCTACCATGCAGAATCTAACAGACTGGCTGCCTCCTGAACAGTGCAGGAATCTTCTGGTGGTGAAGATGGGAACCTTGTATTTGAACTGAAGCTCAATGATCCTCGAACACTGGCTTACGCAGCAGACATGAAACAGAGAGCACACCTAAATCGCAAGCTCTTGACCAAGATAAACTCATTGTCATCATGGCAAGATTTACAAGTCATCGTCGACAACCATGATAGAGAACTCACTTATATCACTGTCAGCCACATCTGTGCCCATCTTCCAAGGATCCAAGTGGCAAGTGAGTCACAGCTGGCAGAGGGCCCCCCTTTCAGCCTTCTTAATGCTCTCAGTAGCCTTGTGCTCACTCATGCACACTCCTTCCAGCCTCAACATTATGCGCAGTGTGCCAGTGGCCTAGCAGCTGTGAGCTTTAAGGATCATGAGTTCTGGAAGGAGCTGATCAGAGCATCCTCAAGACGTCTGGTGTCCTTTACAGCCCCCTCCCTTGCATCCCTCACTGCATCAGTGGCTACTGCAGGGTTTATGCCAAGCTTGGGATGGGTCCAGGCTTGTGAGCGACAGCTGGCCAGGTAGGACCAGTTTAAATATGGTCAATATAAACATTTTGGAGATTTAATTCAACCTAATTTAGGGCCACATTCGTAGCTGACTTAGGGCCACATTAGTAGCTGACTTATTTATCAGGTTCAAAGAGATAAAATGCGCATGTCTCAAGTTGTAAGCTTGGAAGGTTTCTGAGATATTGGGTTTCCATGTTCATGCCCTCTTTCTAAGGCACATCCACAATGCAAGCCCCGAGGTTCTGTCCGCCATGCTCTGGAGCTGGGGAACTTTCAACTACACCCCTAAGAAGAAGGTTATTGACGGGACTAAGATGATGCTACGGGATGCCATGAAGCACCACAAACTGAGCCCCCAGCTCCTGCTGCAGGTTAGTGAGGAAGCAGATCAAGGACATGCATTGAATACAGACAAAGAGAAGACATGCAGGTGGGATGAATCAACCAGGCTCTTCGAAAGGTCTCTAATGGCGTATGAGGCTGAACCCTGCAGCCTGTTGTCAGAGCAATAGTAAAAGCTTTAAACAGCAGAAGCCTGTGTCCTCATTGACTGATATGATCTGCACTGCTGCCCTCATGTAGGAGTCCCCTCTTCTTACCTGAGTTTTGTTCATACTTATGGCAGATCCTGTACGGCATGGCCCGCCTCACAGCCCACCACCCTGGTGAGCGCTGGCTACTGGCTTGGGCCAATGAGTTTGCTCCTCACATGCGGTACGCTCACCCGGCAGTCCTGGTGGAGGTGCTTCTGTCTCTAGTATCACTGCAGGTAGTGTGATGAGGTCAATGAAGTGAAAGGCTAGCAGTTGTTTTGCCAATCTAGATGCTTCAAATGTTGCTGTGCATTGCGCAGTGCTTACAGCCCGCATCAGCAATGTTTTTATTTTTCTTTTCAGACTGCAGATTTCAATAAGTACTTTTAAACTTCGAGAGTGTTTTCTGGTGAAAAAGGATGTATCATCCTCCCTCTTCATTGATAATTTCAGTTTCAGCCAACACAGCAATGGATGGGACACATTCTGCGGTACATGAGTCAAGGACTAAAGGACCCCCCTAGGCAGCGAGCAGTACAGGGACAGCAGCAGGGAACTCCAGATGTGCTGCCTGCTAGACAGACGCTTGACAGCTCTTTTGATTCTGATGTTGTCCTCTCAGTTCCCATGAGTCCTACCATCCTGACTTCAAACTCCAGTCATATAACAGCTTCACCTGAGAGTTTAGACAACTTAGAGGACCAAGATCTGCAAGCTTTGCTTGAGTGGGAAGAAGACGATCAGGACTCCTTACTTGAGGCAGAAGCTGAGGAGGAAGGTGGCTTACATTATTCCAGTAGAGTACAAGACAGCAAGGACTGGAGTTTTGCAGAGCAAGGACAAATAAAGAATGACTATGGGCTGGAATCTGAGAGGAAGGGAAGGTGTGATGCGAGAGATCCTCAAAGGGATGAAAGAAGAGCTGCTAGGGAAAAGGATGCTCAGAGGGAGCAGGGATTTATTTTCGACAGGCTAGAGGGGCCCTCAGGTGCAACTGTTCGTGGGGAAGAGGAAGAAGAGGACTATGACTCTCTTCTTGAGCATGAAGAAGTAGGAGAAGAGGACAAGGATGAGCTAGAAGTTGAGGGAGAGTGGGAAGAGGATCTGGACTCTCTTCTTGGCGAGGATGACTATCTCTCTAGCGATTTTGAATCTCAGGCAGGAGAAGATCATCATATGAAAATATCAGAATATGATCAAACTGAATCATCAGTGGACGGGTTCAATCAAGGTACTGGTAGTGCCATGCAGTACAGAAGGCACTACACCATTGCAGATTCTCAGCATAAGCTACCAGACATGGAGAACAGTAGCGTGTGGCCAGAGGCTACTGCATCTGATGCCCTGTCACCATATACACTTGGTGGGGTTGATTACTGGGACAACACAGCGTACTCAAGTGTCAGTGACTTTGAGCTCAGCTGTGTGCCAGCACCTGACCTCCAGCTCCTGTGGCAACAGGGTGCCCCAGCCAGCCAGCATGTCAAAGTTTACGCAACCCAGGCCGCTCATCCTGGACTGGCTTCGGAGCCAACCCCTTCATCTGGCAAGATTGTTGCATCACAACCAAAGTCAGCAGTACAGCCTTTGAGGAAGCAGCCCACAGGGCAAGACAGTACTGATGGTGGTGCCGAACCTGGCAGCTCCTCCACGCAGGCAGTACATTCCAACCACCAGCACCGCTTCCTATCTTGGCGCCTGAGCCAGCGTGACACCATGCGGCAGCAGCCTACCACTCTAGGGCCCCTTCAGCTTGCCCAGCTGGCGTGGTGTCTGGACACGCTGGACTACCTTCCGGAACCTTCTTGGATGAGCAGCTTCATCTCCAGAGCTGAGGCTGGCCTTCCTCAAGCTGGTCCTGCTGAGTTGGCAGATCTACTACAAGTGTGAAGCTAGCAAGTGGTGCATTTGTATTTAAATGAATGTGGCATAATTGTTGTTGCTTCCAGAACATGTGTGATGACAATGCAGTATAGAAGTACCATCCTACATCCAGGTTGCCCACTAGACAGTGTGTTGAGTTTCTGATATTGGTCATGATGGTTTAGATTGAACCCTTCCTTGTCTACTGTTGATTCCTACAGGGTATCGCCGGTATCGATTACCTTCCTGATAATGCCTTTATGGGGGCTGCGGTACACAGACTCTGGCAGCTGGCTCCGGGCCTGCCAGCTGAGCCATTGAGGCGTTGCCTAAGGGCGCTGATGAGGATTGGGTGCCGCCCGCCCGCTGAGTGCCTGGATGCCATGATTGCTCGCGCTTGTCAAGTGGCGTCTGGTCTAGGTCCTCTGGGGATCTGTGATGTGATGATAGCTGCCATCTATCTCTCTGAGGGCTTTGAGGCTAGCAATACTAACCACGAGCTAACTCACAACGCAGTTTCAACAGCCTCCTCCTCTGCTCTGGGATCCAGTGGTGAAGGCAACTCTTCAAGTGCATTTTCATCATCTTCTTCAATCCCTAGTTATGCTGGGAAGAGTGCACAGTCCCATCCTCACAAAGCACTTGGTTCAGCTCAACCTTATCCTACAGCTTGGTCAGATATCCTGGTGGAGACATCCCTTCCCTTGCTCCCAACCTTCCCTCCTGACAGACTAGCAGGCATTGGGTGGTCAGTAGCACTGCTGGTGACACACCACCGAGCAAACAAACCTTCGGAGGAATGGCTTCATGAGTGGCTGGTGTGCTGCCGGGCGAGATTCAAGCTGCTGGATGCCAGGGACCTGGCGACTGTGGCATGGGCTGCCAGCTGCCTACGGCACCGCCCAGGGCCAGTTTGGATTGAGGAGTTCACACGAGAGGCTGGCCGTCGGCTGCGCTTCTTTGATGCCCAGGTACATATGTTAAGAGAAGATGATGCCTACTAGGTACATATGTTAAGAGAACATGATGCCTACTAGGTGCATATGTTAAGAGAACATGATACCCACTAGGTGCATATGTTAAGAGAACATGATGCCTACTAGGTACATATGTTAAGAGAACATGATACCCACTAGGTATATATGTTAAGAGAACATGATGCCTACTAGGTACATATGTTAAGAGAACATGATGCCTACTAGGTACATATGTTAAGAGAACATGATGCCTACTAGGTACATATGTTAAGAGAACATGATGCCTACTAGGTACATATGTTAAGAGAACATGATGCCTACTAGGTACATATGTTAAGAGAACATGATACCCACTAGGTACATATGTTAAGAGAACATGATGCCTACTAGGTACATATGTTAAGAGAACATGATGCCTACTAGGTGCATATGTTAAGAGAACATGATGCCCACTAGGTACATATGTTAAGAGAACATGATACCCACTAGGTACATATGTTAAGAGAACATGATACCCACTAGGTGCATATGTTAAGAGAACATGATGCCCACTAGGTACATATGTTAAGAGAACATGATCAAGGTTGCCAGGTTTATCAATTGCAAGTCTGGTAGCGTAATCTTGCTGGTAGAGTAATCTTGCTGAGCAAATTCGGCCACGACTTCAGTATTAGACATGAAGAATTATCTGAATTGCTCAAGTGTGTGACTTCAAATTCCAATCGTTTGAAATGCAGAAGTGTGAGATTCAATCGTTTAACTCCCACAATCTGCTTCCAGGCCCTCACTGACTTATGTTGGGCTCTGGCCAGTTTTGGGTTCACACCTGATGACAGCTGGCTGCAGCGACTTGAGGCGGAGTTGATGAACAGAAGTGTGGAACAAGCAGCCACCTCATCTAACGTCCGCAATACAGGCAGTAAAACTCATAAGAATGTGAATGAATCCCTTGTGTTGTCAGGGGAACTAGACCAACCAGACAACCAACCCGGCACAGAAACAGATAGTAGTAGTAGTAGTAGTAGTAGTAGTGGGCCGGCTCAGTACTTGTTGCTGCCTCATCATATGTCTGTGATATTGTGGGCTCTTCAATGCTTCAAATGGGTACCTAGGCAGCAAGGTTTTGTCCAAGCTGCAGAAAGCATGTTTGTGTGCAGTGGATCGCTGTAACCATTGCGGTGTCGACCATGCCTCGGCAATGCATGGAACATGATTTGTATTCAAGTCATGCATGGCTCCTCTCAACAACAAAACAAATCTTTGAGTTAAGCTTACCTGTGAAACTAAGGAGTGCTTGCAAATATGTAAAGAGTAATATTATATTGTGTGAAAGTGTGAGATACTTCACGTTGTAGTGCATATAAACTCTACTACATAAGTGAAAAGGCAATGGTGTCCACCCATCCACCTGGGAGGTTTAAAATAATACGGCGTTATGTCACAAGTACTCTTTGATATTTTTTCAGACAACTACTGCGGGACAGTGTTCTCTACTTCTTCCCTCCAGGTCCTGAGAATGCAGACGCTAGTGCACTCAAAAACCCTCCATTTGTGGCAACTGTTTTCGAGCCTTGAATATTAGGGTTGACCATGCTGATTGGATTACTGATAGAGATAGGGTTAGACGTCACAACCTGTTAAACAAGTATGTACCAGGGTCAAGAAGCCGCTCTTATGATAAAGCTTATGAGTCCTCTTGCACCTTCAGTTACGAGGCCTTGCATTTATCATCCTAAGAAACTCTTTGAGCTGTACATGAGACAAGTCATGAACCATCCCCAATCCCCTGCATTACTGTTACATATACTCAATCACTATCTTATCAATGAAGCTAACCCATTAAAAACAACACTGAATGAGGGAGCATTCTCACCTTGATACCTCCAGAACCAACTATGGTGGGTGTGCTGGGACCAGCTTGCTGTACAGGTCTAGGAGCTGGTTGCGGCTGTGGCGCAAGCTGTGGCACAGGGTTCTGTACTGGAACCAATACCACTGCTACAGTACATAAAGAAAGTTTATGAAACTAGCTAAGGACAAAGATTTATACAGAAAGAACACAATATTATACCCATACAACAGAGATATAGATCCTCTGAATAGCCCAAGCTTGTTTGCAATTACCGTACCAGGCACTACAAACACACAAACATACTGTTACCTGAGGGTGCAGGCGCAGCCTGAGGCAAGAAGTGGTTCTGCAAGGCAGTAAGGAAAGGTCCAGTGTTCTCCTGGACATTGGGTGAAGTGCCCTGCTGCTGCCCTTCCCCAACAGTAGACTGGACACTGGCAGGTGCGCCCCCAGGCTGAACATCAGGAGCATTGGTATTAGCATTGACAGCAGCTGCACCAGGAGGAAGAATGCCTGCTGCTGTCACAGGTACACTACCCTGTGCAGATTGGGGTGCAGCAGCAGTGTAAACGCCCTGGGCCTGTTGGTTTGGGAAATCTGATGGTACAGGAGGCTGCACTGCTGAGAGGACCTGATAAGGAGCTGCTGGAATGACCGGCTGCAACGTGACGGGATTGATTGGTTGAGTTGGTTGAGTTGGTTTAGTGTAGTCTGTACTGGCTACCATGGCTGTTGAGGTGGGAGTGCTGTACTCATAGCTCTGAGAGTGAGGCTGCTGCTGCTGCTGCTGCTGAAGGTACTGCAGGTACTCTTGGTACTGAGCAGCATTGAAAGGAGGTCCGCTGTTGACTGCTGCAGGAGATTGTGGATAAGGTGTGGAAGCAGCAGAGCTGCCGCTGCCAGGTGCCTGACTCGGAACTGCTGTTTGGGAGGGGACATCATTTGGTGTCAAGCTTATGGTGGATCCAGCCCCAGTTGCACCAACAGTCACACCCGTACCGCTGAGTAGCCTCCCAATGGGCATCATGACACCTGGGGGGGGAGGTTCAGATTTTACTGAGGTGTTGAATTCAGATGGCCCTTCTGCTGCCTTCACAGTAGTCGGGGGGGTGATCAGTGAGGACACAGGCGCCTGTCGCCGTGCAGCCTGAGAGCCTGATGAGGTACCTGGAGGATTCACTGCCTGAGATCTTGAGGCACCAGCATAATTTACTCCTTCAGGTTTTGAGGTACCAGGTGGATGCACTGAGTGAGAATCTGTACTGCTGACTCCTCCAGTACTATCATCTGATCCCAGGAGCCCATGTTGATCTGAATAGTCTGAGGAGGTGCCTATATCCCCTGGCGGTCCATCAGAAGCACTCAGCAGATGATTCTTACTCAACAAGGCATTAAGTAAGGGCCAATGTTGCAACTGAGAGGGAGGTGCAGCAGCAGCAGCGGGTAGCGGGACAGGTGCCGGTGGGTTCACACCTAGAGCTGCCAAGGCAACCAAATCACTGGTATATGGCGTGGTGGTTGCCACAGATCCAAGAAGGTTACGCACTCCTTTGCTGTGTGATGTATCACCAGGAGCATTGCTGTGTGATGTACCTCTAGGAGATTTGCTGGTCAATTCAAAGGCTATATGGGTGTCACCCTCCTGCTGTGCATGACCATTTGCAGCCTTTTGTGGTACTGCAGCACTACGAGAGCAGTGTAGAGGAGCAGTGAGTCTCCTGCCTAATATTCTGCTGTCCTGCTGCTCCTCATACCTGGCCACAGGCACCATACTGTTGATCGGCGTCATGTAAGTACTGACTGGGTTGGAGAAGGTGATCCCAGCCATATCATGCACTGATGGAGAGTCTGCAAGGTAGTTTGAATGTGAGCTGAGCAATCTGAGGGGGCTCCTGCTGCTGCTGGTTGAAAGGAGCATCCGCCTCCCATCTATGTCATTATCATATTCCTCTTGCTCTATGGCTACAGGCACCATGCTGTCAAAAGGGACCAAGTCGGTGCCGACTGGATCTGAGTAGAAGCTCATTCCTGACATGTCATGTACTAATGAGGTGTCAGCTGCATGGCTGGCTTTACCTAACCATGAAACTGCTTTGTCACTCTCAGGAATGCCGCTGCTGTTGCTGCTAAGTGACAGAGCTCTCCTACCGAACATTCTGCTATCATGCGTCTCCTCAGGCACCATGCTGTTCATAGGCGTCCTGTAAGTATTGACTGGTTTGGAGAAGGCAATCCCTGCCATGTCATGCACTGATGGAGCCATTTTCATATCATCAGTGGAGGGTGTTGTTTTGTGCTCATGTTGGTGCTCTGACTGCATGGAGAAGTGGTGCTGCTGTTGTGATAGGGTGCTAAGGCTAGAGTGCAGCCTTCGCTGCTCTCTTCTCTTGTTGTCATCAGTCCCTGCCTGCTGCCGCTGCTGCTGCTGCTGCTGAGGTGCCAATGATGTGGCAGCTCCACTGTGGGAGGGCATATGTTTAGAGTTGAGGACCTGCCAGTCCACAGAGTAATCTAATTCTGCAGCAGTTGGTGTACCAGCTTGTTGTAAAGCAGTAGACGTTGTGGCAGGTACATATGCTGGTACATATGCAGGTACATATGCTGGTACAGGTGAACCAGTTAATGGCAAATCAATGGCCGTGGGGCTGGGAGTGTCTGTTGGTAACGAGGTGGGGCTACTGCCAGAGCTGTCAGTAGAGGACTGATTCCAGAGCGCCTTGCTAGCTTGATATAAGGCTGCTTGCGTGGTGGCTAGGGCAGAGGCATCAATGAGGGCAGAGGTCATATCCCAAAGCACTGGAGCAGCAACCTCTGGATTAGCAGGCGGCCTGTAGCAATATGAAGGTGATTATGGGTGCATATATATGGCTATATCTTGTAGTGTGTTAGGGTATAGATAAAGGGCAGTAAGTGTCCCCATCACAGAAAGGAGTTAGGAGTTAAGAGTTAGGGTGTAGATAAAGGATAAGTGTCCCCATCACGGAATGGAGTTAGGGGTTAGGAGTTAGGGTATAGATAGAGGGTGAGTGTCCCCATCACAGCTAAGAGTTACATGTTAAGAGTTAGGGTGTAGATAAAGGGTAAGTGTCCCCATCACAGCTAGAAGTTTCCTCTGGCAATGCAAGTCTCTAAATTAATGAGCATCATTTTTAATGAATACTTCTTAAAAAAGCATCAAGACTGCCGGAGCTCGATGCATGATATAATATCGAGCTCTAGCTGCTGACTCACCCTGAGCCTAGCTGCACTGCGTAGGCAGTATTGTCTTGCAGTTGAGCTCTCCTTCCACTCCCTTGAGAAGGCTCAGAGGATGCAGCCACCTTGATGACCTGATCAGCTTTATTTACAGAGCTTTGATCACCGCTCCTCACTACAGGGGCATCTGGTCCTGCTGATGCACCTTGTTGCTGAAGGTCGGGTACAGAATGAGGGTTTACAATGCTAGACCCTGGTACTTGGCTGTTTGTGGAGTAATCAGGGTGGACATGTCCAGCACCAGATGATGACTGTCCTAGCTGATTAGCAGGTTGAGGTGCAGCTGTCACTGATGGTGGCCTGCTGCTGCTGACCCCCGGACCACTCCCACCATTATTGCTATTGTCATTGGACTGAGATGCTTCAGCTGCACTGGCAAGCTGTAAAGCGTCTTGAAGGGCGCCCATTGCAGAATCTGGTATGGGGGCAAGCTTTGAGGTATCCAGCAAGTCTGGCAGAATGTCATTGAAGTCTGAGGCTGCAGTATCGCCGTCTGAGTAATCTTTTAGAGACCTGTGGCATGGTGGGAAGAAATTGCGGGTGCAGCATATACTTGGATATCAGAAAAAGATTGGGGCTTGCCTTCTTGTTTGACCTGTTCTAAGACCAACTTCTCCAGGCACTCCCCTTGTGACAGCTCCACAGGTTACGACCTGATGCACAACATACCACCAAGTGCACAACATCAACATTTGCCATTTGAAAACGAGCCCAGAGTATGTCATGTCAATTCGTTTTTGATAATGAAGCTGTCTGTTCATAAAGCTGAAGGCACATATTCACAAGTTTACTTTCCATTGAAGATTGCTGTTATCAACGTCGGATGTTTTAGATAAAAACGGCCCTTTGAATGCCATATTTGATGCTTCATAGAGTCATCATCACGAGAATCGAGCGCTCGAAATCTTTGATGCATGTCACTTATCTGCAAATATCAAGATACGTAGCAGGATGTATAATTGTTTATAGAGTATGAAATTTTTAAAATTTACTCTGGCACCAGACGTAATACTCTAACAACTTGCTCCGAAAGATTGTACCCTGACTCTCAGTGTCATTTATTCAATCAGGCCAGTGTCAAAAGGAATCATACATGAGTATTACAGCAATAGGAAGAAATTGTGGTAATCTAAACTCTTGATTCTCAGGCTCTTCATCTTACATAGCTGCAGTAGTTGTAACATCAAAACGTCTTTATAACGCTTGGATAAGGAAGAAAACATAAGCCCTAGAAGATAAGAGGTAAAAGGGAGGAGGAAATAAGAGGACGGATTATGACAGGCAAGGAAAAGGGAGGAAGTGGAGAATGAAACTCATAAAATTAGTGCCGTTGTCAAGATATTTGAACCCTGCAGTAAAAAAAATATGTAGAAATATGTAGAAAGCCGACAAAAATGTACCAAAAAAAGGATAATCAAGTATGTTATATGTCATCTAGGTCCAAATCTTCATCTAAAGATGAGAGCAGAGCATTCTTCAAGCTAGTTGACTCTCCCATGCACTTGGGGAAGACTCTTGGGGTAGCAGAAAGCTGCCTCTGAGGTCCGGCGGCAGGAAATGCAGGCCAGCTTGATTTGCAAGCATTGCCTACTACTACTGGTAAAGGCTGCTGATTATCCTTCACATCATCCAACCTCTGACGCTTGACCTCTGGCACAGCCTGGCTCAGTCCCAAGAAAATGTCTAGAATATTAGCAGCGCTCTTTTTTCCTCCTGCTTCTGCCATACTGTTGGTATCACTCACCAGCAAGTCTGCAACGTTCTCAGGAGGGGGGTTGAAAGCTTTGGGTACAGATTTTAGGTTACATTGCATGCTGACCTTGCAAGGCTCATAATTGATGTCAAGAGGAGAAGGAGATGTCCTTTTTTGGTGGATTTCAGGAAATGCCTTGTGAGCTTTGTCTTCTGAGCTATGGCACGAGTTGTTGTGTGTTGAAGATAAGTTAGAGTTTGGGGCTGGGGCCAGAGGTCTTGGAATAGCAGCGTTGGAACGCCGTTGTATCTCCTGCTCAGTTGCTTGCATAGAAGAATGGTTTAAAATGCCTCCTCTATCATCAGAGGCACCTCCTTTAAGGTTTTTAGGATGGCAGAGCAAGTCAAAAGAAGGCAATGGCTCCTCCAGCTCCTCGTCCTCTTCTTCGCTCTCTGTGCTGTTGCCATCATGGCTGTCAGGGGCATGTTTAATATTGCAATGTACAGGCACAGTCGGTGCATTGATGGGTCTGTCAGTTGCCAATGCATATGGTCTAGGGACATCTGGATAGGAGAGCATCATCTTGCTAGTATCCTCCAACTGCTTGGAAAAAGCATTATGTGTGGATGATTCATCTTGCTGTCTTTTACTCATTGATGCTGTAGTCTGTCTGCCCTCAAGAATTCTGCTTGGAGCTCTCTTCTCCTCCTTTGCTCCATCGTCATAGGTGGGCTTCGGCTGGGCCTTCTTTTGAAGCATCAAGTCAATACCAATGAAAGGACTCCCCTCACATTTCTTAGGACAGAGGAGTTGATCCAGCTCTTGGCTCTCATCATCATCGCTATGCAAGCAGGATCCGGCAGCAAGAGAGCATGAGGTGGTGGTGCATGCTGCTGTCTTCAAAACTTCTGCCCTGGCTGGCACAACCTGGCTTTGCTTTCTGGAGCAACCTTCCCCAATTTCAGAATTCTGCGCACCATGTCGCCTGAGATTGAACATTGCTGAGGCCCTGCCCTCAGGCAACTGCTTAGGAGCAGTAGAGGGCGGTGGGATCACCTGCACATATGGGAGAAGGGATTGGTCGTGCTTTCATGGGGAATGCTTGGTTTAAGAATGAGCCATAAACTGGTCTTGCAAATGCTATAATTGAAAGTTGACATGCACACATGCATATGATAATTGACAGTGGTGTATCTGTTGGAAGGCTCACCTGCATGATGTTGTCTGCTGTTATGCATAAGCAGCTAGAAGACCAGTGCTGCCCAAACACCGAAACCTGCAAGTTAATGGTTGGTGCTTGGAGTCAACTTTTTAAATCATGCCGTGATTATGCGTGGTATGGTCGTACCTGTTGCAAAACTAGGGCAGCTCCAACACACATGTCTGGTTCTTCGGCTATTATAGCCTTATCCATGGCTGCGTGCACTGCTCCAGATGGGTCCTGGCAAATTCAAAAGCATGGCATGGTGATTTTAAGAAAAGTTGACGCAGCTCATAATTTTTGAATTTGTTTGGGCTAGCTGTTGAGTAACATGTTAATGACATGCTACTCTTTGTACGTTGAGAAACAACACACTTTGAGAGTAGCAAAGATCTCTCCTGCTGGTGTCATAGACATGCTGTGGATAATACAAACAAGGTTGGGGATTTTCTGAAAAAGTTTTTGCTTCGCTTCATTGACATTTGTCAGCATCAAAGGATGTGTCTTATCTGCATTGTAAACAAAGTGTTAGGTAGCTGGTTACACTGAAATGGGAACACAGCTGAACTTGAGAGTCTTGAATTTGCCTATCCCTAATAAGCCAATTTCAGATATTTTGAAGTTTTGACAAACCCACTGTGTTCTGATGGTATATCTAAGCATTTAAGAGTGTTCTCCCAGAGTCGTCTCTGAAGAATATCTGCAGATGTCTCATCACTCTCTAAGTGGCTAGATGTGGAGAGTGGGCGCCAAGTGGACCCACCCGCAGGACCAGGGATTTTCCGATGCATGCAATTAATACTGCCATCAAGCACGGCTGGTGAGCTGGCACCTTTAAAATTTTAAATGTACTGCAAACAGTTGAAATAAGTTGGATCTCGTCGGGTATCTGAGAGCTCTCCAACGTTTTCGAATGTTGTTGTTGAGTCTCTTGACACGCTGTTTTTATTTAAATTTTAATGCAGCCGAGTTTAATTCACGTCATATTGAATATATACATAAGTACTAATGAATTCACAAAGGTCTTAGATACTGAGCACATAATGTTTTCGTTCGACCTTGCAACATCATATTTTCGCCAGGGATTTATTTTGAGGCAATAGGATCCAATGCCTGGGAAATAAAAGTGAGGATGTAACAGCAGGATCAGTTGCATAATTTAATAGAAGAAGTGGTGTTTACAAGTAATTCATGCAACTATTTAGACTGAAGGAGCCTCACTGTAACAATAAATGAAGAGTGGCATGCAAGCAAGAGGGATTGCAGAGGGGAACATGATGACGAGAATGAAGTGTACACCCTGAAATATTGAGACATCAGCAGCTGCTTACCCTGTCTATGATGTGTATTATGATATTATTTGAAGCCATGATGTCTGCTGTAATAATCCTTGCTGAACTAGAAGGGAGCGATGTCAAAAAGATGGTGATGTTGTTTGGGCTAGCCCTGGAAAACAACATTTGATTTTTTTCAA
The DNA here is from genome assembly GCA_002335675.1 of Chlamydomonas eustigma. Classification (NCBI taxonomy): domain Eukaryota; kingdom Viridiplantae; phylum Chlorophyta; class Chlorophyceae; order Chlamydomonadales; family Chlamydomonadaceae; genus Chlamydomonas; species Chlamydomonas eustigma. Next base: position 398,835 of record BEGY01000006.1, on the reverse strand, counting down.
AAATTTCAGTAGAAGTCAGTGTGCTGTATTTTTAATGTTTTGAGACAAGCATGGTAACACGAAGAAGCAGCAGAGACTTTAATCTTTTCAAAAATGAGGAGAATCCTGGAATGCTAGAGACTGCTCACTTGAGATCAACAAGCAGGCTTGAAATACTGCTGTCAGTGCTCAGTACGAGGCCATCTGTTAGATAAGCAGAGGAGACTGCTGCCGGTACCATGTGTATTTGAATCTGATAAAAACATGTCTGGATAGTTACCACTTTGAGCACCAGAAAGAAGGTCATATCATCACATGTAATCCTATGCATTTATGCTGTCTACATTTTTCATGTTTATTTCCATTGTAAACAGCCTGTTATAAGGCATGACAGGCCCACCAAGCTTTGTAGCAAGGGCTCAAATATAGGATTAATGTATTGTCCATTCATAAAGAGCGGAATCCCAGATGCATTCACTTGGTACAACATTTCGTACCAAGCCTGTAATGAAAGAGAAGAGCAGGGATTGTTGGTAAAAGGTGTTGATATTTCTAGAATGTGCATTACATTTCGGTATAAGTTCATCGATCAAGAAGAAGATCAATTAAGATCAAAGCTTTAGATGTTTCACTGAGCAGTACAACTGTCAACTAACTTCATACAGCTGAATGGATATAAGACTAATAAGACATGAATCTTAACAAAAGGTCTTCATGCTGTTCTTTGAGATGAAATCTGAATGAGAGGAACTTGAGGGCATGCAATTCAAAGCAAAATGTGGAAGAATGTGGAAAGTGATATACTAACCTCATTGCTTGCCACAAACAGGGTTGTTTGTCCTGTCTCCTCTATGCTGGCCAGGAGATTGGATGTATTCATGAGGCTCCTACACAGATATGAGCAACACATGCTTTTGAACTCAGGTAGCCACATAAAGCATTAGCTTGACAGCAGCTCACTGTACTAGCACTCTCCTTCATATTCAATGAACTCATTATTGAAGTCCCTGAAAACATTTGTCTCATAACAGCTAACAAAGTGGTGACTACCTGTTATACTTTTACGATACACTTAGACAATTGCAAAGCAGCTCTCACATCATGGCTGTGAAGTTTGCATCTGTCAGGACTGAGCTTAAGGAAGGCAATACAGATGGTGGAGTGTCAACAAGACCCGCCAAGTCAGGACCAATTGCTGGGCTCTGTACTGTCATCAAGTCAGCAGGGCTGCTCATTAACACGTCATCCTGGCTGTCACTCCATGCTCCTTCATCCGGAAGGAGTACCTACAGACAGTGGAGACAGCTTTCAGGCCCGTGAATCTAAAACATAAGCAAGAAAGTAAAGAGTAATGTGTGCCTAGACATAAGATGGGACAGTTCTGGGGTAGGGTATGTTATGTAACTCTCACACAGTCTCTCAACATGCTCTATATTATTCTCCGACCACTCCTCTCAACATGCTTAACATTACTCTCCAACCACTGCCTTGCAGCGAATGCAATGCCCATGCATTCACCCTTGAGAACATGGTGCACCCTCAAGAACACATTTTCAAGGGCCTCTCAAACAAGACACGACAGACGAGGTCCTTGGGACAATCACATCCTTCATATCCCTTACCCCTCCAACAATGTACACAAGGCAGTGACCAGCTTTTATAGCTGGCAACAGCACTTGAGCATCCCCTGCAGCTCCCAAAACGTTGCTCAAGGTAACAACGCTGCTGCTAGCAGCTTCTGTGGACCTGATGCATTACGTAAAGCAAAGGCTTATCAGGATCATAATGCCCATTTTCTATTATTGTAATCATGGCTCAAAATCAGCTGCTACTGCTCTTTACTAGCAGTGCTTTGGGCCGAAACTACTGCTCTTTACTAGCAGTGTTTGGGCCTAAACTACTGCTCTTTACTAGTAGCAGTGCTTGGGCCGAAACTACTGCTCTTTACTAGCAGTGCTTGGACCGAAACTACTGCTCTTTACTAGCAGTGCTTGGGCCTAAACTACTGCTCTTTACTAGCAGTGCTTGGGCCGAAAGTACTGCACTACAGCGTGGCGCAGTTCTATATCTCTCAAACATAATGAAGAGCATTAACTCAAACTCCACACCTCTCAGCTAGCACCTGCTGTCCGTCTGTCATGTCCAGCAGTGATGTCGACTCATTCAGTGGTACAATGTTTGTGAGGAGGCCTCTGCATGTCATGTGGTCCATGATAGCCTTGGCCTCAGAGGTAGTTATGTTATCCAGGGTCAAGTTTGACAAATTTGTCCATGCCTGTCAAGTACATGAGATATTGCCAGTAACCAGTGAGTGGGTACCTAACTGTTATATCCTCAGTTAAATTGCCTCATTGGAGAGGCGCCTACAAGCTCCCAGGCCTCTAAGGCCACGTGTTAGTTATGTGCCTAGAACATTAGCTTAGCGACTACTTATCAACCTACTTCGTCTGTTGGCAGGAAGAAGGTGAGGACCTGCTGTCGAGAGCATGAAATATTTGCAAGTCCAAGAATAAATGAGGAGTTCTTAAGATCATGATGGCTATTGAGGAGAGAATTCAGATTCGGAAATCTGCTTGTAGTGCAGCTGCTGCCTGAACTTTTCATCACGCAGGCCTCGATTTTAAGAATTAACAAAAAGGCATTGGCAAACAAAAACATCAGTCTCATTTTGATTAATACTGTTCATTTCGCTCTCCCTTGAAACCCATCTCGCCGCCCACCCTGAATCGTCGTGGAAGGTGTGCAGCGTAGTCGTACAAAAAAGACGACCTGAACCAAGTTCATCAAGAGTGCAACATGCTCTGTGATCAGTTTTCTTGTTTCTAACCTAGTGTTCTTCTCAACAATTTCATAATTTCATTACCTCCAACTTCATTCAAGGTAAAGGAGATGCAGGTTCTCACAATGCTGCTAGCTTTAAGAGAGCAATATTCATAACTTCTAATTATAATTAAGCTTAGCCAACATCTGTGAAGTCAGGAAGCAAGTATGTTGAGTGTTTATCAATTATCATCATTATGTTTTCCTCTGTCATCATTTGAGTGTAAATAATGGGCTATGCACAAGGCACATGTATGAATGGCCAGGCTTTCTTGATGACTTGGCTGTAGACAGTAGTCTGTGCCGTAAGGATTGAGTAAAGGTGACAACTGCTAACTCGATGGCTCAACTGAAAGTTTTTAAGTTCTTTACCAGAGTTCGGTCATATTCCTAGACCAGATGTTAAATATGATGGCTATAATTTGTCCCTTATACCTTGTAGGATTGCGAAGTGTAATATGTAATGCTATATTTTAGGAAACTATCTGAATTGAGCCACGTCTTTCCACGTTTATCTTAAACGTGGATATGAGTTGTGTAGTGGGAAAACAGAATTCATACTTATTTTACATGGAAGTGTGAAATGGAATCAGCATCAATTGTGCGTTGGGTGCAACAAGAAGGAGATATCCCCATCTACCTGTTACCTAGAACTCATGAGTATGAAGCATACGTAAAATGCCAGTACCCGTTTACGAAATGGTCTCAGTGCCCGATAGAGACAGCCTTCTCTCTAGGCCACATCTCAGTCGTAACTCTACTGGAAATATCGCTAAGTACCCAGATGCCCTGCATGTGGGTTTCTTTACCTTGTGTGCTATGAACTTTTATTTTGTTATGCTGAAGATGAACTGCAATCCTTTGCAGAGCGTGCAACCGATAGATGAAATTATTGAGTCCTCATCACGCATCCGTGTCGGATTATGTGCCATGGAGAAGAAAGCACATTCAAAACCGATGCAAGAAATCCTGGCCAGAATAACCAGCTTTGACGAGTTCGAAGTCATTCATTTTGGGAACAAGGTACATTCCATATCTATTTTGTCATAATTATCAATTATGATTCATCAGGGCTTTTTGTGCTATGTAACAGACCCATTCTGTTATGATTTCAGATGATTTTGGAGGAGCCTGTTGAGAAGTGGCCACTATGTGACTGTCTACTGAGCTGGCACAGCGATGGTTTCCCTCTCAAGAAAGTGCAAAAATATGTCCAACTGCGTCATCCCTTCAGTGTCAATGACCTGCAAATGCAGGAGCTTTTACTGGACAGACGACATGTCTATAAAACCCTCATGGTACATCACAAAAATGCCATATGAAGTGACCTCAATACCAGTTGGAGCAATAAGGGTATCAGCCATGAAAAACTTTCAGAGGAAGTGTAACTCAAAACTTAGTGCCTTTCAGTAAGCAGTTTGCTCAAGCTCAAGCATGTATTTCAATTTCCATTGCTGCAGGAAAATAGCATCCCCTGCCCTTCCCACATTGTGGTGAGTCGGGATTGCCTCCCAAGCAATGTGAGTGATCCTCCTGGATTTGTGGAGGACCATGATTATGTGGAGATGAATGGCAAAAGGATCTACAAACCTTTTGTAGAGAAACCAGTCAGTGGAGAGGACCACAACATTTACATTTACTATCCTTCCTCAATGGTGAGGACCTGGATGACTTATGATGGCCTCAATGAAATGCTGTGTGCATGTAATATATTGTGTGGATTAAGGCTGCAAGCTGGATTAAAAAATGTTGGCCCTGCTTTGCAGAAGATCACAATTAGTTGAGTTATTTTATTCCCAATAAAGATGTGTAGAGTGCATTTGGTATGGATGTAGTTTTCATCGCTGCATGTTCCTGTAACAGGGAGGAGGAGTCAAGAGATTGTTCAGAAAAGTAGATGACAAAAGCAGCACTTATGACCAATATCACTCAGGCAATGTGCGCCGAGAAGGGTCATACATGTATGAAGAATTCCTCACCACAGGTGTGAAGCACTCTTTTTAAACTTTTTAATCTCTCTCTTTATGTATTTACCAAAGCCCCTGTGATCCCTAAGTTGATGATGATCATTTATCAGTCATAACATATATGGTGTTATGGCCTTGTCTAAATAGTAGATAGCACACCAAATTCTGGTGGTACGGTTTTCAAACGACACCCCTGTCATAATGAATAGTTATTCACACAAGCTTGAAGCCAAATTTCACACTTATGCAGGAAGTAGGTTGTTACTTTTCACACTTATGCAGAAAGTTTCAAATTCACAACTCATGCAGGAGGTACTGATGTCAAAATTTACACTGTGGGACCAAGGTATGCTCATGCAGAGGCAAGGAAGTCACCGGTAGTGGATGGAAAAGTACAGCGTACCGCTGATGGGAAAGAAGTGCGGTACCCGGTCCTGCTTAGCCCTCAGGTACACTGATGATACTATTTCATCAATGTTGGTACTCAATGTGCTGCTTACCTGATGCATATTCGTGCTGGATCTCAGAACTGCTATTGCACTTGACGTGTGTAATGCTGCTCTGTAAGGCACAATGCAAGCCTTAGGCCCATCCCGAATTCTGCAGGAGAAAGAGATAGCTCGAATGGTGTCCTTGGCGTTTGGGCAAAAAGTGTGTGGTTTCGACTTGCTGAGGAGCGAGCGAGGGAAGTCATACGTGTGTGACGTGAATGGCTGGAGTTTTGTTAAGAACAGCAACAAGTACTATGACGATGCAGCTGGCATTCTCAGGAGGTGTGTTGTTTTATGTACCCAGCTTTCAGGTTTCCTAACAGTTCTGTACTGCTACTAATAAACACTTAGTTCAATATGATGCCTTAAACCTTCATCCATCCTCCATGCAGCATCATCCTAACAGCCCTTGCCCCTCATCGCATCGACTTTACCAACTTGGTACCAGCCCCCATCTTCCTTCACCAAGACGCATCTGCAGTTGAAAGGGATATTGCTGAGGAAGGGCAAGAAGAGGCTGGTGAAGAAAGGGGCAAGGTAAGGCTTACCACATTTCTTGCCTGACTCCTTTTCTTTCCATAGTGAACCCTGTGCAGCCGCAGCTTCCTAACCATTTTCATCATCTCACTTCAGGGCCACTGCCTCGCATGTGTTGATATTCATGTTCATGTTCTCAAATGGCATGCCTATGTGATCAGCCTTTGTTGAACTGTCAATTTGATCAGGATGAGGATGAACCACCAGGGGAGCTCCGTTGTGTCCTGGCTGTCATCAGACATGGGGATAGAACTCCAAAGCAAAAGATGAAGATGTCTATATCTGAGGTGATGGGAGCAACAGCTCTTGCATGGTTCGTGTTTGAATTTATCACTCCCTTAGAGCACTGCAAAGTGAGAGTTCACTTGGATTACCTACTGGCAATACTATATAATTGTGCTTCCCTTGGCTGCAGCCTGCTTTGTTGGCGCTGTTTGAGAAGTACAAGGATGCCAAGGGGAAGCAGGCAAAGCTGAAGACCCCGATTCAGCTACAGGAGGTGCTTGACATCACCAAAGAGCTACAAAAGAAACTGCGCACCAAGCACGCTAATGCAGTCAATGAGCAGCTTCCAGTGCAGCTGGCTGATGATGACGAGGTGGGAAGCACTTAAAGCTCACGAAATAGAAACAATGAAGTCTTGAGTGATTGATGCCGTCTTTGACTGTGACTCAGTCCCGTGCATGCGTTGACACCACAGAAGGAGTTGAGAGAGCGTTTACAGATCGTGCGCACTGTCCTCGAGGCGGGGGGTCATTTTCGAGGAGTAAATCGGAAGGTGGGTGAATTATAATGACAAGGCTATTTTTTATCATTTGTTGTTAGTGTAAGAAGTAAAATTGCAAAATTGAAATCGCTCAATTGTATAGCATTTAACTTTTTGTACCACGTCATGTACTCTTCCTAAACGCACTCTGAGACAGGTGCAACTTAAACCTCAGCGATGGGATGCTCCTCCTTCTAGTGGCGAATCTGGTACTGACACCTCCTCCTACACCTCCATGGGGAAGGTTACGGAGCTCATGCTGGTCCTCAAGTGGGGCGGTGTGCTAACTCATGCAGGGAGGACTCAGGCAGAGGAGTTGGGGAAGTACTTCAGAGCCAACATGTACCCTAGGTGAGCTGTGGTTGAAAGAGGAACATGTATCATAGATCAAGTTCACACTTTTTTTCTCTACATGTATGTTCACCCCATAGCTTACACTCTCCATAGGCATGGCCCTGCTGGAGGTGGATTACTTCGCCTTCACAGCACGTACCGCCATGACCTCAAGATTTACTCCTCTGATGAAGGACGTGTGCAGGTGGGTGATAGCTGAAGGTCTAGCAATTGTGTCTTTATGTCATCAATTTGTTGGCTTGAGCTGTCTTTGAGCATCTTTGTCTGCACTTACCATAACATCACTCTTAGACCTCTGCACTTACGATGATATCACTCTTAATCCTGTTATGAACAATGCAAGTGATAGCTGTGTCCGCTCTGATAAAAGAGACAAGATGGCATCTGTGGCTCAATGAGTGAGATAAGTGAGATGGTCGCAGGGGAGCATTCAAATTGTTCTAGACCTTGGCCCATATGTCCGTTCACATTTACCTCTGCCATCCTCTTCTCAGACCTCAGCCGCTGCTTTCACCAAAGGACTCCTTGATTTAGAGGGAGACAGCTTGACTCCCATTCTTGTCTCTCTGGTCAACAAGGATGCCAGTATGCTTGAGGCGTTTGGGAAAGGCGCATCAGAGGACATGCACAAAGCCAAAGAGGCTCTGTACCAGCAGGTCAGTTGTAGTGCTGATAGATGATGCAAAGAGGCTCTGTACCAGCACGTCAGTAGTAGTGCTGATAGAGGGTGCAGATCTCATCTTATTTAGGAGAGGGTACACGTACTCATGCAGTGAGGATGAGTCAACGGTCCTCTGATTCTCAAATGTCGATCCACTGTTGCGTGGATGTCATTGGTATGATGACTTAAGGTATGTCCTGTTGTGCCAACTGACAACTGTTTTGCCAACTGATATGTTGCCAGTTGACATGGGATGGACTGCAAAGCCGATGTGTCCCTTTGGATGGGGCTCATGAGACTTCTGTGTTCATGTCTGAGCCTGCCAGCCCTGTGCATGCAAGGTAACCTGCCTGTGACTCACATGCTGAAGATGCAGATACTCCCAACAGAGCTTTGTAAAGACATCACGTAGTGGCTCAATATACGCAGTCATCCTCTTGAGTCTTACTAAGCTTCGCTGCTCATTGGTTAGGGAAATCACATGTGCCTGTTGTACATTCTTGCAACCAGGTCATTGGAGCTAAGTGATGCCCCAGTGTTGGGTTCATCTTCCTCTGTTCTTGGAGGCAAGTTTGAGGAGGTGCTTGCTCAGCAGGTGGGTTCATCTTCCTCTGTTCTTGGAGGCAAGTTTGAGGAGGTGCTTGCTCAGCTGGTGGGTTCATATGTAAGGAGACGCTTGCTTGTCCAAGCACTTCATCTTTATACAAGTTCTGAAAATGTGCTTGCTTTCTGTGCAACCTCATGATTTGATGATGAGGACTCTCATTTCCCCTCCTCTGAGCAGTTGCAGTCAGCATGTCCCCCTGGCCCCAACATCAAGAACCTTCCGGAAGATTCACTGCAGCTGATGAGGAGCTTGGTGACTCGGATTCAGGTGAAACAAAGCCATTGCTATTTACGTAAGATCCATACGACTCTTTTTGGAAGTTGCAAGTATTTGCAATGTCGTGGAGATAAATAATGTCAGGGCTGTTACGACGCAAGATATGCTCTAGTCACATTTTGCGTATTCTTGTTCTTGGTCCTAAACCCAGGCCTTGGTAGATCAGCTACATGAGTTCAAGGTAGCTGAGAAGCTACAAGAGAAAGAGGAGGCATCCACTAGCCCTACGATAGCTCCCCCATCTCCCAGTGTGCCTAGTGCTGCATCACCCAGTGTGCCTAGTGCTGCATCTTCCTCTGGAGGTCACCTATCAACCTCAGCTTCAACCCTTTCTCCCACACTTAAGCTACCAGTGAAAGGAAGGACACATGGGCAGTGGGATGGAGACACAAGCGCTTCAACCCTTTCTCCCACACTTCAGCTACCAGTGAAAGGAAGGACACATGGGCAGTGGGATGGAGACACAAGCAAGCCATGTGGCCAGGAGAAGTTCTTGCTGCTGCATGACAGGTGGCGCAAGCTGCTCAAGAGCTTCTACATCACCAAGAAAGATCAGTTTGATATCAGTAAAGTAAGTCCTTGATACTGCGTTGGTACTGTCGTCTTTTGAAGCATGTAAGTGTTTGTCGATGTGTTACTGTAAACTGCCGTGGAATAGATCAAGTTCAGATAATAGATCAGATTCAGATAATAGATCAGATTCTCAAGGATCCTTTCTGTACTGATCACAACGGGCTTACAACATCCCTCCTGTATCGTAGATCCCAGATATATATGATTCAGCCAAGTACGATGCCATTCACAATGCACATCTAGGCCTGGTTGGCCTGGAGGAGCTTTACAGCAATGTGAAGAAACTAGCAGAAGTGGTAAGAAGAGATTTATTTACCAAATATTGCTTTTAATTTGATTTTGCCAAATTCTTGAGTCTCTCTTTTGTGTCTTGGCACCTCTGCAGTCATGAATAGTGAGCATTCATGTAGCTCAACAATAGTTTATTGGAGATTCAACATTTTTAGATGTTGTTTAGATTGACCCATCCCCAGGTCATCGCAAATGAGTATGGACTGTTGCCAACTGACCGCCTTTCCATTGGATCTAAGATCTGCCGAGAGTTGGTCGGCAAGTTGCTGAGTGACATGGCTAATATGAGGGAGGAGAGCATCATCACTTCAACTCCAGAGGGCGAGGGTGAGCTAGAATGGATCCCAGAGTTATTGAGTGGTGATTGTGTTATGATGAAGATGAGTGGTAATTGCACAATTTAGATACAAGACCCTGGCCATCCCGCCTGCTTGTTAACAAGGCTCCTCGATGGGGAGTTCATCTGCTCCATGCCACTTGATGGATAAGTTTATACTTCCTTAAATGTGTTGAATGGTACATTCCTCCGCTCTAAATCAGAAGCAGTGGAGTTAAATGGCAGTGACAGCATGATATCAGAATTTGGCCGACCTTCCTTGGATGATGACAGGATGCGTAACAATGCTGGTGTCCTAACTGTAGAGAAGTCTGGTGAGGCCTCCTGTACAGCACTTGCTGTTTGGAAGGAGTGTTGTGCCAGTTGATACATAAATCCAGTATCTTACAACTTCTGTGGATCTCTGGCTCCTAGGATTCTTGTGCACCTGCTCGTGGACCAGGACTGTGGCAATGATTCTCTACATATCAAGACATGCTTTAAATTGCAGGTGCTTTGGACGATGAGCCTGTGGGAGATGGTGATCATGATGCAGACATTCTGCATCGTCTATGCCCCACATACGCCTCTGACGTTAACTCCCCCTTACGTCATGTGCGCACTCGCATCTACTTCACCTCTGAGTCTCATATCCATTCTTTAATCAGCGTACTCCGATTCTGTAATTTAGGTGACAATGTAAAGGTGAGTCCTTATTTAGGTGACAATGTAAAAGTGAGTCCTTATTTAGGTGACAATGTAAAAGTGAGTCCTTATTTAGGTGACAATGTAAAAGTGATTCCTTATTTCTGGTGACAATGTAAAGGCGAGTCCTTATTTAGGTGACGATGTAAAGGTGAGTCCTTATTTAGGTGACAATGTTAAGGTGAGTCCTTATTTAGGTGACAACGTAAAGGTGAGTCCTTATTTAGGTGACAATGTAAAGGTGAGTCCTTATTTAGGTGACAATGTAAAGGTGAGTCTTTATTTAGGTGACAATGTAAAGGTGAGTCCTTATTTAGGTGACAACCTAAAGGTGAGTCCTTATTTAGGTGACAACGTAAAGGTGAGTCCTTATTAGGTGACAATGTAAAGGTGAGTCCTTATTTAGGTGACAACGTAAAGGTGAGTCCTTATTTCCTTGCTTAGGGATTCACAGAAGTGCCCTAGGAAGATAGACATGTAGACAGAGGAGATAGAGGTTCAGGATGCAATAGTTATGTGTTCAGATCTGAAATTCAAATTATGCATGGTGTCATCTGCATAGAAACTGCTGTATGGTTCCTTTGAGAACAAGTAGTCAATCAACAAAATCACATGTCATGCGAAAAATATCACGCCCTTTTAAAGTCACACATTGATCACAGACAAGCATTATAATTGCCCAGGTCAGTAAAGGCTTATTGACACAAGAAGGACAGTCTCTACTGGAAGGATGTTCAGAATTCGATTATCTGACACACATTGTCTTCAGGTACAGAGGCTCTGGGTAATCGTTTTTCATCAGAGCTAGAGTTAGCCTGTACTGTAGCGTGATTTGATGTGTTGATAGTGAATGTTATTTCCGGGCAGAAATAAAGAGCATAACTGTCAAGAGTGCCTCTGACAGAAATATCTCTGGTGCCCCTCTTCCTATGTGCATCAGGATGTATGAGAACAAGGCAGTACCTGTTCAGGACCCCAAACGCTTCCATGTTGAGATAAGCTTCTCACCCGGCGCTGCTTACAATCCAGTGGAAGTGGTATCAGCGCGTAATGATCATGCCCTTCCTATCGTTAAACGTAGTGTACTGAATCAGGCAAGCATTGCCCTACAAGGCTCTGTTCGACAGAGCTGATATGGACTTAAGATTATCCAGTATTCTTAAGCTTGTAAGTCCTTGCTTGATGAGCTCTGTACCTGTGTCAGGGTTCAGCAGAAACCCTCGGGGAGGTGGAGGAGCTGTTATCGCCATTGGGGACCAAACGCAAAGTGTCTCCATCGGTATATGCTTTACAGGTATAGAGGTCATATTTATGCAGTTGTTAGTGCATTTGCATCACTGAGCACTTTCTGCAACGCAATGTGATTGTAGGTTGCTCTCAAGGCACCCTCTGTCAAAGGCCCAAGCACACCTACACCAGGCATCTCACTTCTGAATTCCCAGCCTCCGCTGTCACGGCTTGGGAGTTTTCCAGCTTTTGGCAGAAACAGTGCAAGTCTAACTGCGGTCATGGCTGCGAAAGGAGGTGTTGGTCTCGCGGCTGTCCATTGAAGCAAGTCTATAATTTTTTTGAATGATGCAAACATCAAACCTTTACGCCTGTCGTGTTCGAAACTTCCGAAACCATTCCATTGGGAATATGTTTTAAGGATTAAACTAAGTGTGCGGCTAGTCTCGAATATCGTTACTGCATAGCATTGTACTTCAAAATTGCGTAGTGAACAGTCGTGCGAGATAAGAAACTTTGCTAACAGTCGATTTACTGTAAGCGTAGCATGACCCAAAGGCGTGCGCCCATTCTTGTAGAAGAAGTAGATGAAGATCAATCTACGGAGGAAGAGGAGAATGAAGAAGAGGAAGGCTTGAGATTCATTATGGACAAACTAGGGGCATACACTGACGGTTGTGCGTGTGTCAACTGTAATAGGAAGATGGCAACAATGTTACGTGATGATAAGCAACCAAGGCTGAAAGCCATTGCAGAAATATTGTCAAGATTTTGTGGGCATACAAGTCCTGGTGGTCCCTCCAGCATGTCATCCGCACAGAATATCTTTGAGGCTGTGGTCAATGGAGACGCTGGAAAGTGAGTTCTGCTGTGCTTATTAATTTGTTTAAGCTGCCTCAGGGATCAGTTTTGAGGCGCTTCCTCTTGATGAAATAGGTATCTCGTCAGCCTCCTGTAAATTTTTTGAAATGGAAGCATTGACATTCCCACACTGTGTTCGACACTCACTCCATTTTCTTGCATATCAGGTGCAAAGAGTTCTTCAATATCTACGCATTCAATAAGCAGGAGAAGCAGCGAATAAGTAGCGAACTCATTGTTGCAGCCTCTCAATTGGGGCAAGCGGAGATCATGCATCTCCTCATCCACAATGGCGCTAATATTGAGATGAGATGCGGTATCAAGTACGATATCTCTTTCTGTTCTCATCTCCATGTCAAATAAACTTTCAATTTCCATGGTACATGATTTTTTTTGAACATATGGCTTTTCTCTTGCAAAGCAACATCTAACCTCTGGTGGACTGACTCCGGTGACATCTGGATCAAACTCTTTATTTGTAGCTGAAAATCTCAATTTGTAGCAGTCTTTGAGCAGTCCCATATGGAGAGCAATAGTGTTTTCACATACTAACTTGTCACGACACCTTATCTTGTTCAGAGACCTGCTCTCTTCTTCTGTGCCTTGATTTGCCACATGCTTCATGCATGCAGCCTGTAATGGCCATCTGCCTGTTGTGCCTCGTAGATCTGCCACATGCTTCATGCATGCAGCCTGTAATGGCCATCTGCCTGTTGTGCCTCGTAGATCTGCCACATGCCTTATGCATGCAGCGTATAATGGCCACCTGCCTGCTGTGGAGCTGCTTCTTCATCACGGGGCTGACCTAGAGGCTGAGGACATCAATGGATACACTGCTCTCATTATTTCTACTTTTGGAGACCGAGCGTCAGCTGCATACGCCTTGCTTGTGAAGGGGGCCAAGGTGGGAGGTGCTGGTCTAGGAATCAAACACCGCTTTGGTGCGTCTCCCAATGCATGTGCCTGAGGCGTACGTGCACCATCAGTAATCTGCCAAGCAGATGCTTCATGGACATAGAGTGTTTGTGGCATTGGAATTCCTTATTCACCTGTCTGGTGTGACAAAGGTCATTAGCATATCACACATTCCTATATCATTAGCACAGCACACATGGAGTTTCTATCAACATTAATCATTCATGCCTGACATGCATTAACAGCATCTGAAAATCCTGACCTATGTCATGTCTTGTGCCCTGCATGCATGTAAAACCTACTTCTACCCTTTCCTGTACTGTGTCCTGCATGCATGTAAAACCTACTTCTACCCTTTCCTGTACTGTGCCCTGCATGCATGTAAAACCTACTTCTACCCTTTCCTGTACTGTGTCCTGCATGCATGCAGGCATTGGTAATCTTGTAACCATGACCCTTACTCTGTCTTGCATGGTTGTAGAGCTTCCTTAGCACTGCTGTATCTTGCATGGTTGTAGAGCTTCCTTAGCACTGCTGTATCTTGCATGGTTGTAGAGCTTCCTTATCACTGCTGTATCTTGCATGGTTGTAGAGCTTCCTTAGCACTGCTGTATCTTGCATGGTTGTAGAGCTTCCTTAGCACTGCTGTATCTTGCATGGTTGTAGAGCTTCCTTAGCACTGCTGTATCTTGCATGGTTGTAGAGCTTCCTTAGCACTGCTGTATCTTGCATGGTTGTAGAGCTTCCTTAGCACTGCTGTATCTTGCATGGTTGTAGAGCTTCCTTAGCACTGCTGTATCTTGCATGGTTGTAGAGTATCCTTAGCACTGCTGTATCTTGCATGGTTGTAGAGCTTCCTTAGCACTGCTGTATCTTGCATGGTTGTAGAGCTTCCTTAGCACTGCTGTATCTTGCTTGTATGTGATACCTCTGGCTATGACACAGATCTTGTTTTAATGCATACAGGTTGATGCAGCAGACTTTTTAGGTCGCACAGCCCTCCACCATGCAGCCTTCTTGGGAAGCATCAATTGCGTGCATGTGCTTTTAGATGCTGGAGCATCAGCCACAGCCAAGACAAGGGAAGGGGTTGGGCCCATGACTTTAGCTATACAGAACAGACAAACTGATGTCATGGAAGCTCTGACAAGGGCACTGACAAAGGTGCAAACAAAGGAGGTTACTGAAGAACATCGATTGATTCCAGCCATCTCAGCCACCTAGGGGCTTGGACGACCTCTGCATCATGCATGCAGACGAAATGACTTTTTTGTGCAGACCAGTGACCGATCGCAATGATTAATAGCTTTTATGAACTTCCATAACTAAATTAATGCCCTGTGCTGCTTACTTCATTCATTGAGGCATGTGTTTACCTGATATGCAGATGAGGCTGATCGAGAGAAGCAAGAACAAGAAGGGTGCATTAGTTAGAAAGCAAGCTTTGAGCATGGAAGAGCAAGCTCGACAAGAGGCTGAGGCAGAAGAGGTGTGGCTTCAGCATGAGCTAAGAGCAAAGTGCAGGCATCACCTTTTCTCTGATGCTGTCTCTCCTTGTAACATGTAGGCAGCTAGACAGCTCCTGGAGCAGGAGCAAGAAGCTGCAGCTAAGATTAAGAAGCCCAAGAAGAAGAAATGTGAGAGGATTATGTGTCTAGTCTAACTGATTAGTCAGTTGAGGCAGGCACTCTTTTTTGAGGTCATGCAGTTTGCAGCTGTTTATATTTAAGATGTGACAGATAAGCAGATTTTTCATTAAGTTCAAAGAACAGGCTGGAATTGTTTTTAGTAAAGAACTTGGCTTGCCTTCTCAGGTAAGGGGAAGATAGAGGGTGCCGCCAACAGTACATCCCAGCCTGTTGACAACACGTCAGCACATGAAATTCAAGTACAACAGTTGTCTCAGACCTCGATTCATCAAAATCGCTTGTCTTCAAGCAACAATCCTGCCAAACTCACTTCAGAGGACACACTGTCCACACTTAAGCCCAAGGGTGGAGAGGGGCCTACTACCTCTACCTCCAATAATCACAGAGTAAACACTCCTGTATCTCGCGGACGCCCTTATGAGTCACCTGCTGCGGACAGACAATCAGGGACCCAGAGTCGACAGGATAATACTCAGGATAGGATCAGAACAGAAAAATTGCCTTCTACTAGCAACCATAGTTCATCAATTGGACCTTCAGCTCCTACTCAGCAGAAGGATGATGTGGGAAGCAGTGAGCAATCTCATCATCCTCCCTTGGGGACTCAACATATGGCTAATGCCGTGAACCCCCTAGTCCCTTCCGTGGATGATGCCATAGATTATGAGACATTCTGTTGGCAGCCTGGGGATCCCACTGAGCCTCTGAGGCTGGCTTGGGCAGCGTTGTTGGAGGCAGCAGCACACTGCATGGAGGAAGAGAATCAGGGGCCCATGCTGAGGCGCATGAATGAGATGATGGGGTGGTGTGTGGATGCAGGGATCAGCGTCAAGTATGGAAAGAAGGTGGGGGGGCGTATTGATGACACTTCCATAAGTATGGAAAGAAGGTGGGGGGCGTATTGATGACACTTCCATAAGTATGAAAGAAGGTGGGGGGCGTATTGATGACACTTCCATAAGTATGGAAAGAAGGTGGGGGCGTATTGATGACACTTCCATAAGTATGGAAAGGTGGGGGGCGCATTGATGACACTTCCATAAGTATGGAAAGAAGGTGGGGGGCGTATTGATGACACTTCCATAAGTATGGAAAGAAGGTGGGGGGCGTATTGATTACATTTCCATAAGTATGGAAAGAAGGTGGGGGGAGTATTGATGACACTTCCATAAGTATGGAAAGAAGGTGGGGGGAGTATTGATGACACTTCCATAAGTATGGAAAGAAGGTGGAAGGCATATTGATGACACTTCCATAAGTATGGAAAGAAGGTGGGGGGCGTATTGATGACACTTCCATAAGTATGGAAAGAAGGTGGAAGGCATATTGATTACATTTCCATAAGTATGGCAAGAAGGTGGGGGGCATGTTGATTACATTTCCATAAGTATATGGACTGTCAAAGGAAGACGTAACCTACCTGACTCTGCCACGCTCTGTGCATGTGCAAAGTTCTGTACTCTGCTGCCCGCCTGCAATTTAAGCAGAAGTGCTAAGTAGAATGGTTGGTTACACTTTCTTGGGAGGATGCACATGTCCCATGTGGAGGAAGGGGATTCATGCCGAGTGACTTCGATTTCATCTCAGGTGCAGCAGCGCCTTGAGTGTGTAGGACCTGCCAGAGCTGCACTCAAGGCAGCTGTCATTATGGAGCCTCCTCAGAGGTTTGAATTACAGGCTGCCCTGAAGAGGGCAAAGCCTGTGAGGAGCTTACTGGATCCAGCTCTGGTAGCATTGGCAGGTGTGGATTTAGGCAGCGTCATCCTCCGCTGAAATTTTGTGCCTGTCATTTAATCCTGGTTTTGCCTTCTTTTTACTACTGATGTATGACATTATAGAGTCCTTAGAGGAGAAACTGGTCAAGGATGAGGAGGTAAACAAGTGGAAAGGACTTGAATCAAATCTTAATTGGAATCCTGCAGTCCAGGCCGCAACCAATGCAGCTCAAGAATCCAAGGTCAGATATTTTCATGTAAAGCACAACCTACTGTTTGACAGATTTCAGTGTTATAAGGACAGGCCACGTCAACTGTCAAGAGGGATTCATGTTTTCTGTAACGCAGAGCTTGCAAACACAGTTGAAGCAATGCAATGTTACTTATTATGCGATCAAGGACATGACCCATGTGATCATCATGTGATCAAGGACATGGCTCATGTGATCCTCTTCGTCTGTTAGGTCTCACCTTGAGTATGAAGTCTTTAAATGATTCTCTTTCTTTCACTGCTTCAGGGGGCCCTGCCTACAACGACTATGAGTCCCTCAATCAAGCCCCCCATACCATCCCTGCCTGATTCTTTGGACGATGAGCCCAATATGTCATTATCTAACAGCAACGCACATGACAGAATATCTATGTTTAGATCTAAAGGAGGCAGTACTGATTCCGGCAATGATGTATCTGTAAGTAGGATGTCAAAGCCTCAGGATATCCTAGGACTTCACACTAAGGTGGAGGAGGCCTCTACAGCTGAAGCATTCATTACCCTGGAGCAAGAGTTGGAGTGTGTTGTGTGTTTATCAGCACCCAAGCAGATATGCTGCGTACCATGTGGACATGTATGCATGGTGAGTGGCATGAGGCATGACATGTTGGTCTGTACCCTATGCCTATGAGACAGCAGCACAGAAGTTGAAGCTCTTCACTTTTCATGTTACAGATCTCTTTTTCAGAGTCACTTCATCTCTATCTGTGATCTGTTACATTGATATTCTCCCCTCTCTCTCCACACTCAGTGCATCAAGTGCAGTGCTGAAGTAGAACAGAAGCATGGTCTGTGCCCGGTCTGTCGCGCTCCATGCGACTTGTTCTTAGAGCTTCTCACCTGCTGATTATGGAGACAGATCTTCAGCATTTTCTGTCCATTTGCTCCTCGCTTGTTTTTCCTATCACACCAATGCTGATTATTAACGTAGCCAGGTTTTATTGTGGTGTTGTTTACCAGTTGTTTCAAAAGACCTTCATCTTCCTTTTATTTGAAGTTAAAGAATGCTCCATACATTCAATGAAATCACAAAAATAATTTTTTGAAATGTACCTCAATTGTGATGATCAACGAAATGCGTGGCATGCTTAAATGGGGCAGTTCTCTTTGTTATTGCCTGGGATTGTACAGCTGGTGCAATAAGCAGTAAATAAATACACAAACGAATGCACTTTTCTAAATCTGTTAATGTGCGCATTGTGCTCACACTCAGATTGACTTGCTGTAACAATGCAAGAGAAACAGGCTCTCTGCAGGCCCTCTTTTTTCATGTGGTCTTGTCAACTCGCGCAAAAACGGCCACTGACAGGGGTGGA